>CM067171.1:29909188-30068386 GCA_034093135.1 Erigeron breviscapus
TCAGGAGAACTAAAATCATCTTCCGATTCTTCAGAAATAGGATCATCATCAGGTAATGGAACCTTTGAAGGAGTAGTTGGAGCAGTGTTCTCGGGTTCAGAAACATCTGAATCTGATGTCATATCATTATTCTTACTACTTTTACCAACAACAGTAGTAGACTGAACTTTGGTTGGAGTAGTATCAACATTTTGAGCAGGAGGAGATGTAGAACTTGGAGTATAGTCCATATGATCTCTTAATATGATCACATCATCAACTTTGTCAGGACTTGAATAAGAAGCAGGACCGTGTAATGAACTAAATACACTATCATAATCGAAATTCTTGCCAGTTCCAGAATGAATAGCAGGTTTATGACTGACAATCTTGACATTAGTACCTAAGTCAACTTTGCCTGTCTGCTTATTATAAACCCGTCGAATTGAAGTACCCGGTTTATAACCCATGAAAAATCCCTCTTCAATTTTTGAATCAAACTTTGACTGAGGAAGATATTTCAAGAAAGTACACGGTACACCAAATGGTTCAACATTCTGTAAATTTGGTTTCTTCTTATGTAGAAGCTCATAACATGTCTTATTATGACGCTTAACTACCAAAACCCGATTTAAAATATGACATGCTGTATTCACTGCTTCTGCCCAAAACATAGTAGGAAGCCCTGAATCAGCAAGCATTGTTCTGGCTGTTTCGATTAGAGTCCTATTCTTTCTTTCAGCAACTCCATTTTGTTGTGGTTCATACGGTGCACTGAATTGATGTTGGATTCCTTTGGATAAGCAAAAGACTTCCAATGTCTTATTCTTAAATTCAGTTCCGTTATCACTCCTGATTCTCTTAACACGAACTCCATAAACATTTTCAGTTTCGACAAAGAAATTTATCAAAATCTGTGGAGTTTCATCTTTCGATTGAAGAAAGAATACCCATGAGAATCTCGAGTAGTCATCAGTAACCACCAAACAATAATACATCCCACCTATACTTCTTACATTCACAGGGCCAAAAAGATCCATGTGAAGTAACTCAAATGGGTTGGCAATAGAATTTTCTTGCTTGGGTTTATGAGAAGACTTCTGTTGCTTACCTTTCAGACAAGGTACACATTTGTCTTCCATTTCAAACCTTTTCAATGGAACACCTTCAACCAAACCATGTTTCACAATAATTCATCTTTCGGAAATGAATATGTCCCATTCTTCTATGCCATAACAAAGATTCAGATTCATTTGCTTTTGTTAATAAGCAAATTGGCTCCTTCGAATCATCAACACCTAACATAAGGCCATAGATGTCTTTCTTCCTAGGAGCTTTCAATAGGATCCAGTCTTCAGGAATAACATATCCCGGCTTCAAAATAAGTGCTTCCTTCTCAGTAAAATGGACATGATTACCCTTGTCACAAATCTGAGAAACACTCATGAGATTATGAGATAGCTGTTCCACATAATTGACTTTCTCCAATGTAATTTTCCCATTGACAACATCACCTTGACCTGAGATATTGCCGCCCTTGGGACCAGCGAAACTAACATAAGAACCATTTATATCAACATAATTGGACAACAACTTCTTGTCCCCTGTCATGTGCCGAGAGCATCCACTGTCAACATACCAAAGACTGATAGGCTTCCTTGGTTCTCCTTGCACAATAGACATAACTGAAGTTAGTTTCTGAGGGTACCCAAACCTTCTGAGGTTTAGGTTTACCAGACTCATCTCTGATAATTAATTCAGTCCAGTATCCATCGCTCTTTTGTTGAGCCTTGGATGAAGATGATGTCTCAGATTTTCTTTTAATCGGAGAATTGAAACGAGCTTTAGGAGGAGAATTCTTAGGTGAATGTGGACCAAACCTAGGAGGAGTTTCTAACCGATCATAGAACTTGGAAATATTTCCATTTCTTGAGGAGGTGATCGATTATGTTGAATATGCTTATTCCTAGGTGAATTACTCCTATGAGGTGTACGAGATCGACTCGGACTTCCACTACCTTGCATACTAATAGTAGCATTTTGTGAAAATCCCTGTCGTTTTGGAGTCTTAGATCGATTGTCATGAGCTGTGATATCAGAATCACTAGATGAAGCAGAGGAAACATTTTTATCAGGACAACGTCTTTTTCTTTTAGGACAACAGCTATACACATGTCCTAGCTCATAACAATAAAAACATGATCTATTTGTCCTTGATTTCCTAGCTTTAACATTAGAATCCTCAGAAGTCACGCCTAAACACTCTTTTAGTTCAATTGTGGCTGATTCTTCTTTTGACAAACCTTTTGACTCATGATCATTTGAAAACTGTACTTTCTTTTGAATCCTTGGTTGAGTCAAGAATGGCGTTAAGGTAACTCCACTAGACATAGATTCATCCTTATTCCAAACTTTATCAATCTTGTCATGATCTATTTTCTCAAAATCAATTTCAGTGGATGTAAAGACAGTATCACATCCTTTCATTGTAAAGCATTTTATGATTTTGTCATCATGACATACTGAATCCATAGAGTTAGATACCATATGAACAACAACATTTTTAGGATCTAATGGTTTAACAAAAGAACTTGCCAAATTAAGTTTCTTGTTTAAACGTTTTATCTTATTTTTTGAATTTTTGGAGGATTTAAGATCATCAGATTGTCCTTCTAACTGAGGTAGTGAGGGTTGACCAGTGAAAATCTCTTCTTTCTTATTCAATTGAGTTAAAGATTCAGTATAATTATCATTGAACGGACCTCTAACTTCCTTATAATCCATCCCTAAACCACCTTTGTTCTTTGAATCCCGTGGTACATGAGTCTGTAGTTGCATCGATCTTATAATTTCCGATCCTCTAATCTGCTCCAATCTAGTATTAAGCTTAACTATCTCAAGTCTTGCATCAACTAACTCTTTTTCCTTCTTGGAATGATCCTCGGTTAGTTTAGCATACTGTTCATTACCTACCTTTTCCATTAGAACTGACTCTCTTAACTTTTCTTTTAAAACAAGAATATCTTTATCTAAAGCTCGAATTTTATCTTTATACAGACTTTCTTGTTTCACCAAACCAGAATTCTTGGCAAAATATGAGTCATTTTCCTTCTTAAAGGTAGAGTTTTGACTAGTCAAGTTTAACACAGTTTTATTAAGAATAAACACCTCAAGTTTCAGTTCAGACACCATTTTGCAAACATTAACAATTGAGAATAAAGAACATGATACCTTCTGATCTGCAGCCTTGCAGTCTGCCATGTATGCAACAAAATCCTCAGTTGTCATACCTTCAGGTATCATGAATTCTTTCATTTGATCTTCAATGCTCTTCTCAAAAATGTCATCAACTGTTTTAGATGACTCAGCATTTTCTTCAGTAGCTTTAACAGCTGTCACAGATTCACTCTCAGATCTCACTATCTCAGCAACCTTCTTAACATTCTGTTTGACTATCTCAGATGCTCTCTCTTCACTAGTATACACAGCATAATCAATTGTTTCATCAACTTCATTTGCAACAAGCGCATGATCATCATACACTTCGACTAAGAATGCATGGTTTGAAGTATCTTCAGATTGTGTATCCCACTGATAAGTACCATCTGGATTTTGAACAACAATAGCCTTGGATTCCAAAAGCTGAGGAGATCCTTGCTGTTGTGGAGGAGCAGGAAATGTGATCATTGCTTGAGTTTTCTGATGATTGGGTGGAGTAATACCGCCTTGATTGTAGTTCTGTCTACCTGCTACGGTATTATCAGTCCTCTTTGGACGTTGACACTCTCTTGCAAAATGACCAAATCCATCGCAATTATAACATTTCACCTTGGATTTGTCAAAACCTTTAGTGCCATTACCCAAAAATCTTCCAGTTCTCTGAGTAAATCTTCTGACCTTAATAGTTAACATTGCAAGCTGCCATTGTAAGATCCATTTCTTCTAAATCATCAGGATCTATCTGATTGTAATCATCATCAATCAATGCAGGGTCAGTAACCTTTCCACCAATATAAGCTTCATGAGCTGAACAAAAAGCTGAGTAAAGATTCATTCTCCCCTCTGCTGAACTCATACTCATTGGCATGGAATGATATGACTGAGTATTGCTCTTGACATTGGCTATGGGATTGTCATAAGCAACATAACCTGCAAGACCATCTGCATCAACTATTGGTGTAGCTTCAACACCACTTAGAAATGCATTAGATCTTGAACTAGTACTTGCCAAATGAACTGAAGAAGCATGATATAAGGACGGATCTTGAGTAAAATCCACATGAGTATCCTTGATTCTTCTCTTCATTTCTCTATTCTTCAATTTGGACACTACTGATTCAAAATCCCATGAACTGTATTCCTTGTCATCTTGAAGGTGATGAACATATTCAGTCCATATTTTTGGTAGTGAATCCAAAAACTTATCTACTAACTCAGTCTGAGGATATACAACCTCAAAGTATGATAACTCAGTAGTTAAATGACTGAATCGAGCAATTATCTCATCAAGAGATTCTCCTTTCAGTCCATTAAAGGCTTCATACTGGCGTTTAAGAAGTTTAATACGATTTCTCTTCAAAGTAGCGTCGCCCTCACAGTACTTTTCTAGAGCGTCCCACAAATCCTTTGAAGTAGTGTACTTTTTGAACAAATGTACACTTTCTTGAGGTAAGGCCATAGTAAGAGTAGAAAGAGCTTTCCTTCCACAACGTATTTCTTCTTTTCTTCATCTGGCATATCCGTATAGGTATATTTACCAATAATGCCATTTTTCTCATAAGTTGGCCAGTCAAAACCTTGAGTTATCACTACCCACATATCAATATCATTCAGACGAATATAATCTTCAAATCGTCTTTTCCACATCCAATAATTCTCCATTCGGAAAAGCTTTGGAGGTATGTTTCCACGACCAACCTCATGATTGTGCATGATAAGTTGATTGATAAGTGCGGCATTATGCGAGTTTTCGGCAGCAGGTACAGTAGACATTTCGAGTTCCTTAAATTTGAACAAAAAGCTGAGTAAAGATTCATTCTCCCCTCTGCTGAACTCATACTCATTGGCATGGAATGATATGACTGAGTATTGCTCTTGACATTGGCTATGGGATTGTCATAAGCAACATAACCTGCAAGACCATCTGCATCAACTATTGGTGTAGCTTCAACACCACTTAGAAATGCATTAGATCTTGAACTAGTACTTGCCAAATGAACTGAAGAAGCATGATATAAAGATGGATCTTGAGTAAAATCCGCATGAGTATCCTTGATTCTTCTCTTCATTTCTCTATTCTTAAGTTTGGACACTACTGTTCAAAATCCCATGAACTGTATTCCTTGTCATCTTGAAGGTGATGAACATATTCAGTCCATATTTTTGGTAGCGAATCCAAAAACTTATCTACTAACTCAGTCTGAGGATATACAACCTCAAAGTATGATAACTCAGTAGTTAAATGACTGAATCGAGCAATTATCTCATCAAGAGATTCTCCTTTCAGTCCATTAAAGGCTTCATACTGGCGTTTAAGAAGTTTAATACGATTTCTCTTCAAAGTAGCGTCGCCCTCACAGTACTTTTCTAGAGCGTCCCACAAATCCTTTGAAGTAGTGTACTTTTTGAACAAATGTACACTTTCTTGAGGTAAGGCCATAGTAAGAGTTGAAAGAGCCTTTCCTTCCACAACGTATTTCTTCTTTTCATTTCTCTATTCTTAAGTTTGGACACTACTGTTTCAAAATCCCATGAACTGTATTCCTTGTCATCTTGAAGGTGATGAACATATTCAGTCCATATTTTTGGTAGCGAATCCAAAAACTTATCTACTAACTCAGTCTGAGGATATACAACCTCAAAGTATGATAACTCAGTAGTTAAATGACTGAATCGAGCAATTATCTCATCAAGAGATTCTCCTTTCAGTCCATTAAAGGCTTCATACTGGCGTTTAAGAAGTTTAATACGATTTCTCTTCAAAGTAGCGTCGCCCTCACAGTACTTTTCTAGAGCGTCCCACAAATCCTTTGAAGTAGTGTATTTGGAAAACAGAAGCAGTTTGTAGGTATAAATCCTTGGGTACTGCTGGGAGATTTTAATGTTACATTAGATGCCAATGAACATTCTAGTGGAGGATCCAATAGAACAATTGATATGCAAGAGTTTCAAGATGCTGTTAATATTTTAGAGATTGAGGATATTTGTAGCTCAGGATTTAATTACACTTGGACCAAATCGTTGAAGAATAGCAAGTGTTCTGTTCTTAAAAAGCTTGACAGAATCATGATCAATGAAGAGTTTCAAAAGAGATTTCAAGCACATGGAGTTTTCTTGCCTTATGGTATTTCTGATCATAGCCCAGCAGAGTTATCAATAAAGGATGGCTATATTAGAAAGGCAATTAGGTTTTCTAATTTTGTTGCTGACAAAGAAGGTTTTAAAGAGGTGGTTAGCGCAGAATAGGATGAAAGTATTCAAGGCTGTCACATGTACAAACTTGTTAAAAACTTGAAGAAGATGAAAAAGCCTTTGAACAAGTTGAGTTGGAGCAAAGGAAATATTTTTTAGAAAGTGAGTATGTTGAAGGATAAATTGGTGAATATTCTAGATTTAGTAGACAAGGACCCACATAATAAGGATATTAGATTGGAAGCTGCTAAAACCTTGAATGAATATTTGGAGGCTACAAATGATGAGATCAAGTTGTTGCAACAAAAAGCTAAAATCCAATGGCTTAAAGAAGGAGATAGAAATACTGCATACTTCCATGGGATTTTAAAGTCAAGAAGAAGCAAGAATATAGTTGAATCAATCTGTGATGAAGAAGGGATAAGATATGAAGGGAAGGATGTTGCTGCACAATTTGTAAGGCACTTTGAGCAATTTTTGGGAAGAACTGATAATGTATTACCTGTAATGGATGGAATATTTGACAGGGTTCTCACCAATGAAGAAGCTTTTCATATGATAAGACCAGTTAATGATGCTGAAATAAAAGAAGCAATATTTGATATAGATAGCAATAAAGCTTCTGGCCCTGATGGTTATACATCTGGATTTTTTAAGAAGGCTTGGGATATTGTGGGAAATAGAGTGTGTCTGGCTATTAAGGAATTTTTCTTAACTGGTAAACTGCTGGGTGAAGTTAATGCCACCTTGATTGCACTTATTCCTAAAGTGAACACTCCCAATAAGGTATCTGAATTCAGACCTATTGCTTGCTGCAATGTCATATACAAATGTATAAGTAAGATACTTACAAGCAGAATTCAAGAGGGGCTCACAAAGATTGTAAGTGTCAATCAGACAATCAGAGTGCATTTATTTCTGGAAAGCACATTCAAGATAACATACTCATAGCTCAAGAGTTACTCAGGGGATATAACAGGAAAAATGGACCCAAGAGATGTGCTATGCAGATTGATATCCAAAAAGCATATGACACTGTAAGTTGGAGTTTTTTGGAAACAATTCTGAATAAGTTTGGATTCCATAAAGTTATGATAAATTGGATCATGGCATGTGTATCCTCCTCTAAATTTTCTATATGTTTAAATGGGGAAGTGCATGGATATTTCAAAGGGGGTAGGGGACTAAGGCAAGGTGACCCTATTTCTCCTTACTTATTTACTCTAGTAATGGAGGTTTTCAGCCTCATTATGAGAAAGAATATTGAGGATTCTGATGAATTTGGATACCATTTTGGATGTAAGGATTTGAAATTATCCCACATGTGTTTTGCTGATGATTTGCTGGTGGTTTGTAAAGGAAGTATTGGGTCACTCAAGGTTGTGAAAAAGGTGTTGGAGGAATTCAGCGAAATTTCTAGATTAAAACCTAATTTGGGCAAAAGCACCATATTTTTTGGAAGCTTAAATGAGAAGGAAAAGAGTGATCTGCTCAACATATTGCCTTTCAAGTGTGGAAAACTTCCAGTAAGATACTTAGGAGTCCCATTGCTGGCTAAAAAGTTAGGAATAAAAGACTGCAAAGTTTTAGTTGATAAAGTCAGAAGTAGAATTGACTGTTGGAAGAACAAACAACTTTCATATGCAGGAAGAGTACAATTGATTGCTTCTGTTTTGGCATCTATGCAAGTTTACTGGGCTTCTGTTTTTATGCTGCCAATTTCTATAATTAAGGATTTGGAAAAGCTGTTCAAAAGATTCCTATGGAATGCTGGTGACTCTGCTAAAAGAGTAACTTGAAAAGATGTATGCAAGCCAAAGGATCAAGGTGGATTGGGGCTGAAGGATATAAGGAAATGGAATGAAGTGCTGATTATAAGGCAATTTTGGAAAATTCTAGAAAATAAAGATTCCTTATGGGCTAATTGAGTGAATGTTGTGAAATTAAAGAATAAGAATATCTGGAATTATCAAGTTGATAAGACAGAAAGTTGGGGATGGAAGACCATGATGGATATTAGGGATTTAATTATACAACATATCTTTGTGAAGATAGGTGATGGTCAGAAAATATCTATGTGGTATGATAAATGGTGTGCTGAAGGATCATTATGTGCATTCATTAATAGAAGAGCTTTGTATGATGCTAGAATTGATGATAATACCACTGTTGATAAAATGATATACAATGGGTGTTGGAAGTGGCCTGATGGTTGGATTGAAGTGTATCCTGTTCTTAGAGACATTGTTGTTCCAAATATTCACATTGGGACAGAGGATAAAGTAATGTGGATCACAAAGGATAATCAACAAGCAGAATTTTCTACTAAACAAGCTTGAAAGGATATGAGGGATGAATGGTCAAGTGTGGAATGGAAAAATGTAATATGGTTCAAGCAATTTAATCCAAGGTATGCATTCATTTTATGGTTGGCTGTTCAGGAAACGTTGCTTACTCAAGACAAGATGGCTAGCTGGAATCAGAATGCAGAGTACAAGTGTGTGTTTTGTAGCAGTTTTGCAGACAGCCATGAACATCTCTTCTTTAAGTGCAACTATATAAGTGATATATGGAAGAATGTAAGCCAACTTATGTATCAGATGCAACAGATGGACAGTGATATGATCATAATTTTAGCCAAAGGAAAAGAAATAACAACTTAGGAGTGGTGGTGAACAAACTTATTGTGGCTGCTGCTGTATATTATATATGGCAGGAAAGAAATGCCAGAATTTTCAAGAATCAAGAAAGGAACAAGGAGAATATATGCCAAATCATTAGGGACAATGTTCGATTCCAGTTAATGTCCATCAAAGTGAGGAAAACTAGAAATGTGGAGAAGATTGCAGACATGTGGGATCTGAAATGGATGGGTAATAATCTAAGAGCTAAATGATATAAGGTGGAGATGAACTGTTTTGGTATTGATGTTGTAGATTGTATGGTGGACTGCACTTGCATATAGGAATAGTGAGTCATGCAAGATGGGACTACTTGGCCCTATACTGGTGCAGTCGAGTATTAAGGGCGCTGAATTGACTGTGGGTTTATAAAGAAGTGCTCAATACAAAGAATGCTGGATGGCTGGGAATTTAGATTGTTCTTTAGTATGGTAGATATAGAGTGTTTTTGTTTCTGAATTGTGTTAGGATAGTTGAATGTTTGTTGCATTTGGAGCTGTCCAAGATGCCTATATATGTAAATGTGTAAATATTTTGGATAGTAATATAATTCACATTTGCACCCAAAAAAAAAACAAAAAAACTTAGGGTTGAGTAGGACAAAATGTAGTTTTATAAAAAATCAAAAAGTAAGAAACAAAAAAAAATTATTATGAAATGTCAAATGTCAAAATCCTAATGGATTTGACACTATTCACATTGTATTACAATATTAGAGTATATATATATATATTACATAATATATATATAATATATATATATATATATATATATATATATATATATATATATATATATATATATATATATATATATATATATATATATATATATATATATATATATATATATATATATATATATATATATATATATATATATATATATATATATATATATATATATATATATATATATATATATATATATATATATATATATATATATATATATATATATATATATATATATATATATATATATATATATATATATATATATATATATATATATATATATATATATATATATATATATATATATATATATATATATATATATATATATATATATATATATATATATATATATATATATATATATATATATATATATATATATATATATATATATATATATATATATATATATATATATATATATATATATATATATATATATATATATATATATATATATATATATATATATATATATATATATATATATATATATATATATATATATATATATATATATATATATATATATATATATATATATATATATATATATATATATATATATATATATATATATATATATATATATATATATATATATATATATATATATATATATATATATATATATATATATATATATATATATATATATATATATATATATATATATATATATATATATATATATATATATATATATATATATATATATATATATATATATATATATATATATATATATATATATATATATATATATATATATATATATATATATATATATATATATATATATATATATATATATATATATATATATATATATATATATATATATATATATATATATATATATATATATATATATATATATATATATATATATATATATATATATATATATATATATATATATATATATATATATATATATATATATATATATATATATATATATATATATATATATATATATATATATATATATATATATATATATATATATATATATATATATATATATATATATATATATATATATATATATATATATATATATATATATATATATATATATATATATATATATATATATATATATATATATATATATATATATATATATATATATATATATATATATATATATATATATATATATATATATATATATATATATATATATATATATATATATATATATATATATATATATATATATATATATATATATATATATATATATATATATATATATATATATATATATATATATATATATATATATATATATATATATATATATATATATATATATATATATATATATATATATATATATATATATATATATATATATATATATATATATATATATATATATATATATATATATATATATATATATATATATATATATATATATATATATATATATATATATATATATATATATATATATATATATATATATATATATATATATATATATATATATATATATATATATATATATATATATATATATATATATATATATATATATATATATATATATATATATATATATATATATATATATATATATATATATATATATATATATATATATATATATATATATATATATATATATATATATATATATATATATATATATATATATATATATATATATATATATATATATATATATATATATATATATATATATATATATATATATATATATATATATATATATATATATATATATATATATATATATATATATATATATATATATATATATATATATATATATATATATATATATATATATATATATATATATATATATATATATATATATATATATATATATATATATATATATATATATATATATATATATATATATATATATATATATATATATATATATATATATATATATATATATATATATATATATATATATATATATATATATATATATATATGTTGTTTTATGTTTATATATATATATATATATATATATATATATATATATATATAGACAAAATGTCGTTTTATAAAAAAAAAAATAATAAAAAAAAAAAAATTAATTATAAAATGCCAAGTGTCAAAATCCTAATGGATTTGACACTACAACATTAGAATATATAATTATCGTAACCTAAATTATGTTATTTTTACCCTAACAACATTTTACCTATCCATTTTAATATTCTAGTTAAATCTCTACTTACGTTAACCTACACACCGCCACCTCCACCTCCACCTCCGGCGAACTCAGTTATACTTTAAAATTTACAGACAAACTGATTCGAACTAAAGCTTGCGTTGTTTGTTTTTACTCCATGAGTCCATGCAAACAGTAAAATTCAACTATTCAGGGTTAATCTCGTAACTCACTCGTAGAAAAAAAAAAAAAAAAAAAAAAAAAAAAAAAAAAAAAAAAAAAAAAAAAAAAAAAAAAAAAAAAAAAAAAAAAAAAAAAAAAAAAAAAAAAAAAAAAAAAAAAAAAAAAAAAAAAAAAAAAAAAAAAAAAAAAAAAAAAAAAAAAAAAAAAAAAAAAAAAAAAAAAAAAAAAAAAAAAAAAAAAAAAAAAAAAAAAAAAAAAAAAAAAAAAAAAAAAAAAAAAAAAAAAAAAAAAAAAAAAAAAAAAAAAAAAAAAAAAAAAAAAAAAAAAAAAAAAAAAAAAAAAAAAAAAAAAAAAAAAAAAAAAAAAAAAAAAAAAAAAAAAAAAAAAAAAAAAAAAAAAAAAAAAAAAAAAAAAAAAAAAAAAAAAAAAAAAAAAAAAAAAAAAAAAAAAAAAAAAAAAAAAAAAAAAAAAAAAAAAAAAAAAAAAAAAAAAAAAAAAAAAAAAAAAAAAAAAAAAAAAAAAAAAAAAAAAAAAAAAAAAAAAAAAAAAAAAAAAAAAAAAAAAAAAAAAAAAAAAAAAAAAAAAAAAAAAAAAAAAAAAAAAAAAAAAAAAAAAAAAAAAAAAAAAAAAAAAAAAAAAAAAAAAAAAAAAAAAAAAAAAAAAAAAAAAAAAAAAAAAAAAAAAAAAAAAAAAAAAAAAAAAAAAAAAAAAAAAAAAAAAAAAAAAAAAAAAAAAAAAAAAAAAAAAAAAAAAAAAAAAAAAAAAAAAAAAAAAAAAAAAAAAAAAAAAAAAAAAAAAAAAAAAAAAAAAAAAAAAAAAAAAAAAAAAAAAAAAAAAAAAAAAAAAAAAAAAAAAAAAAAAAAAAAAAAAAAAAAAAAAAAAAAAAAAAAAAAAAAAAAAAAAAAAAAAAAAAAAAAAAAAAAAAAAAAAAAAAAAAAAAAAAAAAAAAAAAAAAAAAAAAAAAAAAAAAAAAAAAAAAAAAAAAAAAAAAAAAAAAAAAAAAAAAAAAAAAAAAAAAAAAAAAAAAAAAAAAAAAAAAAAAAAAAAAAAAAAAAAAAAAAAAAAAAAAAAAAAAAAAAAAAAAAAAAAAAAAAAAAAAAAAAAAAAAAAAAAAAAAAAAAAAAAAAAAAAAAAAAAAAAAAAAAAAAAAAAAAAAAAAAAAAAAAAAAAAAAAAAAAAAAAAAAAAAAAAAAAAAAAAAAAAAAAAAAAAAAAAAAAAAAAAAAAAAAAAAAAAAAAAAAAAAAAAAAAAAAAAAAAAAAAAAAAAAAAAAAAAAAAAAAAAAAAAAAAAAAAAAAAAAAAAAAAAAAAAAAAAAAAAAAAAAAAAAAAAAAAAAAAAAAAAAAAAAAAAAAAAAAAAAAAAAAAAAAAAAAAAAAAAAAAAAAAAAAAAAAAAAAAAAAAAAAAAAAAAAAAAAAAAAAAAAAAAAAAAAAAAAAAAAAAAAAAAAAAAAAAAAAAAAAAAAAAAAAAAAAAAAAAAAAAAAAAAAAAAAAAAAAAAAAAAAAAAAAAAAAAAAAAAAAAAAAAAAAAAAAAAAAAAAAAAAAAAAAAAAAAAAAAAAAAAAAAAAAAAAAAAAAAAAAAAAAAAAAAAAAAAAAAAAAAAAAAAAGTTAGTTAGTAAGGGAAAAAAAAAAAAAAAAAAAAAAAAAAAAAAAAAAAAAAAAAAAAAAAAAAAAAAAAAAAAATTAACGATCATTCTAAACTCAAATTCAGAAATTAATCAAGAAAATTCAGAAATTAATCATCAAAATAATGACTCTACATCTACTGATACCTCAATTTTCGATTCATATCCAGATAATACGGAATTAACGATTTCAGATGGAGAAAGTGAGTCTCTTTTTTTATTTTTATTTTTCTAATTTCTATTGATTTTATTACTTGTTCATTTTATTACATGTAAATGTAGTTATTTTTCATATCAGATATAAATTATTTTTGTTATTTCATTAATGTTTTTGTAAAATCATATTTAATTTTGAATATTGATTTTTTTTTATTTATTTATTTGTAGCTGTTGAGTATATTTCAAGGAAATATACAGTTGGGAAGGAGATTAAGACTGAATTTGGTTCAAAATGGATTCCAGAATGTGCTGATGAGATTAAACCTTCATTGGGAATGGAATTTGGTTGTATTGACGAAGCATTCAACTTTTATAGTCAATATGCATTATCAGGTGGTTTTGAACCTAGGAGGTTTTCACATAAGACTGCTAAAGATGATTTTGGTGTGAAATTTGTAAAATATAAGTGGATTGTTTGTAGTAGGGAAGGTTCCAAACGGAAAGGAAGAAGTGTTTCTAAGCAGAGTAGAAATAGACCAACTCAAAGGACTAGTTGTGAAGCTTGTATTCGTATAGTTTTTAATGCTGAAGGTAGATATTCCATTTATCATTTTGAGGAGATGCATAATCACTTTCTTGTGCATCCAGATTTTCGTAAGCATCTTAAGTCTTGTAGAAGTTTGGATTATTCCAAACAAGTCTTTTTGCATCATTTGACAGAGGCTAGTATAGGACCTAGCGTAGGGTATAGAATACTAACTAAGATTCATGGTGGACATGAAATGGTAGGTGCTTCAAAGACTGACTGTAAGAATTGGAAAAGGAAGTACAATTCGTATATTGGTGAAGCAGATTCTCAGATGATGGTTAACATGTTAAAGCAAAAAAAAGAATTTTTAGAAGATTTTAGCTTTGAATATTTCACTGTGAATGATGGGGAGTTGGCAGGTCTTTTTTGGGCAGATGAAGTTTCTAAGTTGAATTATTATGCATTTGGGGATGTTGTATCTTTTGATGCAACTTACCGTACTAACAAGTAAGTAACTCAGTTATACATTTTGAATATCCACTTTGAAATGTTTTGATTGAATTTTTTACATAGAATTTTCAGTTTGAATAATCAATTTGAATGCTATGGTTGAAAATTTATATAGAATTTTCAGTTTGAATAATCGGTTTAATTTGAATACTTCTTTTATTTATTTTAGCATACTTTTGTTTTGTAGGTACGATATGGTATTCATTCCATTCACAGGAATTGATAATCACAAAAAGTGTGTTACATTTGGAGCTGGAATGCTTGCTAAAGAGGATATTTCTTCCTATAAATGGCTCTTGAATGAATTCAAGAATGCATTTCCTCGTGAACCCAAGGTTGTATTGACAGATCAAGATCCATCCATGAAAGTGGCTGTTTCTGATGTTTTTAAGACAGCTAGACATAGATTATGCATGTGGCATATCATGGAGAAGGTGTCTGTAAAGGTAAAAAACTAAATTTGTTTTTTTCTTCCCATTATAAAATTCATATATATTCATTTTCAACTTTTATAATTAATTATTTGATAGCTATTTTTTAATCTGTTATTGTATGTTATATGCTTTTTACTATATTAACAATTGTATATTCATTTTGAATATTTGTTATTGCATAGGTTTCTCACATTATTCTTAAGTCTGGATTAAGAGGTGACCTTTCGAAAATTGTGTGGACTAATAAGATTAATAAAGAAGAGTTTGACAAACGATGGCTTTATGTTCTTAAAAAGTATGATGTTGATGAAAATAAGTGGTTGAATGATATGTATAAGCTTAGGTATAATTGGATTCCAGCATATTTTCAAGACTGGGAAATGTCAGGACTTATGAGGACATCATCTAGGTCGGAAAGTGAAAATCACATGTTTCAGCAACTGATGAAGTCGTCGTCCACTTTGATTGAGTTTTATACTCATTTTGATACCGCTATGCAAAATCAAAGATGGGTTCAATCTGAAAATGATCAAAAATCGATGTACTCCACTCTTGATATGGTAACTGAATATGCATTGGAAAGACATGCTCATAAGTTGTTTACGCATGATGTTGTTTTGGATATCCAGAAGGAAATGTGTGAGGCCTTCAAACATTGCCTTTGTTTCAATGTTTCTGATTTGACTGATGGTTCGAAGACTTTTTCGATAACTGATACAAGTGTCAAATCATGTGATATTGATGACTCTATTGACAGAGATGCAAATCCTAACTATTTTGATGAACTTGTTCATCGTCATAGCCAGGCATGTTATATCTTCATTGTATATAAGTTACTATGCTTTAGAAATAATCCCGATTAGATAATTGTATTTATATTTTTTGTCCATTGTCAGGTTACTTTCAATTCTGAAGATAAAGTAGTAACGTGTTCGTGCAAAAAATTTGAAAGATGTGGGCTTTTTTGCAAACATGTTTACTATGTTATGAGATTATGTGGAGTGGAAGAAATACCAGATGAGTATATAACGAAGAGATGGACGAAGTGTGTTGTACCTCGACCAAGAATTAGCAAACTGAATTTGTTGCAGAATCAAAAGAGTGAATTGAAGCCTATTTTACTGGATATTTTCCGGAATGTAGATGCTTGTGTAAATAGGTATTTGGCTGACCCAACAAAACTTGCCCTATTTAGAGACACTTTGGAAGAGTTAAAGAAGAAAGCTAATGATGATATGGGCTCTAAGCCTCCAATGGGTTCAAAAGAATTTTTGGCTGCAATGGTTGGACTGCCTCAACCTTCTTCAAATGAAGTAACTAATCCACAAAATATACGAAATAAAGGTTGTGGAACAAAAAAAAGGCTCAAGAGTGACCGAGAAGAGGCTATATTGAAAGAAAAAAATTGGAGAAATTGTGCATACTGCAAATCTCTACAGCAACATGATATTCGAACTTGTCCGATCAGAATTGAGGCTGCGAAGTTTGAAAAGGAGAAACTAAGAAAAAAATGAAATGTTTCATTTTAGAACTGCATATAGATACTTTCATTCCTATTGGTTTGTTTCAATTTGAAATGTCCCCAAATAAACTCATTTCAATTTTCTGTAATCATTTAGATTTGAATTTTGAATAAACTTGTTTTAGTTTCTGTAATCATTTAGCTTTTTTCTGTGTTCAGTATTTAAGCAATGATATGAATATTAAAATTACAGACACAACTCATAAAAGTCAAGAACATAAAGTACAAAAGAAATTGTAACTTTTATTTCATTCAAGCACATCCTTCCTTTCTTCAATCCTTTTCTCGATATCTTTTAAAGCTGTCGCTTTCCAAATTTTCTTAGTCTTCTCGGGCAATGCTTCATAATATTCAACTTCTTTACAAACCTTGCATCTTAATTTGTTAACATCGGATAACAGAATTGTGTTGAGATATGTTATCCTCAAACAGTTTAATTGTTTTTGTTGAACTTCTCCTTCTTTCTTAAATCCACACTTCAGACCTGTTTTTCCGTTACCCATAAAACATTCCATATGTCTCATTAGGAAAATTCCACAATCAATTCCATTATTGGATGTTTGCCATATCATTCTTAACCTTTCTACATTAGGAAATGCACCATTTTTCAGGTAAGGATGTTCCTTGTACTCGAGATAGTCAACCAACAAAGTCAATAATATGAATACACTATTTGAATATTGAATATTTTTAAATACTGAACATACTCAATTACTTTATTGAGCTGTACAAACAAGATTAACATCAGATTAAGAACCTGTACAGACACAACTCAATAATATGAATACACTATTTGAATATTGGACATTTTTGAATATTTGAACATTTTTGAATACTGAACATAATAATATGAATACACTATTTGAATATTGGACATTTTTGAAACAATAATCTGGACAAATACTAAGATATATTGTTATTCAAATTTAAGTCAAACATTCATGTTATCATGTGCAAACAAGATTAATATCAGATTAAGATCCATCAATTAAAATTACAGACACAACTCATAAAAGTCAAGAACATAAAGTACAAAAGAAATTGTAACTTTTATTTCATTCAAGCACATCCTTCCTTTCTTCAATCCTTTTCTCGATATCTTTTAAAGCTGTCGCTTTCCAAATTTTCTTAGTCTTCTCGGGCAATGCTTCATAATATTCAACTTCTTTACAAACCTTGCATCTTAATTTGTTAACATCGGATAACAGAATTGTGTTGAGATATGTTATCCTCAAACAGTTTAATTGTTTTTGTTGAACTTCTCCTTCTTTCTTAAATCCACACTTCAGACCTGTTTTTCCGTTACCCATAAAACATTCCATATGTCTCATTAGGAAAATTCCACAATCAATTCCATTATTGGATGTTTGCCATATCATTCTTAACCTTTCTACATTAGGAAATGCACCATTTTTCAGGTAAGGATGTTCCTTGTACTCGAGATAGTCAACCAACAATTCTCCCTGAAATGTAAAGTAATTGATAATAATTACTTGGTATGTTTTTGTAACATAAATGACTAAATATATATGATTTAATTTATCTAATAATCTTACCAACAAAAAAATAGTTTCCTGGTATCTGTCAATCAAATCGTCTTCTGCTTCAATATTATCAATGACATAACCTTTGTTTGTTTTGAGATTGAAACAAAGAAGATAATAATGTCTACTCTCACAAATAGGAAAGAACAGCTGAAAAATTGAAAATTTAAAACAATTAGTTTTAGTAATCTATGAATATTAAAACCTGACTTATAGTTTTAGGTAACTAAGTGAAGTGAACAAAACCTGACTTAAGACAATGACTCCACTACTTTGACTACAATGACTATGAGTTGTCAAGAGTTGAAAAACTGTCTATGAGACAATGACTCCACCACTTTGAATACAATCAAGCACCCTACTAACACCAGACCATGATGCAAATCTTTAGCGTCATTGGGTCCACGTTTTTACCAAACACCTGGTTCAAACCGGTTCAGGCTTAGTGAAACCCGGTTTCTAGTCCCGTCGGTCAAAATCCAAACTTAGAAATTTCTAAAAATTTCTAACAGTGTGCACAACTAGTAAGAATTTCTAACAGTGATACAGGTATGCTAGATAGTAGATACAATTATCATATCTCTTTGTTATACAGAAATGACTAACCATGCAACCAAACTTGTTGTAAAAGGCGATTACACACCTCACAATTTACAACAAAATTCCTACCTAAATTTCCACTCAGGTCAAGTTCTAGTTGGGTAATATCAACCCCATCTACCTGAAAAACTATCTATGAGATAATGACTCCACCACTTTGACTACGATCAATCTTTTAGTGTCATTGGTGTATTTAACAAATGCATAGAGTAACACTGTGCTAGCAACAACAGTTATTATCCTAAGAAAAACCAAAATTCTTGAAATTACCTTCTCCCAAAAATACACTTTTTCTAACACTTTAGGTACTAAGTTAACAATGCTAGTTAATACCTAACTTACAATCATTGATATATATACGATTAAAGATATTCTTCTAGCATATTAAAAAAAAATTAAGTTATAAAAACTTACCAGACAAGGATCTCTTAACTTTTGCTTCATCGTTGATATATGTAAATCCATGTTTTCCTTGAATCTTTCCAAAACTATGTTATATTGATCCTGAGTGTCAATGTTTGTTTTCCCCTGCAAAATTAAAGATTACATCAAAGATTTTATTATGATAAACTTTAAATTCAATAATTTTGATGTTTTGCTTGAATTACCATAATATTGGTAGGTAGAAATATCCTAGTGATTGAGTCCGAGCTTTTAAACTCTTCCATATAATTCAAATAACATGCCCATGTGTCAATCACTCCATAATGGACCATTGCTCCCGGAATCAAACTTTCGAAGACAAATCTATCAACATTAAGATCATTCCTCGAAAAAATAATATCACTTCAATGAAAAGACAAAAATCAATTAATAACCATAGTGAATATATATTCAATTTAAATATTACTCAATATTCAAATCATAAATACCTATATTCAAATAACAAATCCCATAAATACCTATACACAAATACATATATTCAAAACCTATATTCATATATTCAAAACCTATATTCAAAACCTATATAAATATTCAAAACCTATATTCAAAACCATTAAATACCTATATTCAAATCTAAAGACTCAATATTCAAATCATAAATACCTATATTCAAATAACAAATCCCATAAATACCTATACACAAATACATATATTCAAAACCTATATTCATATATTCAAAACCTATATTCAAAACCTATATAAATATTCAAAACCTATATTCAAAACCATTCAAAACCTATATTCATATATTCAAAACCTATATTCAAAACCTATATTCATATATTCAAAACCTATATTCAAAACCTATATTCAAAACATATTCAAAACCTATATTCAAAACCTATATTCAAAACCTATATTCAAAACCTATATAAAACTATATTCAAAACCTATATTCAAAACCTATATTCAAAACCATATTAAAACCTATATTCAAAACAATTAAATACCTATATTCAAACCTATATTCAAACCTATATCAAACCTATATCAAATACCTATATCAAATACATATATTCAAAACCTATATTCATATATTCAAAACCTATATTCAAAACCTATATTCAAAAATATTCAAAACCTATATTCAAAACCTATACATCAAATACATATATTCAAAACCTATATTCATATATTCAAAACCTATATTCAAAACCTATATTCAAAAATATTCAAAACCTATATTCAAAACCTATATTCAAATACATATATTCAAAACCTATATTCATATATTCAAAACCTATATTCAAAACCTATATAAATATTCAAAACCTATATTCAAAACCATTAAATACCTATATTCAAATCTAAGAGATAATTTGGAAGGTGCTTACAAATAGGATACAATGTGTTAGATTTTGTATTGTCTTACCAGTTCAATCTACAGTTAGTTTCATATTGTCTGGTTGGTATTTCTGTTTATATGTAGATGCTTCATTTTTTAACATTCAGTCCAGCTTGAAATGAATATGATATGTCCTTGCTACCTGCTTTATAGTATACAGATGCATCCTTAAAGGGCAGTTGGAATCTGTCAAACATGGTTAGGAATGGAATTCAGATTCCAATTCCTATGAATTCCACCCAACCAAACAGTCCCGAAGGTTCATTTTTAAGAGTAACAAGCAAGACCAAGAAAGAGCAAGTACACTGAAACAATTATCTAAGTTCAACAATGGATCAAATTCATAGACGGACTGTAAATCTAAAGCTCTAATTATATATTTTGAAGAAGCCAATATGAGAGGTTTTATAGAATCCATTTGGGTGAATCCAATTGATTGGATTTTTGGAATCTGGACCAAAGATTTAATCAGTTACAGATAATATTATAAATGCACATAACAGTTGGGCACCTAAATTCAATATTATGATACACAAATACATATATTCAAAACCTATATTCATATATTCAAAACCTATATTCAAAACCTATATAAATATTCAAAACCTATATTCAAAACCATTAAATACCTATATTCAAATCTATATTCATATATTCAAAACCTATATTCAAAACCTATATTCAATCTCAAAACCTATATTCAAAACCATTAAATACCTATATTCCTTTCAACGTGGGGTTTCTGACCTGCGGGTGTCGCCGTTCAGGGTGTGGGCCTTGGAGCCGTGGTCGGTGGGGCGAGGAAGGGGGAATTTGCGCGGGCACGAGGTTCCGCCCAGGGTGTTTGTTCTGGGCTTCAATGGAGCCGTGTATGGCTTCTTTCTTCTGCCTCTAGGTTGGACGGCCGTTGATCAGTCGGCCGTTTGTGGGGTTTATTGCCGGGTTGGGTGCGGGCTGAGCAGGTAGGTGTCTCTTGGTGGGTTCTGTCTTGGAGATCGAGCCTTTGCGTGTCTGAAAAGCACATTTCTTCCGGGGGGGAGTTCAGTGGTGGGTACGGGGTTATACTAGGGTTTAGTGCTCGGAGGCAGGCCGGCTTCCTTGTGGTTCGAGTGTGGCGTGTTGGCCTAGCTGTGCGCGCCCAGTTTAGTTTTGACGCCTCGGCTTCCGCGCCCGAGGAGCCCGAGGAAAGGGTTGTGTGGTCGTGGTGTGGCGTACCGACCCTAGGGTGGGCGCCTCGGTCGTGGGTTTGTTGGCCTAGTGTTTGTTATGGATTCAAATACCTATATTCAGATCTCACAGATATAAATATTCAAATATGAAAACACATTCAAATATAATCACAAGACAGATGTTAAAATGCTTACTATAGTCGTGTATATCCATGAAAATACGCATCTGACAGCCTAAGTTCTTCTTTTGTTGACTCTGTTTTGATATCAACAACTCTTTTGTTCCACGGTGATTTCTTCGCAAAAGATGGCTTTTTCTCCCGTTTACCTTTTCCAACATCATCTTTATTGACATCCGAATCTCGTGGAAGTTGCAACTTCTTCAAAATTTTTCTTCCAATTGATGAAATCTTTGGAGTTGCAACTTCTTCAAAATTTTTCTTCCAATTGATGAAATCTTTGGAGTTTCAACTTCTTTTACCAAATCTGGAATTTTAGTTTCCATTTTTGTCGATTCAGGCTCTTCATTGGCATCTTCCATTGCACATTCTACAAAAAGATCTTCTTTTCTTTCATTTTGCTTCACATTTCCGATGCATATGTTGAAAAGCTGTTCAATTGATGATTTCAAACTTTTTAAACTTTCTATCTCTCCATCAACAAATAGCAATGGTAAATTCTTCCATATTTCTTGTAATTCTTGAGAAATACTAAGTTTTAATTCTTGAAGATTGATGTCCTCATAAGTCGGCAAATCTTCATCTGCTGAAAAAACCAAACTTAATTCCTTTCTTATTCTAGCAATTTCCAAAGATGTTTGTGAGTAGTTAATTTGATCTTCATCTTTATTCTGGAGATTAGATCTCAACCTCTTCAACTGTTGAGAAGCCCAATTGGAAATTTTCAACATTTGAGAATCTGTTAGTGAATTAACAGAATCCACCCCAGTTGTAGCATTTTCGAGCCTTGCTTCAGTAGAATTATCCTCATTCAAACTTTGATTATTGTGATTGTTTTCAACTACCATCCTTTCAACAGCCTCATCCAAACTTTCATTGTTCTCAGCCTCATTCAAACTTTCATTCTTGTTATTTTTTTCAACCACCATTTCTTTAACAACCTCATCACAATTCAAATCTTTGTTTGGAGTATTATTCCCTTGGTTGAATTCAAACGAGTCTTTGTCAAGATCAACCGAACCATGATCACCATTATCTGACATTTCTGCATTATCATCTCCATCATCACCTGCAAATGCATGTTCTAATCTTTGTTTTTGAACATCAAGATACTGAAGCCATTTTTTCTTCAGTTTATTAACTTTTTTAATTACATCTGGATCACCAGGAAAGTCATTCCATCCCATTCTCATCAAGTCAAATAATTCCTCATTCCATTCACAAGTATCACGATATGCATCGCCAATTCCCATACAAAAAACCTATATTGTAAAAATATTAAAATGTTACTGCTAGTAACATATATTTTTTGAAATTGGCAAATGTGAATATTAATCTTACCATCCTCTTCACTCTAGGGTCTTTTGCTTTGCAGTAGTCTTCTTTAACATTCAATTTTGCCCCATATGTTTCTTCATTTTCTGCTGGATCTCTATAATCAAATTCTTGCCCATGAGTCTCATTGGTATTATTGTTAGATCCAGGAATGTCTTCTTTTTCACCTATATCATTTAATATACAAAATGATTATTCAAACTCATAATCATATAAACCTTACAGAAAACTAAAATTTTAGGACTGTTGGCTAGTCCTTCCTACCTTTTTCTCATTCTTTCCCTTAATCACTAACTAGAACAAAATACTCTAAGCTTATTCCTAAATTCATACTCAAAAAGTTTTTACCAACTTTTTATGCTGCCACTTTATAGTTGTCATTACACAAATAAAGTAAAATTTTATACAAACCTGTGTGATGAATATAATCAGAGTAATCAACACTGAGTGGAACTATAGCATTTAGTTGTTCTGCATTCTGTTCTGCATTCTCTTGTTCTGCATTCTGTTCTTCTGCATTCTGTTGTTCTGCATTCTGTTCTTCTGCATTATATGGTTCTGTATTCTTTTTGGCAGCAAATTCTGTTGCTTCAATAAGTTTTAGTTCATCAAAAGTCCAATGTAAAATTGCTGGAGTTTGTTTTTGAGGTCTTGTTATTTGTTGTGCATACCATATCTATAGTAAAATGTAAATAGTTAGTTCATTATCATTTAAAAATAAAAGAAAATTTTTAAATTGTTATACAAAATTAAAACATACCATTAAGAAGATAAGGGGACCCATATAGGGTGTGTTTGGGTTATCCTTTTCCCATTTCTTCTTTGATCTCTTCAAGCATTCAATCAAGTATCCACACCAATCCAACTTTCTTATATCATCTTCACTATCTATTGAACCCAAAACTCTCTGATTCACTGTTCCACAACTTATTCCTTCACACATTACACTAATAATCGACAATAAAATGTCAATTTTGTAATTCCAGCCTCCTTGTGGTTGATTTTTGATCATTTCTCTAACCCCAGTCACCTGAATATATTTAGGATTTGGGTATCTATTTTTCCATGTCAAAACTAAAGTATTACTCCCCATTCCAGCCCTTTTAAAATCTTTCACTTTTACTCTCCCCATGGGAAAACCTAAAATATCATGAACATCTTGTTTTGTAATTTTCAACAACTTACCATCAACCATCATTTCACAATTCTCAGCATCTAATCTGTCAACTAATTCTTGTGCTAATTTCATCGGTAAGTACTTGATCTTAAAATCTACCAAACTTCCAAATCCTATTTCAGTCAACTGTTGTTTTTGTATAGTAGTTAAACTACTTAAAATAGCAACAAGTTGAAAAGGAACCATTCTAGATGTTAAAACACCTGTAATATTCTTCTTAACCTTTTCCTTATTCTTTGTCTTTTTAGCAGTTTTCCTAGGCTTCTTCTTCTTTGAACTTCCTTCTTTAAGATTAATCTTGAAACTAACACTTGTCACTCTTCCTTTTTTCCTTGCTTTCTTTTGTTTTTTATTCCTTCTGTCAACCATATGAGATGGAGTATCTTCCACAAAATCAGTATCCGATTCACTCTTTGTTTCAGTTGTTGCTGCAATGAAATAATAAAATTCAAAATGAAACATCAAATTTCAAACTGAATATTCAAACTGATTATTCGAACTCAAAACTAATTCAAACTGAATATTCAAACTTAATAAATACCAAAAAATTAGCTTTCTGGTACCTGTATATGAATTGTGAAATAAAATGTAAAATTTAAGTAAGACAAACAATCACTCAAAACTAATTAAAAAAGACAGGAAAAAGTGTATGAATGTAAAACTAATATTCTCAGAGAATACTAATACCCAATCTCGATTTCATTCGAATCCAGGCTACTCGTATAGACTTTCGAGATGTTAAATATAGATACCCAAAAATGCATGGGTTCGCAGGACTTAGTCTGGATAATGTATTCATGTCACCGGTGGTTGGCTTAGCTTAATTTAACCACTTAAGGGCTCACTGAAAATTGGAAATGCCAATAAGTTCACTTTTAATAGCATATGCTCAAGTTTATAAACCCATAAAGCTTTTCCAATTGTCAGAAGCCCAAAAGTTGTTAAAACAAGCTAATCAAAACACATATACATTGCTTTGTACTGTGACTAGTGAGTTATTGTGCTTCTAGACTCATACTTTTCGCTTATCAAATCATTACCATGTAGTTAACACTCATGGACTATGCAAGTTTGTGTGACTTGAGATGTAGTTAGAGACTCTAATAAGTTCTTGAATTCTGACTTGATATTTCACATTTTTATCCCTTTGAGTATGTGTATACTTATTTAACTACTGTATTTCCTAATCGATTCAAATTCATTATTCAAATAAAAAATTGTAGTCAAATTTTGAATTATATAAATAAATATGTATATAAATTACCAGATCCAACTTCGTATATGACATTCCCTTTTACTTCTTGTTCTTCCACTGATTCTGTATCTTCACTTCCCAACGATATAACATCATCATCATCATCATCAGCAGCAGCACTTGGATCGATTTTACTGTTTAATCGAGGACTTTTACCTATTTTAATATATAAATTAAATTAGAAATCAGAATATTATGAATAAATAAAACGAAATTGAAATCTATAAAAAAAATATTATACTTACGAGTAATTGAAAGACACTGCCCATAAATATACGAGATTAATAACATCCGGGTTTTAAGCATAAATATGAACAAAAAAGTCTACGTTGACCTCAAGCTAACATTAAGAACGAGTCCATTAAATGAAAGATGTAGAAGCTGAAAATGTATCACAGAAATCTGGTCAATTCTAACTGTTCAAGCCAGTTACCTAGGATACATTGATTAGGGTTACTTTTAACGGATATTTAGAGTTTTGATTTTCACAATGAGACAACTTACTTATTTCCATCTCCTCCTATCGAAACTATTGAAAAAAGTCGAATACACTTTCGAATTTTGGGAGTCCTCAAGGTTTGTCTAAGTCAATCCGATACGTTAGCATGATTGAAAACCAAAACGAGACGCCATACTAAAAGGCGACAGATTGCTAGAATGAGCAGACAAGCAGTTAGCCGGTACGAAATTCGAGTATCGAGAAGATGTTAGAAGAAATCCATTGATCTCAGTTGTATAATTTTGACATTTTGTAGCCTATATATGTATGCAGTATGGAGGTTTTCATTCAGGTAATTCATCAAACAGATTGCGTGCAACTACTATAGTAACTCAATTTCAATTAATCATTATGCTAGCTAATCCAAAATCATCTCAAATAATAATTAAACCGAAACACATCAGAACAAAAGCAACAATTAAGCAGTTGTGTTTGTGTATTTAGATTATACACAAATTATTATCAAGTATAATGATTAATTGAAATGAGGATATACAAATTACTATTATTCAAACTCAAAATTCAATATACAAATTACTATTAAATATCCATATTCAGAATTAATTATTCAAATCCTAAATTTTATATTTATTATAACATGAAAAAAAAATTAATTAAAACTTATTAAATCAAAAACAACTGAAATATATAATTAAAAACTAAATTATAGTTACCTGAAACAACTTCAACTTCTTCTTCTTCAGTTGCTTCTGTATCGTCACTTCCTACCGATATAATGTCTACCTCATCTGAGTCATTTTTACCTAAATAAATGGATAAAAATAGATTATAAATAAAAGTTTATAAAATTGACACGAAAATTATTAAATAATTTTGATTAAACGATTGCTTACGAGTTTTTGCGTTTGAAATTTTTTCGAATAATCTGGGACTTTTACCTAAATAAATGGATAAAAATAGATTATAAATAAAAGTTTATAAAATTGACACGAAAATTATTAAATAATTTTGATTAAACGATTACTTACGAGTATTTGCGTTTGAAATTTTGGATTTCCTTTTCTTCATTGATGAATGATGTGCAGAACTTTTCTTCATGATTTGCGTTTGAAATTTTGGAGGTTTCCGATTTGAGTTTAATGGCGATGCTTTTGTTTTTGGTTTGATAGAGATTGGAAGTATTTTGGGAATGGGGTTTTTGGTGTTTGGTAGATAAACGGCGTTAGTTTTTTTAATTTTCAATTTCAGTCCCTCCGTGTTTTTTCCTTTAGTTCTTACGGTTCTCACACTATTTATGGTTCTCACAATAACCCCTCCCTATATATATATATATATATATATATATATCTTTTTTTTGGTGGAATATATTGATATCTGATGTTGATGAGAGATGGATGGATTGTTTTGAGATCAAGGAAGCTAATTAGGGTTAGGTTTTGAGTCAAATCCTCCATGGAGGATACTACAGATGAAGATTTTTTTGATAAATTGGTCGATGATGTCGATGTAACGGAATTAAGTAATGTGGTAAATTATCCTATTGAGGCTAAACCTAATTTAGTTAAAGAACTGGGGAAAGTAGGTGTAGGCGGTGAAGAGAAAGAAGAGGGTAATACAGGTTTTAGTACTGTAGATGAGTTGATTTACGATAGAGTGGGGACCGGTCAGTCGTTAGTGTCGGGTTATGTGTTTGCTTCTAATAACGTGAATCGAGAATCTACTGCGGCTCGGGATCATGGGACTGCAGGTGGTTCGGGTGTTAAGGAGGTGCAATGGAGTGCTTTTACTACTGAACCGTTAGATGATAACTTTTTTGGATCGGACTTCGATTTTTTTACGGAATTTGATAGTAATTTGGTTGACCCCGCTGGGAAAGTGGATAACTTTGTTAATAGTGAAGCAAATTTCGTGAGTATTTCGTCGCATGGTGGGAGTGTAATAGATTATTCGCATCAGTTTCAAGAGGGTCAAGGTTATACGACATCTGGGAGACCAAGTACGGATGGCCAAGATGTAAGTATGATGCATATACCGGACAATGGTATCGAGTTGATGATGGTTATAATGCAGCATCAAATGCACAAATGGTGAATAATTCATATTCTGCATCTGACTGGACTATTCCTAATGTGAAACAGCGGTTACTTATTCACAGCAAACTGGTCAATCTTTTGTAGGAGAAAAATCAACAAATGAAAGTTTAACGAGTTGGAGTCCAAATTCACAAACAAGTCACACTAATAAGAGTTCATCAAATTGGAGTCAAACATCACAAGGAAATAGTTTCGTGTATCCTCCACAGTTTTATTTTGATCCTCAATGTCCCGGTCGGTATTATGACCTGAATATCCAAGAATGCCGTTCTGTGGACACATATAATTCTCAACTAACCCAGCAAAGTAGTCTTACAGCAAGTAATAGCTATTATGGAAATGACGAATTTGATAAGCGGTCTGGATTATACTATAACTGGAATGGGACATGTAGTAAACAAGGTTGGCAACCTGATACGCTTCAACAACAGCAATCTTCTGGCACTAATTTTCGTGTTCATAATAATGTTAATCAACAGCAGTCTTATGATAATGGGGAAACGGTTTCATATCAATCTAGTGAGGTTCGTACTGAGTTTCCCGGTGGAAACGTCAGTCAATCATTTGGTCAATCAAAGACAGAACACAGTGATATGATGAATGCTACACCGGCCTTTGGAAATCACAGCCAGTTAAGTTATTTTCAGCAAAGTGTTCGTCAGAGTGGACATCAAAAATCTTATGGACCTACTATTAGAAGATCATCTATTGGCAAACCGGCTCATGCATTGGTTACATTCGGGTTTGGTGGGAAGCTAATTGTCATGAAGGAAACAAGTGCTCTCATAAAGCCATCCTATGGAGGCCAGGTGAGCATGTGAATCTTCATTCTCATTGGTTATATATTAATATCTATACTTTCCTTTTTATTTGTATTTTTCTTATCTTTACCCGTGTTTATGTTAGACTCACACCATTTATGTTAGATTTTTAACAAGGTAGTTTCAGTATTTCTATTAGAGGTGGCAATATTAACTATTAACATAAAAATTGGTTGATTTGGGCTAGAAAAAGATGGAAGGTTTTATTTTTAAAGATATTGATGGCCAACTGTTGAAATTAGATCGAATTTGTATTTTAATTCTCATTATTAGTTTTCTTAAAAATGGAATGCGCTTCCTTTCAATTTACCTAAATTGTTTTTCCAGGTTATGTTTGACAAATGTTTACTTCTCTTATTGAAGGATTCTAGCTCTGGGTTAATATCCATTTTTAATCTGGCGGAACTTGTCACTGGAGTTGGTGATGCATCAAGCAGCAAGACAGGTGTACATAGTTACTTTCATACTCTTTGCCAGCAGTCGTTTCCGGGATCACTGGCTAGTGGAAATGTTGGTAAAGAGTTGAATAAATGGCTTGATGAGAGGATCGCGCACCCTACTGACGCCGATTACAAGAAAGACTACGTGTTAAGGCTGCTCCTTTCTTTGCTTAAAATAGCTTTACAACACTATGGGAAATTGCGTTCTCCTTTTGGCACTAATGCTACATCAAAGGTAAAAATAGGTCTGTTGATTTTTTATGCTTTTATGGATTACTTTTTATATTCAAATGTTTTAAGAAATTCATATATCTTAGTTCTTACCAACACTTCTACGGTTTTACCCATCATTTTGGGTGACAAACTTATGGATTGTTTTCATTACAAAAGGTGAGACTCTCCCATATCTGTATTTTGATAATTTTTGTTTGTTTTTAGAATATTATATTTGCATACTGGGTAGTACTTTTATCTTTCTTAATTTACTTTAACTTACACCAGCAACTCTTTCTCATTTTAGAGTGTTTCTGGAATTATGAAAATTATGAGACTATTCTTATTATAGCGTGTTTCTTTATTTATATTGTTTTTCCCATATTAAAGTTCTCATATATTATTGTGTAGCAATATTGATTTAGTCACTAAAAGCATTAAAAAGACTTCGGTCTATCAATCATATAAGAAATCTTAAAGTTTTGTCTCAAAACATTTTGATAAGAATGAAGTTCATGATGCTCCTCATGTAATCGGCTGACACTGTAAATGTTAATATTGGTCTTTTGATACATGTTCCAGGAAAATGATGCACCTGATGTAGCTGTTGCTCAACTCTTTGCATCTGCAAAGAGAAACACTGCAGCGTACGGTGATTATGGTGCTTTTGCCAACTGCTTGCGGTACTTACCTTCAGAAAGCCAAATCAGGGTATTCGTCTTATTTGATCATTTCGACTCAATAATCTATAAATGGGTCGACTTGGGCTATATTTTATCTCAAAAAGTTCAAAAGAAAATCTTGTTAATTTATAAAGGAACCGGGTCAAAGGTCCCTAACGTGTCAAAGCTTGCTTAAATGTATTTTACGAATGCATAAAACCACCTAAATCATTTTATTAGTAATTTAGGTTATTTTTGGAGAAAAGGTGTTTACAGGTTGGACCAACCCAATCCGTTTTAATCCCTACTAAAAACTGTCCATTTTTATCCGTTACCAACCCAGCCATTTAGCCACTCGTATTTCTTTCTCTTTGAAATCGCTTTATCTTCTACCGCTTATGTATATGACTTAGGCAACTGCTGCCGAGGTCCAAACTCTGCTGGTTTCTGGTAGAAAGATGGAAGCCCTTCATCGTTCACAAGAGGGTCAAAGCTGGGGTTTTGCCCTTCTTCTTGCAGAACAACTTGGTGGTCAGGTTAGTTTTTCTTACAGGAATCTATATTGTTTGATGTTATTTGTTGTTAAAATTTGCTTGCATGGGCCTGTGCTTTTTGTTGCAGTTCGTTACGGATACTGTTAGTAAGATGGCTCGCGAGCTTGTAGCAGGTTCACCTTTGCGGACGTTATTCTTACTTATTGCTGGTCAGCCTGCGGATGTGTTTCTAACTGACTCTATGGCAAATGATGCCACTTCTGCTGCTGTAAATATGTTTCAACAGCCTGCACAGGTATCGTGGTCATATATTATTCTTAACTGGTCAGATATGTAGCATGAAAAAAAGGTTGGCTAAAAAGCAAACGGGTCTAAAGGTCAATTTTGGTTACCCGTGTTCACACTTTACAACTTACTAGGTGTAGATTGGAGGGAACACCCCGATTCCCGTTACCATTTTGGTAACGACATGCGCACGCCGCACAACCCCTCCACCATATACCTCATACATGATACGTGAGCGATATCCATGGTTAAATATCCTCAAACATGCTTGCAGGTGGATTCGAACCTGGGTCCCATCAATAATAAGGGGTAAACATGGTGGGCCGGGCTTTGTAGGGGGCGGCTGGCCACTTGAACTAACTCGAGTGGTTCACTTCACAACCTACTAAAGTCTATTCACTGAAAAATTGGACCATTATATTAATAGTGTCTGTAATCATATCATATCTAATAGATAGGTTAATTGATAGATTTCAAAAAGCAATTAAATAGAAGAATTGACGGGTCAACCCTAACCAACTGACCCAGCCTAAAAACTACCATATTCTATTTAAACCCACCTTACCCATTACCCAATCCACCCATATCCTCATTTATCAACAATTCAACATATACATCCCTTCTTCTGAATGTTAAGATATCTTCTTGGCTGATATGTGGATCACTTGCTCAAATGCTCACTGGTTTCTTTGCTGTTGGCTCAGCTTGGTGCCAATGCTATGCTAGATAACTGGGAAGAGAATTTAGCTATGATTACTGCTAATAGGAACATGTATGATGAACTAGTGCTTGTTGATCTTGGAGACCGTTTATGGAAGGAAACAAGTAATGTAAGTGCTGCAAATAAATATCCAACCATATATATAGTTATTGATATTGATATATTTTTCATGTCGAGTAATTCTGTTTTTTCTTTCATGTTTGTGATTTTTTGACAAATAATTCAGGTTATTGCGGCACACATTTGCTACTTAGTTGCAGAAGCAAACTTTGAGCCGTATTCAGATAGTGCTAGACTGTGTCTCATTGGTGCAGACCACTTAAAATATCCGCGCACATATGCCTGTCCAGAAGCCATTCAGGTACCTTATTATATGCAATTACTATTCTGAGTAATAGGTTGAAAGTTGGGTGGTTCTACATGTTGGGTAAGGGTTAAAACAGGTCATATTTGTGCAAAACTGGTAAAAGATCAAAAGTAGTAGATTAATAATCGAATCTGTTTAATAATTCTGTATGATTACGAGGATGTCTGGATTTGTGTCTTGGAACCGATCATTTTGATAACCAGTTCTAAACCTTCCACAAACTGATTCTGTTTCTAATTATTTCTCACATAATTAGTTTTATACCAGCTGCAATAAAGCTGATATCAGTATAATCACCCGTATAATCATTTCTTTTACCATAATTTCAGAAACTTCTTCTCCAGTTCATAAAAAGCATTTTATAGAAAAAAGAAATTGATGAAGTTTTAGTTTAAAGTCATTGTATCTGTTGACTGCTTAAGTGATTAGAAATTTCCTAACACTAAATGTCATTATTACAACTTGCAACAACATAAGCACACCCATTTACAATGTCCTATAAGTATAACCCATTTTGTTGAAGGCCAAATGGAAAACACATGTTATTGCAGTTTTTATCATATTATCATTTTCAATGCATTTCCAGTTGTCCAAACACCCCTAAATGATAATCTAATACTTTTTTAATAAAGCGATGAGAAGATCGTAAGCATATGACTACAATTTGGACCACTTTCCAACGCTTTTTGGCCTATTTGACTCATTTCATCTATAGCAAAATTTTACATTTATGTATAAAGTATAACCTAAAGTTGATCTTGGTAAATGGGTCAGTTTCCCTCTCTATATTTCCCCATTCATAATGTGTGATAGTTATATTAATTATGCTCTTGTAATAGTTTGTTTAAAACTTGAAATAACAATTTCTTGAATATGGCAGAGGACAGAGGTGTATGAATATTCAAAGCTTCTGGGGAACTCTCAGTTTACCCTGCTATTTCAACCGTATAAGCTTATATATGCCAGTTTGTTGGCTGAAGTAGGAAAACTATCCGACTCATTGAAGTACGCATACAGATCTATCTACTTTTTTTGTAATACTGTTTCTTCATGTCCTTCCCATTTAAGTGGTTTTTTCTATTTAGGTATTGTCAATTGATATTAAGATCATTGAAAACTGGCCGATCTCCTGAAGTAGAAACATGGAGGCATTTGGTTACATCCTTGGAGGATAGGATAAAAACTCACCAACAGGTAAAACATCCATTGTTATTGTTATTCACGCGATTTGGATTATGAGTTGAAACGAGTTTGGGTTAAAACATGTGATTTCTTGGTCAGAGTCAGGTCATTGGGTTGAACCAAACACTTGATAGCCAAATTTTCTCCCAACTAATTCGTGTGTTGAATATAAGTTCCAAAGTTAAATTATTATAATATTAAACTATTTATTAAGAGAATTATTATTTCTTCCTACTAATCATGCCTACAAATGTTGCTACTCAATGAGATGTTTACACTTGTCATTCACAATTATCTAAAAAGGCCCACACCAATATGTAAGCATCTCATTGAGTAACAAATTTTGCAGGCACAAATTGTAGGAACACATCATTTCTCATTTTTTTAGTAGAATGATTTATGAGTTGTTATGAACTATATCTATATTCGAGACTTCTTTATTCCCGCTTCCTTGAATTTGGTTTCTTTTCTCTCTCTTGGACCCGCTAGATATAAAACATAATCTGAATCGACCCATTTACAAGTAAATAGCTTCAAATTGCCACATCTCTCATACATACATACACTCTAAAAGTTAATCTTTTATGTGACTGTTTTTCAGGGTGGTGTTTCTACAAATTTAGCTCCTAAATTAGTTGGAAAAATTCTCAACCTTTTTGACAATTGGAATAATAGACCACCACTCGCTCCATCAAATTCTGTTTCTGCTGTGCAAAATGATCATTATCAGCAACCCACGCCTCCCTGGGTATTATCTACTAGTCAGTCAACGATGGCAATGTCGTCATTGGTTCCATCTGCATCTATGGAGCCCATCAGTCAGAAGTCTGCCGAGGGAAACAGTAGAAGAATCATGCATAACAGAAGCGTTTCCGAGCCTGATTTTGTTCGATCTCGGCAGGTTGTTACATAATTCCTTGTAAAGTACTTATTCAATGCACAATTTAAGGGGAATTAGTTATTATAATATATCATATGGAAAACTTTATGTAGAATCAGGTGGATTCTTTAAAGGAGAACCCTTCAGATTCACAATGTAAAGCATCTACTTCACGTTTTAGTCGTTTTGGCTTTGGCTCACAGCTCTTCGAAAAGACAGTTGGTTTAGTTCTAAAACCTCGTCAGGACATACAGGTATCAGTTCGTCTATCAATCTGTTTACCATAGTATTGCGGTTAGTTCTAAACTGATTCTTTGAACCCTAAATACCGTGTCCAAATGCACCTATAGGATAAATGAGATTGTATTAAGACTCAATACAAATGCGTACATAAAAAAGTGGGACTTGGTTTCAAGTTGCCCTCCTTCAGTAAAAAATAAAGAACACGTTTTTTGTGCGCTGACAAAATTGGGGGAGGCAAATAATTTTTAGAGTTAAGTACTTTTTTCGTCCCTGTGGTTTTTCGATTTTGCACTTTTCATCCTTGCCGTTAACTTTTGGCCAAAATCATCCCTGTGGTTTGCATTTCGTCCTTGGATCCGTTAACCCCCTCACGTGCCTTGCACGTGAGGGGCATTTATGTCTTTTCACCCATCTTCATGGTTTGTCCCTATGGTTAAGTGCAAAAATCGTCCCTATGGTTTGTCGTTTTTGCATTTTTCATCCTTGTCTTTAACAAACCTCCAAACAAGAATTTTAATCAAAAACCAAAACAAACTCAAATCATAAACCTATATATACCTACATATGAGGATCTAATTTAATACCAGGCGGTACGGTTAATTTAATTTATTTTACTTTTTTGATAAAAATGTTATAAAACTTACTACAAATTAACGAAAATAGTCAAAATATAATTACAATACCAAATAGGTACTTTATAACAAAATATAAGTTATAAAGTTCACAAATTACAAAAAAAAAAAAAAAAACATTAAAGAATTATAAAAATAGTTTTTTAAAAAATTCAAAAAATAAAAATGAGAATACCGGAACGGTAATACCGAAAAATATCAAAAATACCGGAAATAGTTGTACCGGAGTACCTTCCGATACCGGTATTACGAGTAATACTACCGGCATTTAAAACATTGTATGTACGTGTTTGCATTTGAAGTTGATTGACTAGATCCTCAAATGTATATGTTTTTGTTTTGTTTGGATTAAATTGTTAACGGTAACTTTTGTTTGTTTTATTTTGTTTGAAAAGTTTTCATGGATGTGTTAACGGCGAGGATGAAAAATGCAAAAATGACAAACACAGGGACGATTTTTGCACTTAACTCTATAAAAAGACGAAAATGCCCCTCACGTGACTTGCATGTGAGGGGGTTAACGGCAAAGTTATAACGGCAGGGACGAAATGCAAACCACGGGGATGATTTTAGCCAAAAGTTAACGGCGAGGATGAAAACTGCAAAATCGAAAAACCATAGGGACGAAAAAAGTACTTAACTCTAATTTTTATTATTATAATGATAAACTTAAAAGATGGGTGGAGGAAGGTGTTGATACTTATATAAAAAAGTGGGACTTGGTTTTAAGTTGTCCCCCTTCAGTATATTAAAGGAACACGTTTTATGTGTGCAGGCAAAATTCGGGGAGACTAATAAATTCTATTATGATGATAAACTTAAAAGATGGGTAGAGGAAGGTGTTGATCCACGAGCAGAGGAGGCATCACTTCCTCCACAACCCACAATGGCAACTTTTCAGAATGGAATACCGGAGCATGGCTCAAAAGTTGATGAAAAGAGTGAAGGGAATCTTAACATTGGAGTTTCGGAATTTTCAAGCTCAAAAAGTTCAGGAATTCCACCAATTCCAGCCACTTCAAACCAATTCTTGGCGCGCGGAAGGATGGGTGTTCGTGCAAGGTGACTGATTCTGTTTTCTTTTCCTATAACTAGAACAAGAATTATATGTTCGATTAGACTGCGTTGAAAGCTCAGTTGGAAGCACATTTTTATTTCAATAATATGATTAGACGTGGCAAATTGGAGTTGGTAACTGGTCAAAAGATAGGTTAGTGTCAAACCTGCAGTTTTTTTGACCGTTAGGGTAGATTAGTTTGACTTGAAACACTTTTGTCAAAGTTCATAACTCTATATAAACTTTTATCCTGTCAAATATGATTCTTGAGATTATACTATTTCAGTAGTTCTTTGCTCTTTTTTATCTATAATAAAATAATTTAAGAAGTTTTTATGCATTTAAAATACGCTGATCTTTTCCTTTTAGATACTTCATTTTATCTAATACTATCTTATAAAGCATTTTGCCCTTTTTTTTTTAAGAAAAGATGATTTGAACTACCCAAAATACCCTTATTCCTTATTCACTAATTTAAACATCTCTACCTAATATACCTATAATAACCTTGAATCTCAACCACTCATTTTTTTTCTCTCTCCTCAAATCTCAACCACTCATTTTTTTTCTCTCCTCCATAAATCATTTTATTCCTCTAATTCATTCAAAATCTTTTATCTCAAAAATCGTATATCGATAAATTATAAAAATTGTATGGGTGTTCTTAAAATTTCATGCTCTTTCATTAGAGATGTCATTCTATATACTTTCGACGAATTTTTAATCCGATGTCGGAGCCCGTACGGCTAAAGCATTTGGCTATCATACTATATGACTTATCACCTTCTATGACCTATCACCCCACCATCTCACCGCCGTAACGCGCGAGCACTATCTCTCGTAACAAAAAAATATAAAAGACAAAATACAAACTTAAAAGAAGAAAAAAAAATTGTTACTATTCTTTGCACGCTTCCCAAAGATTTGTTTTTAATATATATATTATAATATAACGCCACCCACTTCAAGAAACAGTCCACCTTCCGCCTCCTTCAAGATAACAAATTCTCCGAGGAAAATAGCTCTTCATCTTTAATATCAACTGGGGTGGTTGTGGGTAATGTTGTTGGTGGTGTTTTCTTACTACTAATGTTTAGCGAACAAGAAGCCAAGCCCCTGTATCAAAATTGAAATCATTCTTCTGTAGATGTATATGTAATGTATCTGTGTTATATCATTACATAGCAGATTGTATTTTGTATTTTGGTTTTGATTATAGAGATATGGTTTGCGTAGATGATGATGAAATTCACTCGTAGCCGGAGAATCGGAGATAATGACTCATAATGCCTAGTTATTTATACATGGTTGATTTAGGTCACGCCTTATCATTTAACGTGTTGGATGAATAAAATGAAGTATCTAAAAGGAAAAGATCAGCGTATTTTAAATGCATAAAAACTTCTTAAATTATTTTTTATGCATTTAAAATACGCTGATCTTTTCCTTTTAGATACTTCATTTTATTCATCCAACACGTTAAATGATAAGGCATGACCTAAATCAACCATTATAAATAACTAGGCTTGCCATTTCTAGATATGATTAATGTATTTGTATGCTCTTTGCAGGTATGTTGATACTTTCAACCAAGGTGGGGGGAACCCAACCAAATTGTTCCAGTCGGCATCTGCAACTTCTGTCAAACCAATCTTAATATCAAATCCAAAATTGGCTGAACAACCAGCCAACACTCTCAGAGAAAAGATACAACAATCTACAACTGTTGATGATAATCATTCACCAACTTGGGTGCATAACAGGTTCCAACCTCCATATCAATCTTCCATGCAAAGATTTGTAAGCATGGATACGATGATGACCTGTGAGCTTAGTGAACTAAGCCAAAATGTTTATGTTATGTAATAACTTACTCGGACGAAATCGTTATTCTGTCTCATTAATGTAAGAGGCAACCAGCTACGTTGCCGGATACCAGTATTATACTAGTATTTTTTTTGTCTGAGTTGGCAGCCGACTCACTTAATAATGCTTACTTGACATTATGACTAGACTAAATAAAAAATTAAAATAGATTTGATATATATAGATCTGAGTCATTATCTCCGATTCTCCGGCTACGGGTGAATTTCATCATCATCTACGCAAACCATATCTCTATAATCAAAACCAAAATACAAAATACAATCTGCTATGTAATGATATAACACAGATACATTACATATACATCTACAGAAGAATGATTTCAATTTTGATACAGGGGCTTGGCTTCTTGTTCGCTAAACATTAGTAGTAAGAAAACACCACCAACAACATTACCCACAACCACCCCAGTTGATATTAAAGATGAAGAGCTATTTTCCTCGGAGAATTTGTTATCTTGAAGGAGGCGAAGGTGGACTGTTTCTTGAAGTGGGTGGCGTTATATTATAATATATATATTAAAAACAAATCTTTGGGAAGCGTGCAAAGAATAGTAACAATTTTTTTTTGCTTCTTTTAAGTTTGTATTTTGTCTTTTATATTTTTTTGTTACGAGAGATAGTGCTCGCGCGTTACGGCGGTGAGATGGTGGGGTGATAGGTCATAGAAGGTGATAAGTCATATAGTATGATAGCCAAATGCTTTAGCCGTACGGGCTCCGCCTCGGATTTAAAAATTCGTCGAAAGTATATCGAATGACATCTCTAATGAAAGAGCATGAAATTTTAAGAACACCCATACAATTTTTATAGTTTATCGATATACGGTTTTTGATATAAAAGATTTTGAATGAATTAGAGGAATAAAATGATTTATGGAGGAGAGAGAAAAAAAATGAGTGGTTGAGATTTGAGAGAGATAAAAATTAGTGGTTGAGATTCAAGGTTATTATAGGTATATTAGGTAGAGATGTTTAAATTAGTGAATAAGGAATAGAGGTATTTTGGGTAGTTCAAATCATCTTTTCTTAAAAAAAAAGCAAAATGCTTTATAAGATAGTATTAGATAGTAACTCTTTTTTTTCCCCTTCTTTTAAGTTTCTCTTTTGTCTTTTATATTTTTTTGTATTTGAATTTTATCAAACTACAGTAACTTTTTTTTTTTGCTTTTAAGTTTCTCTTTTATATTTTTTTATTTTCAATTTTATAACTTCTTTAAAAAACTAATGTAACATCCCAAACGTTTTATGTTTGACTATTTGACTTTCCGTTAGTTAACGTTAGGTCTATTATGTTTATGTGCCTTATAAGGGATTATGTGATTAAATGCTTATGTGTTTAATATGAAATGAAGTAAAGTAAATTAAAATGAAAGTAATTTAAAGTAAAGTATGAAAGTTAAGTGCTTGTTAGATCGTTAAGTCTCCCGGTAAGTTAATTAAGCTACGAAAGTAAAGTTTAGGAAGTCGAGGGGCCTATGGGCACTAAAGGAAACTTATGGTCAGGGGCTTAAGGTCTAGTGAGACCCCAATAGCTGCAAATTTCGTGATTAAGCCCTAGGAACAGATCCCCTCCCTCTCAAGACAAGTTTTCTCCAAGAATCAATCGTTTCGTGTCGTTTCGATTAAGTTTGATTAAGATTTCGAATCCTCAAAGTCATCTACAGGTATTATGGCTGATTTTACTCTTAATTCTGATCATGTATGTCTTAGTAGTGATTTCGATCCAGACCATAGGGTTTGGGTTGGGTTATTTGATCAAACGTTTATTGAATTCATGTTATTCGGGTGTTTTAAAGATTGATTATGATGTAAAGGATTAAGGGATTAATAGGATGATTAAAGTTGATGAAAGTGCAATTGAAAGGGTTAATTTTAAGTCCCCAGGTTGGATTTGGGGTATGGGTTCATATGGAATTCGTTTGATCATAGAACAAAGATTAGGTTTCTGGTCGACACTCCAGGTGCGACGCACCAGTAGGGTGGTGCGGCGCACCACAAGCCATTTTGGAAAAGTGGTAAGCCCGATATGCGACGCACCAAGGGTAGGTGCGGCGCACAATTCATATGTTCAGAATTTCTGATCAATTCATGCGGCGCACCAAAGGGGTAGGTGCGGCGCACCTGCTTATGTTTAGAACTCCCTGTTGACTTTGTGCGACGCACCATGTGAGAGGTGCGGCGCACCTCTTGTCCAGTTTTCATAAAACATTTCGTTTAGCTTATGTTTCGATCTTATACTCATTCTAGGTTGTCGGGAGCACTTAGCAAGCACTATAAGATACATTTAACTTGTTGGTAAGCTGTATCGAGGTAAGATAACATCTTTTGTCACCTGTTGGTACAACAAAACACGTTTTCATAAATTTAACCTTCCAATTGAATATGTATGTACATTTTATATTCACGGGTGACTATGGGAGGTTGCAAAGGGATATATTACTTACCGTTTATGATGATTAACATTCATTTGCAGGTTGCAATGGTATGTGGTAAGTATATGCATGAGATGATGAAATGATTATAAATGCATGAAATGATGAAATGATTATGTATGTATGAAATGATGAAATGATATGACATATGTTTGCATGCGTGGCTTGATCACCTAGTCCCTAGTCTTTGATTAGGAATGCCATGTTCACGTGCACGTAAAGGGCCCTAAGGTAAAAGATGATATGTGATTAGCTTAGGTGAAAGAGTAGCCTAAACTAATTAAACGATTAAAGTCTCGAGCATTATGTAAAGTCTTGTGTTAAGCTTAACCCGTGCTAGCTCTTCGGGGCTGGTGCGTACGTGGTCACTTGAGTTGCTCCTTGTGGCATAGTTATGTTTGAGTATTCCGGGTGAAGTAACTAACCACCAATGCGTAAAGGCATAAACGGTTTATTCAGTTGGATTGACTTTGTCATTCCTTAACGACGCCGATGGACCACCTATTGGTTTACCCATCATGTCGGGTGTGAGGACTCCATGTATGGTCTATGACCGCCTACACACAACCCCACATCCTAAGTAAGTGGCATAAGTCACTTAGCCTACGTCTAGGCAAAGAAATAAAGTAAAGAAAGAAAGATAAAGAAAGAAAAGTTAGGCACATTAGGTATATGATGATCCTATTGTGTTATGATAAGATATGTGTGTAATGATCTACATGTATGTGATATTAACATTAAAAGATGGTTTTGTTAATATATTTAAATGGCAAATGTTTTCAAGTTATGTTATCTTACTTAGCTAATTTTATTAGCTAACACTTGTTCTTTGAAAATGTTGTGCCTTCAGGATAATCAAGTGAGCTAGGCGAGGATTAGCTTGGTGAGACTTGGGTAGACGAATAAAGAAGCTTAGCAAAGACATTAAACGCTTAGACTTCCTTTTAGCCTCATGTTTGGCTATTTCATTTATGATTAAAGACTTGTATTATTGTGGCATTTATGTTGGTGCCAAAGCTTGGATTTACTTTTATTGTTTGATGATGCTAGTAGTAACACCAAATTTTAAAGGTACCATCCGTTACGGATGGGGCAGATTTTGAAAGTGATCCTTTCCGCTTATTTTAAACGCCGTTTGGCAAAGTTTTGAAAAATCCAAGTTTTTAAACGACGGGTGTTACAAGTTGGTATCAGAGAAATGGTTTAAGTGAACCAAAATTCGACCAAGACCATAGGATTTTGGACTTAAACCGTACGAGAAATGATTGGCTTAAGTAGTAATGCTTTAGCTCTATGATGAACATGCTTTTAAGATGGGTTGGGATGAGTGTGAGAGTAGGTCTATGGCTTATATATGTATATGATATGCTTATGTAATTTAGTAGGCCTGACCATACTTTGTTCTCATTCGATTCATCTCTAACATTCGTCACTAAATTGTAGAAAGATGGTAAATACTCGTGCTAGCAGTCAAAGAGATGGAGCTAATGCCAGCAATGCTCCGGCTAATCAAAATGGGACTGGTAATGGTGTTAATCAAAGGCCTCCTCGAAGGCCATTTCCAGATGCACAACCCACAAGGTCTGAGATTGAAAGAGCTAACCCAGTGATTGAACAAATTCCTACTCAAGTTGAAATGCATGAAGAGTTGAGGGCTATTCGAGCTCTCTTGTTGAGGAATGAAGAAGAGTTGAATCAACTTAGGGCTGAAAGAGAAGCTAGCTTGCAACGGTATGAGCATACGGATGGGAATTACTCCAACCGCTCAAACCGTAGCGAGCCATCATTGGTAAGATCACAGGTTGCCCCTGGAAACATTGTTGCTGAAGTGAATGGTACGGGAAATGTAGTGGCGCCTCGTGCTCCTCGTGTTCATAACTTCAAATATGAGAGCTTTAAGAAGTGTGGTGCCAAGGAGTTTGATGGCACTCTTGATGCAGTGGGCGCCATGGAATGGCTTACTGACACCGAAGTAGTGTTTGCTTCATGCTACTGTCCTGATGATATGAAAGTATTATGTGCTACCCGGGTGTTGACAAAGAATGCCCGGAATTGGTGGAGATCTGCTACTGTTTCATTAACTCCCGAAGTACTTGCTGCTATGCCTTGGGATACATTCAAGGAAAAGTTTTTGGAAGAATATGTGGGTACTCGAGAGTTGAGGCTAATTGAGAAGGAATTCAGAGCTTTGATTGCTAAGCCCGGTGCCATAGGTGAGTATGCTCGCTCGTTTACAGAAAAATTACAATTTGTAGGTCGTATGGTGCCAAGGGAAATTGATCAAATTGAAGCATATTGTGATGGTCTCCCCGCTAGCTATCGTGGCCTTTGTAGGCAACATACTACATTGTCTGCTGCGATTAAGGAGTCCAAGAGGCTGGATGATGACTTCAAAGGTGAAAAGGTTGCAGTAAAAGCTAATGATGACAAGCAACCAAGTTCGAAAAGGAAGCATGATGGGTCAAATGGATCTAATAGGAAGTTCAAGAAAGGTTCATTTTCAAGAGGTGGGGGCAGCAACTATGCCAAGCCTAAGAATTGGTGTGGTACTTGTAAGGCGCCTCATTCGGGTCCATGTTCAGATAAGACCCGAAGGTGTAATACTTGTGGTGGTACGGGTCATCCTACTTCAGAATGCAAAGACAAGCCAAAGTGCTACCGGTGCCAACAAACCGGTCATTTCATCAAAGACTGCCCACAAGGAAGAGATGAGGGAAAGAAGACGGCTGTTCAAAAGCCTAAAGCTCGAGCCTTTCAGCTGACAGTTGAAGCTGCCAAGGATAACGACGAGGTAGTAAGCGGTACATTTCTTGTTAACTCAAAACCTGCTTCTGTACTTTTTGATTCGGGTGCAAATAGATCTTTTGTGTCCACTTTATTTGCTCCTAAGCTTGATAGGGTCGCTACTCCTCTTGATTGCTCTATAGAGGTTGAAATTGCTAATGGTACTATTAGTGACATTCAAGTAGGTTATGATGATTGTTCTATTGAGATTGAAGGCCGCTCTTTTCCGGTTCAACTATTGCCTACCACTCTAGCCGGTTTTGATATAGTGATAGGTATGGATTGGTTGTCTCAAAATGATGCTACTATTATATGTTCTCAAAAGGTTGTACGATTCGCCACTCCGGATGGTGAGGTCATTTCTGTTTATGGAGATAAGAAGAAGGGGAGCATAAAGATTATTAATTTGATGAAGGCTCTCAATTGCATTCGGCATAACAAGAATCACTTTCTTGCCTATGTTATCGATACACGAAAAGGGAAGTCTCCGATCCCTAATGTTGATGTAGTTTCTGAATTTTCTGATGTCTTTCCGGATGATCTTCCCGGTATTCCTCCCGACCGAGAGGTCATCTTTCAGATTGATCTCGTACCCGGTGCTACTCCTATTGCAAAAGCACCATATCGTTTAGCTCCCACAGAAATGAAAGAGTTAATGTCCCAACTTCAAGAGCTACTTGACAAAGGTTTCATTCAACCAAGTTCCTCGCCTTGGGGAGCTCCGGTTCTTTTTGTCAAAAAGAAAGACGGTTCTATGCGCATGTGCATAGACTACCGTGAGTTGAATAAACGAACGGTTAAGAATAAGTATCCTCTTCCGCGTATTGATGATCTTTTTGATCAGCTCCATGGTGCTTCTTACTTCTCTAAGATTGATTTGCGGTCTGGCTATCATCAATTAAAAGTCAAAAAGGAAGATGTGGCCAAGACAGCTTTTCGTACACGTTATGGGCACTATGAGTTTCTTGTCATGCCTTTTGGGTTGACAAATGCTCCAGCCGCTTTTATGGATTTAATGAATCGGGTATGTCGCCCATTCTTAGATCATTTTGTGATTGTTTTCATTGACGATATTCTAATTTATTCAAAGTCCGAAGCCGAGCACCGTGAGCACTTAAGAGCTGTTCTTGAGGTTCTTAGGGAGAAAAGGTTATATGCAAAATTCTCCAAGTGTGAATTCTGGCTCCGAGAAGTTCAATTTCTCGGGCATGTTATCTCTTCTGAAGGTATTAAAGTTGATCTGCCAAGATTGAAGCTGTATCTAAATGGGAACAGCCAAAGACACCCACGGAGATTAAGAGTTTTCTCGGTTTAGCTGGTTATTATAGGAGGTTTATTCAAGATTTCTCCCGAATAGCTAAGCCAATGACTGAATTGACAAAGAAAGGAGTAAAGTTTGTATGGACAGAAGCTCAAGAAAAGGCCTTTCAAACGCTTAAGACAAAGTTATGTGAAGCTCCTGTCCTAGCCTTACCCGAAGGTACTGATGATCTTGTTGTTTATAGTGATGCTTTTATTTCAGGTTTGGGTTGTGTCCTTATGCAAAGGGACAAAGTTATGCATATGCTTCACGTCAGTTGAAGCCTCATGAAAAGAATTACCCGACCCATGATCTTGAATTGGCTGCAGTAGTGTTTGCTTTGAAGTTGTGGAGGCATTACTTATATGGCACAAAATGTACATTGTTTACGGATCATAAGAGTTTGCAATATGTGTTCTCACAAAAGGAAATGAATGTAAGGCAAAGGAGATGGATGGAACTTCTGAAAGATTATGATTGTGAGATTAAATATCATCCTGGTAAAGCCAATGTGGTAGCAGATGCACTAAGTAGGAAAGTGCAGAATTTTTCTTGTAGATTGATGAGCATGGTTGTTCAAGCCAAGTCGGGGTTACTCGACCGCATCAAGGAAGCACAAGTTAAGGCTTTAATGAAGGATAATATCGATAATGAGAGTATTGGAAAGAAGAGAAGACTTGTGATGGAGACGAACAGCCGTGGATTTAAGACTTATAAGGGTCGAATATGGGTACCATTGCTTGGTGATAACCGAGAATTGATCCTCGAAGAAGCTCATAGGTCAAGATATTCAGTCCATCCAGGTATTACCAAGATGTATGCAGATTTGAAGCCCATCTATTGGTGGCCAAACATTAAGGGAGAAGTTGCTCATTTTGTTGAAAGATGTTTGACGTGTGCACGTGTGAAAGCTGATCACAAAAAGCCATATGGAATGTTGCATCAATTGGAGATTCCGGAATGGAAATGGGACCATATTACTATGGATTTTGTGACCAAACTACCAAGAACACCGAAGGAAATGACATGGTATGGGTTATTGTGGATAGATTGACAAAGAGTGCTCATTTTTTGGCAACAAGACAAGATGTACCATTAACTAAGATGGCAAAGATGTATGTGGATGAGATCGTGGCAAAGCATGGTGTTCCTTTATCCATTGTTTCGGACCGAGACACGAGATTTGTGTCTAACTTTTGGAAGGGCCTTCAGCGAGAGTTAGGTACTAGAGTTAATTTGAGCACCGCCTATCACCCTCAAACTGATGGGCAAAGTGAAAGGACCATACAAACATTGGAAGACATGTTGAGAGCTTGTGTATTAGAATATGGTGGAGCATGGGATGAACACTTGAAATTGATCGAATTCACTTATAATAACAGCCACCATGCAAGTATTGGAATGCCACCATTTGAAATGCTTTATGGTAGGAGATGTAGGACTCCGAGTTGTTGGATGGAACCCGGTGAAAAGCAGTTTACGGGTCCTAAAATCATTGAAATCTCAGCTGAAAAAGTTAATGTGGCAAAGGAAGCACTTCGTGTGGCTAGAGAACGACAAAAGACTTATGCCGACAAGAAAAGGAAGCCAATTGAGTTCCAAGTTGGTGATTTGGTAATGCTGAAAGTTTCCCCATGGAAAGGAGTAATTCGTTTTGGGAAGAAGGGGAAGCTAAGCCCACGTTTCATAGGACCTTTCAAAATTCTGAAACGTATCAAGGATGTAGCTTATCAATTAGAACTACCCCAGAATTGGATGGAATTCACCACACATTTCATGTTTCGTATTTGAGGAAGTGTTTGGCCAATGAGTCGAGTGTTATTCCAATTGAGGATGTGAGCATAAATCCTCAGAAAAGAATAGTGGATGAACCAGTAGCGATACTCGGAAGAAAGCAAAAGAAACTTCGCCGAAAGTTGATTGATCTCGTGTTGATAAAATGGAAGCATAACCACGGTGAAAGTTTAACTTGGGAGACCGAGTCGGTGATGAAGGAGAAATATCCAGATTTGTTCACTTCTGAGGCGATTCCGAGGACGGAATCCTCTTAAGGGGGAGGTAATTGTAACATCCCAAACGTTTTATGTTTGACTATTTGACTTTCCATTAGTTAACGTTAGGTCTATTATGTTTATGTGCCTTATAAGGGATTATGTGATTAAATGCTTATGTGTTTAATATGAAATGAAGTAAAGTAAATTGAATGAAAGTAATTTAAGTAAAGTATGAAAGTTAAGTGCTTGTTAGATCGTTAAGTCTCCCGGTAAGTTAATTAAGCTACGAAAGTAAAGTTTAGGAAGTCGAGGGGCCTATGGGCACTAAAGGAAACTTATGGTCAGGGGTTTAAGGTCTAGTGAGACCCCAATAGCTGCAAATTTCGTGATTAAGCCCTAGGAACAGATCCCCTCCCTCTCAAGACAAGTTTTCTCCAAGAATCAATCGTTTCGTGTCGTTTCGATTAAGTTTGATTAAGATTTCGAATCCTCAAAGTCATCTACAGGTATTATGGCTGATTTTACTCTTAATTCTGATCATGTATGTCTTAGTAGTGATTTCGATCCAGACCATAGGGTTTGGGTTGGGTTATTTGATCAAACGTTTATTGAATTCATGTTATTCGCGTGTTTAAAGATTGATTCATGATGTAAAGGATTAAGGGATTAATAGGATGATTTAAGTTGTTAAAAGTGCAATTGAAAGGGTTAATTTTAAGTCCCCAGGTTGGATTTGGGGTATGGGTTCATATGGAATTCGTTTGATCATAGAACAAAGATTAGGTTTCTGGTCGACACTCCAGGTGCGACGCACCAGTAGGGTGGTGCGGCGCACCACAAGCCATTTTGGAAAAGTGGTAAGCCCGATATGCGACGCACCAAGGGTAGGTGCGGCGCACAATTCATATGTTCAGAATTTCTGATCAATTCATGCGGCGCACCAAAGGGGTAGGTGCGGCGCACCTGCTTATGTTTAGAACTCCCTGTTGACTTTGTGCGACGCACCATGTGAGAGGTGCGGCGCACCTCTTGTCCAGTTTTCATAAAACATTTCGTTTAGCTTATGTTTCGATCTTATACTCATTCTAGGTTGTCGGAGCACTTAGCAAGCACTATAAGATACATTTAACTTGTTGGTAAGCTGTATCGAGGTAAGATAACATCTTTTGTCACCTGTTGGTACAACAAAACACGTTTTCATAAATTTAACCTTCCAATTGAATATGTATGTACATTTTATATTCACGGGTGACTATGGGAGGTTGCAAAGGGATATATTACTTACCGTTTATGATGATTAACATTCATATGCAGGTTGCAATGGTATGTGGTAAGTATATATGCATGAGATGATGAAATGATTATGTATGTATGAAATGATGAAATGATTATGTATGTATGAAATGATGAAATGATATGACATATGTTTGCATGCGTGGCTTGATCACCTAGTCCCTAGTCTTTGATTAGGAATGCCATGTTCACGTGCACGTAAAGGGCCCTAAGGTAAAAGATGATATGTGATTAGCTTAGGTGAAAGAGTAGCCTAAACTAATTAAACGATTAAAGTCTCGAGCATTATGTAAAGTCTTGTGTTAAGCTTAACCCGTGCTAGCTCTTCGGGGCTGGTGCGTACGTGGTCACTTGAGTTGCTCCTTGTGGCATAGTTATGTTTGAGTATTCCGGGTGAAGTAACTAACCACCAATGCGTAAAGGCATAAACGGTTTATTCAGTTGGATTGACTTTGTCATTCCTTAACGACGCCGATGGACCACCTATTGGTTTACCCATCATGTCGGGTGTGAGGACTCCATGTATGGTCTATGACCGCCTACACACAACCCCACATCCCTAAGTAAGTGGCATAAGTCACTTAGCCTACGTCTAGGCAAAGAAATAAAGTAAAGAAAGAAAGATAAAGAAAGAAAAGTTAGGCACATTAGGTATATGATGATCCTATTGTGTTATGATAAGATATGTGTGTAATGATCTACATGTATGTGATATTAACATTAAAAGATGGTTTTGTTAATATATTTAAATGGCAAATGTTTTCAAGTTATGTTATCTTACTTAGCTAATTTTATTAGCTAACACTTGTTCTTTGAAAATGTTGTGCCTTCAGGATAATCAAGTGAGCTAGGCGAGGATTAGCTTGGTGAGACTTGGGTAGACGAATAAAGAAGCTTAGCAAAGACATTAAACGCTTAGACTTCCTTTTAGCCTCATGTTTGGCTATTTCATTTATGATTAAAGACTTGTATTATTGTGGCATTTATGTTGGTGCCAAAGCTTGGATTTACTTTTATTGTTTTGATGATGCCAGTAGTAACACCAAATTTTAAAGGTACCATCCGTTACGGATGGGGCAGATTTTGAAAGTGATCCTTTCCGCTTATTTTAAACGCCGTTTGGCAAAGTTTTGAAAAATCCAAGTTTTTAAACGACGGGTGTTACAACTAACAATTTCATATGAGTTAATGTTTATTTTCAAGGTTTTTTTTCTTTTGAAATGACATTTATTTTTAAGTTGTTACTTAGTGCCGATTGTTGTTTTTTTTTATTTCGTTATACATTTATATTTTGTTTTATACTTTTGTTTGTTCTAACAACATTGTTTTTATAATACATCATATGATTATTCTCTAAGTGTGTTCTGAGATTGTTTAGGTAATTTCATATCCACATCATTTTTATTTACACCATATGTTTTTTTCCTTTAACTCCTTTACTTTCATTTTTCTTTTTTAAAATTTTGTTTTTGTTTACACCAAAAGTTTTGAGCTCTTACATTTTTGCATTTAAAATTTCATTTTTAATTTAAATTGTAACACCAAAAGAACTCCTTTCACTTTCATACAAAAAATTTAATGTTCATTTTTTAACTGACAAATGTCAACTTTTGTTTTATTCTTAATTAAATGAATAATACATGTTTTTTTCAAAAAGCTTGTGGTTTTTTTAACTCTGATCCATGAATGCATACCTAATTTAATTCTATTAAATCGTTCACAAATGTAATGCCCGGGGCAATACCCGGGTGACATATCTTGTTATTGAATAAAATTACAAAAAAATAATAGTTGAAGGTTTGCAAAAATCTATATGTTAGAGTATGTTTTAATATAGTAAACATGTTACTATTAACTATTAAGACACTTTTTAAGCGAACTATAATTAGTTTTACGGGAAAAAAAAGTGAATTTGTTAAAACTATGATTAAAACACAGTAAATGGAATTGTCTTTCATTGAATTGAATAAATATTATTAAGTTTACAAAATTGAATATACAAAATTAGCTTATCTAAACAAATGAACCTCATGAAGGTAGCCGAATATGTTGTTGATTAGGAGCTCCTACTATACTAAGCTATTTATAGGGTCTTTATACTTAGAACTTCATTATATCCTATATACTTGATATATTAGATTTGTTTAAGCAACCGCGTGATCAAGTGATTAGAGCCCGGGTTCTGATTGTTGGCCACTTAAGTGGCCGGTTCGATCACATGACTGTACAAGCAGCGTTAGGGTTCTCGTCACTAAACATTCCAGACGCGCTAGAGTCTTGAAGGTACATTGGAGGAGGCGGTGGAGGTCCGTTTGAGTATTGCATTGCATACCCTTGATTCACATAACCCGCATTTGCATAACCATGGTTTGAGGTCAAAATTCCGTAGTCTTGCTTATAATAGTTTTGATTATACGTTGGCATCGTGTATGTAAACGAATTTGGTCCATAATTTTCAAGCTTGTTAACCACCTCAATGCCTCTACTCCCATCTTTGGCACCACCAGTGACCGCCTTCCCCTCGTCTTTCTTTTTCTTGTCGTCGTCACCACCGCCGCTTGCTTTCTCCTTCTTATCACCTCCATCGTTTTTCTCCTTCTTCTCGTCCTTTTTATCGTCTTTCTTCTCGTCTTTTTTGGGCTGGACTATTTCAACATCTCTTTTTAACTTTTCTTTCAAGTAAGGAGTAAGCCCATTCACGTCCATTGTCCCTTTGACCATGACCAAATCCTTGCTAACATCCGGTATTACCGATTCTACCCCTATTAACAAGCAACAAAAACCAAGATTTAATTAAATAAATAAATCCTTAACAAGTCAAACATTTTAAATACCATAATTAACTACTTTTGCTATATATGTACAAAAATAGTAACTCTCTCACCTTTAATCTTTGAGACGGTTCTTTTAATTTTGTGTGCACATCCCTCGCAATGAAGTGGAATTTTCAACACAATCATACTCGATTGAACCTAAAGTTACCACAATAAACAGAAATTAAAAACAAATTAATAAACCCGATTCATATTAAGACCACTAAAAACAATTAGTTATTAACTAATCAAAAATTGATTAGTACCTCTTTGGGCTTTTTATCATCCGCCTTCTTGTCTTCTTTTTTATCTTCGACCTTTTTCTCACCATCCTTTTTCGGCTGAGGTGAGACTATCTCCACCTTCTTATGTGCCTTTTTTTCGACATGTTCTTTAATCTTCGAAGGATCAACTTTCCCCGTTACGGTTATTTTGTTGCCCTCAATATCGACATTTACAGCTTCCACACCTACACTCACACCACCAAATATAAATTATCAATTTTTATACAAACGTTTTTTTTAGTTTTACTTCTGACTTTATATACATATATACGTTACTAATTTTAGTCCATATATATACACGACTATATATATAAGTACAAACGTTACAAGTTTAAGTTATGAACAATTAAGTTTGACTATACCTTTCAAACGGCGAAGAGAAGTTTTGATTTTTTTAGCACATCCATCACAATGCAAATCGAGTTTCAAGACGATGGTAGGCGATCCACCTTCCGTCTTTTTATCGCCTTCTGCTTTGGCACCGGAATCCTTCTTTGAATCATCCTTCTGTTGAAAAAAATTCAATACAAATTTAAGTCAACTTGCTTTAATTAAATAACGAATTTTAATATATTATGTATATTATGAATGTATATAAATTTAAAGAAGAGGAAATAAGAACTAACCGCTCCCATTTTATCAAGTTAGTGTTATGAATGAATTAGTGTTTAAATGTTGAAATGAAATGAATTGGAGAACAAATTAAAATGGTTGTAATATGTTATGTGGGATGTCAAGAAGTATATATATGGATAGGGGGACGTGAAGTTTGACCGTTGGCCTTATTTGACAAGTTGGTGGCGTCATGCGTGAGGAAATACGCTACTGAGACCCATTTTATTTGGACCAATTATATTTATGCCGGCTTTTACTATTGGGTTCTAGATTAGTCAAACTTTGAGTCCCTTCTATGCACACGCAGTAACTTCCACTATTTAGTAAAACTGTAAAAGTACTATATTGCCCGCTGTTTTGTGTTTAGGGTCTGTTTCTTTTTTTAGTCATTAAGTGCTGAGTGTATTAAGTGGCTGAATACATTAAGAATGTCTGTATGTATTAAGTAAAATATAAGTAATTGACGGTTATTTTTGTTTATTAAGTCAAAAAAATAAATATGAAACTTGACTGAATGATTAAGTTCTTCTATTAAGTTTATTAAGTGAAAAAGAAACTAACGCTTTAATCTTGCTAGCTAGATATATAGAACATACCTTGATAATATTGTATTGTATTTATACTATATTGACACACATGGTTTTTCTAATTGTGGCTATACTAAACTTAGCAAAAACCCGGTCATATACTAAACTTAGACAGATTTAGTCCAACTTTTTCTCCCCTCGTTGCTTAAATTTTCAAAGACGAAAAATCTAGTTCAGGCCTGTTCATTAGTGATATGGTGTACTGACTATTTATATAACTTTTTATATTTATATAATAATCAAATTAGAATCGTGTTCAAACAACAATCCTATAATAATGCAACTTGCAAATGGCGATTGGATAAAGGAATTTCATAGTAAACTATTATTCTTCGGGACGCGTAACACCACCGGGGCAAAAAGGGTACCCCACCAAAGACTATTAGCGGCGACGTCGCCGCTAATAGTGGGGGCCCCACTGACACAAAGCCAGGGTCAACGATTGGTTTTCCATTGATTTTCGCGCGTGGACCCCACACTATTAGCGGCGACGTCGCCGCTAATAGTGAACAAAAATTCCTTTAAAAACGCGGCTCCCTTCCAGACGATCAAAAACTGAAAACAAAAACTGAAAAACGCTCCTCCGGTAAAAAAATTAAAAAATCAATCCGGCCATCTACCGTTTTGTGTATATATTCCGTCCATCAATCCCCTCACCCTCTCTATCAAGAATCCGGCCACCCCCCTTTTGTTGGTGAAGAAAATCCTGTCCGGTTCAATTTCAGGCGAAAATCCGGCGACATTTCAGGCGAAAATCCGGCCATCCCACTTTTCAGACGAAGTATTAGCGGCGACTAGCATTAGCGGCGACATTTCCGGCGACCCACTTTTCCGACGTTTTCTTTGTATGTTTACTCTGACTCAGTTATTTTTGTATTGTTGTTATTAATTTTATGAATAACTCTAGATTTGCAAGTTGTCTAGTTATCAATAAAAACTTCAATAAATGGAGTAATGGACAGAAAAAAATGTTTGTGGTTGAACCTAAATCTGACAACTAGCCCACTGGATCTGTCCAATTAGGATGTAAGCATTTAAATACAAATTGATTTAAAGAAATTTGTAGGATATTAATTTTAATATATGTTATTATTAGTTATAAAAATATGTTATTAATTTAATATATGTATTGTTGTTATTAATTTAATAACAATGTTATTAATTTTAATATATGTTATTATTAGTTATAAAAATATTATATTTAGAAATTTAGAAATTATATGATTGTTAGAAATTTTATGTTTATTGTTAATATGATTGTTAGTATTATGTTAGAAAACACTTGTTAGTATGATTGTAATTGTGAATCTAGTTGTTATTAGGTTAATATGATTGTTGTTATTATTAGTTATAAAAATATGTATATTGTAAATGTTATTAATTTAATAACAATGTTATTAATTTTAGTATATGTTATTATTAGTTATAAAATATATGTAGGATATTAATTTTAATATATGTTATTATTAGTTATAAAAATATGTTATTAATTTAATATATGTATTGTTGTTATTATTAGTTATAAATATATGTATTGTTGTTATTAATTTAATAATGTTATTATTGTTATAAATATGTTATTAATTTTAATATATGTTATTATTAGTTATAAAAATATGTTATTAATTTAATATATGTTATTATTAGTTATAAAAATATGTTATTAATTTTAATATATGTTATTATTAGTTATAAAAATATGTTATTAATTTAATATATGTATTGTTGTTATTATTAGTTATAAAAATATGTATTGTTGTTATTAATTTAATATTGTTATTATTAGTTATAAAAATATGTTATTAATTTAATATATGTTATTATTGTTATATATTAGTTATAAAATATATGTATTGTTGTTATTAATTTAATAACAATGTTATTAATTTTAATATATGTTATTATTAGTTATAAAAATATTATATTTGTTATTAATTTTAATATATGTATTGTTGTTATTAATTTTAATATATGTATTGTTGTTATTAATTTTAATATATGTATTGTTGTTATTAATTTTAATATATGTATTGTTGTTATTAATTTTAGTATATATAAATGTATGTAAAAAATATATGTATATATATATATATATTTTACATTTATATAAATTTATTATTTAATTTTGCTTTGCAGGGAATAGTTCTGGGAGAGCTGCCGCTGCTAACAAGGAACTGGAGCGGGAGTTTCAGAAGTCTGGACGACGTATAACCCTTAGACTTGATACCGCTGAAAGCAGGTGGCAGACTATCGGTGACACCTCCAAATGGTACAAGAGCTATTTGGGGACATATGTCGCTACCGTCCCGCATACTTACGACTCGTGGGATCAGGTGCCCCACACATCAGGGATGGACTTATTCCCTGGCTCCAGGTTTAAAACATTTTATTTTACAATTTAAATACGTCATTACAAAATTAGGGTAGATACTGACTATTACTACAAAATTGCAGAGACGGTTCTACTTGGACCCGTATCTAAATAACGAAGCCGGTCACCCCTTACGAGTCGCCATTGAAAACATGATTCGTCAAGATGCCCTAAAGAACTACAGGGATAAAAAATCAAATTCAAGGGGAAATGGTTTAGCGACAGGGGTGGGTTAGATAGACTCGGCCAATTCGAAGGTGTTCCACCGCATGGAATGCCTCAAGATGTCTGGAGGGATTTACTGCATTACTGGACCAGGGAGCACCGGATGCTTGTTGCCCAAAGAAACGCGATTAACAGGCATGGACAAGATAATCTTGTCAGTACTCACGGTCGCCAGTCATACGCTCAGCGTGAATATGAATACGCTGTAAGTTATTATTTTTACGTTTTATATCCACATATGTATATATATATATATATAGAGAGAGAGATACACATACATATATATAACTTTTTTTAACGTATATACAGCGTAGTAATCAGGGGCAACGTGAGCCCCCGCCTGAGTTCTTTTTGCGGGCCCACACATTACACGATGGGACGGTGCAGGCAAGAGCTCCTCCCATTTATGTAAGTTCTCGGACAACACTTGAATTTGTATTTTTTGTAAATTTATATTAATTATAACTAACTTATTTTTTTGTTTATGATTTAATGTGGTACAGGACCGGCTTGTTGAATCCCACCAGGCACTTTCTCAACAGCCCAACACCCCGCCGACTCAGACATTTTTGGATGCTTTGGGGCTCCGGTCGGGACATACCCGCGGGGTTGGGCGTTTGGTGAGAGGAACACGAGGACTGAATGTCGAGCTCCCGCATATGGTTGACCCTCCTTTGGAGGCCCCAGCAGAGTCGCCGCTCTTTAACGTGGATCAATTCTTCAACCCTGCGAGCCCTTGGGACATGGCCGGGTCTAGTTCCGCCTCATTACCCACACATCGCTTGGGTAGTGATAGTGATAGTGATAGTGATTAGTTTGTATTTTTTATTTTATTTTATACGATTGTGATTGTATTATAAGTGGTCAAAATTACATTATTTATTTTATTCCATATGGTGGTGTTTTTATTAACCTTCTCATATATATTTTTTAGTTTATTTAATTTTTCTTAATTCATAATTAAAGAAAAGTTTGGATTTATAGATTAATTTTAAGTTTTATTTAACTCATTATATCAAAATGTTGATGTTATATACCTTTTAAGTTTTATTTTAAGTTTTATTTTAAGTTTTAAATCATAATCTGTACATAAATATTAATAGTATATACCTTTAATAATAATTAAATTCAAATAAGAAAATTATAAAATATGTTATTGGAAAACATATGTCTAATAAAAAAAATAACATAAAAAAAATCAAAATACAACATGTAATGAATTTAATCATTTATAACAATAGGAGGCCCAGGTGGTATTCTTGGGCAGTTTGCATACATCCATTCTTGAAACGCTTGTTCTCGATGTGCGTACATTGATGCCACCGCACGTGCAGGCGGGGTTGCGTAGTATGACCATTCAGGATTCTTGTAAGCCATTGGGTACTCACCTGTTAATTCCACTGCAACAAAATGACTCTCCTCATTTACGAGAGCAATAGTTATCGGTTGAGCCAACATTAAATGATCCAAGCCATGATGCATCGGGAATACTGTTCTGGCGTCACGTAAGCTGATGCAGTTGATTATTATACCTAGCTTATTGGCCAAGAGGATATGGAAAAACACTTTACTCATCCAATGGTCTTTGGGACGCCATTTTTTATAATAAGAGGTTTGCAACGCCTCTAATATACGTTTGCCCTCGTCAAGAGTCCGAGATTCATAGACTCTTTTCCACCACACGTTAAGCCTTTCAATGTTAAATCTTTCTTCACCCGCAATGCCGGTTCACAGTGTTTGGTTATGTTTTGCCATATGTGGTACCTACACAACAAGTGTTTCGCTTGCGGCATAACAACCTTCAATGCTCTCATCAGGGCCAGCTCCCTGTCAGTTAAAACCACACGAACGGTAAAGCCTTCAACAAGGGTGGACTTCAGACATTGTAACACCCATTTATAATTCGCCTCCTGCTCGTTTACGATAAAAGCATATGCTAAACTGAAGGTCCGGCCCGTTGAAGTGACGCCGACAATCTCAACAAGCGGCATGTTGTACACGTTGGTTTTGTACGTGGAGTCTATTTCAATAACCCAGGGAAATGCGCGCCATAGGGTCATTGATGTTGGATGCATGAAAAAGAGATTCTCCAACCGTCCATTTTTACTATTTGTAGTAAACTGGTAAAAGTAATTTTTCTCTTGCATCAGTGAGAACATAACCTGCGACAGGTGAACAAGATATAGTAAATATGTCACTTCCAACAACGGAGTACGTAATCACTAATATGATGTTTGTACCTGCATTGGAGTATGTCCTGCATGGCCCGCCCTCCGTCTCGATTTCAGAAAGTTGGTAATGTCTCCTCTTCGAGTCAGGTTTCCTGGAAATTCATTTTCAGGTTAACCAGGATCTGGCGTGGGAACATACCGCGATCAGATAGGTTTCCCACATATTGCTTTTCTTCTTCCGTCATCCGTCTCGCGTATGCATTCCCCTGCAGATCGGTAGCTGGATCATGATTGTGTTTCCAGTCCTTGACAGTTACCCTCCAACCACCATCATACCCGGGGCGGCCTTCCAAAGTAAAGGGACACCCTATCTTGTTGGACCGTTTGGGTGGCCCAGTTAACCTTTTATCGCGTGGTCCACCGTGGTGACATATTAGTGTCACCTTATTGACCACCTTTATCGAATTTTTGTTCGACCGCCGGGTGACTAAAACATAACCCAACTCCAGTGCTGTTCTTTTGGCCCACTCCGTCAATTCTTCGACGGAAGCGAACACCTCCTCGGTTTCTAAGTCTCTAGGTTCGCAGTCAAATTGACCGTCTGCATCAGGTGACTCAAACTCATCATCGGGCACTTCAATACGTAAGTTTTCTGGGTCTGCCCAAATATCCTCAAAACTATCCATCTTAAACAATTCAAGTAAACAAGTAAACATCTAGTTCATTAACTATTGATGATATCCATACTATATATATATCTATATTCATAATATATTTATATATGTATCGTCCGAAATATACCTGTGCGAGCAGCTTTGAAAACGATAGTGCGAAACAAAAATATACGCATTTTGAAAAGGAAACTGCGATAGAATATATATACCAAATTATATGATCGTGGTAAACCTCCAAAATTCGCCGAGGTGCCACGTGTTGCCACGTCTCAACTATTAGCGGCGACGTCGCCGCTAATAGTTGCGACGTGGCAACTGGGACCAGGCGTGGCAGTCATGGTGCCACGCCTGTTCCCGACATGCCACGTGGCACGTATTAGCGGCGACGTCGCCGCTAATAGTTGCGACGTGGCACGTCGGGAACACGCTTGGCAGTCATGGATCGAAAGTTTGTCGGGGCCCACCATTAGCGGCGACGTCGCCGCTAATGCCCTGGTGGGGTTGCCCTGTTCCTGGTGGGGATACCCTGTGCCTTATTTTTCCTTTGACCATGGATAAACATTATTATTATTAAAATATAAAATCATCAATGATATTTTATCATTATTTTAATCATATCTTAACGCTTAATTGTGTAGCAAGTATAGAAAAAAATAAAATAATAGAGGGACAAATCTCTATATATAATTCCACAACTAAAAATATGCAAAACCTCAATAAAAAGTATATAGGTTAACATTTTAAAAACTAGTTTTCAGGCCCGTCCGATGGACGGATAAATTCAAAATATATTTTTCAGGTTTCGTTCTAAGGGTATTAGGTTTCGCTTGAAACGATACGTATTATAGATGCCGTATCAATGAGTTATAGTTTATATGTTAAGATATACATTTTTACAGTAAATAAATAGAGATCTAGTTCATTAACTATTGATGATATCCATACTATATATATATTAGTATAATATACTATATATATATATATATACATATATATATAATATATATATATATATAATATATATATATATGTATATATATATATATATATATATATATATATATATATTAATATTATATACTACATATATTCGCATATATATATATATATATATATATATATATATATATATATATATATATATATATATATATATATATATATATATATATATATATATATATATATATATATATATATATATATATATATATATATATATATATATATATATATATATATATATATATATATATATATATATATATATATATATATATATATATATATATATATATATATATATATATATATATATATATATATATATATATATATATATATATATATATATATATATATATATATATATATATATATATATATATATATATATATATATATATATATATATATATATATATATATATATATATATATATATATATATATATATATATATATATATATATATATATATATATATATATATATATATATATATATATATATATATATATATATATATATATATATATATATATATATATATATATATATATATATATATATATATATATATATATATATATATATATATATATATATATATATATATATATATATATATATATATATATATATATATATATATATATATATATATATATATATATATATATATATATATATATATATATATATATATATATATATATATATATATATATATATATATATATATATATATATATATATATATATATATATATATATATATATATATATATATATATATATATATATATATATATATATATATATATATATATATATATATATATATATATATATATATATATATATATATATATATATATATATATATATATATATATATATATATATATATATATATATATATATATATATATATATATATATATATATATATATATATATATATATATATATATATATATATATATATATATATATATATATATATATATATATATATATATATATATATATATATATATATATATATATATATATATATATATATATATATATATATATATATATATATATATATATATATATATATATATATATATATATATATATATATATATATATATATATATATATATATATATATATATATATATATATATATATATATATATATATATATATATATATATATATATATATATATATATATATATATATATATATATATATATATATATATATATATATATATATATATATATATATATATATATATATATATATATATATATATATATATATATATATATATATATATATATATATATATATATATATATATATATATATATATATATATATATATATATATATATATATATATATATATATATATATATATATATATATATATATATATATATATATATATATATATATATATATATATATATATATATATATATATATATATATATATATATATATATATATATATATATATATATATATATATATATATATATATATATATATATATATATATATATATATATATATATATATATATATATATATATATATATATATATATATATATATATATATATATATATATATATATATATATATATATATATATATATATATATATATATATATATATATATATATATATATATATATATATATATATATATATATATATATATATATATATATATATATATATATATATATATATATATATATATATATATATATATATATATAAATAAATAGAGAACAATTTTCAATAGGTACATAATCATCAATTGGATGAGAATTTATTGTATACATATTGTATACAAAATTGAATGGGGGAAGAATAATCGATGTGTGAATGTTCTGTAACAAATTTTCAAGATAGGATTAGGTTGAATTGTTAGAAGTTGTTGTGGAAGATTTTTGATTGATGTTTTATTTTCTTTTCAATTTTTATGTAAACATAAAAGTAAAAGTAAAAGAAATAAAGGGGTGTTTGCCGTCTAGGAGGGGTTTCAAATTTTATTTTTTTTATGTTGTATTAAATTAAAGTAAATTAAAAAAAAATGGAAATAATAAAAGAAAAAAGTGGGAGGGAATTTGGTCTCAAGATAGGCCCCTGGTAGCTCCAAATGCTTCTTCAAAATTCTCTTTTAATATAATATCAGATACGGACAATTTTTTTAAGTTTCAAAAATTTTAAAATCTGCATTTCTAAGTTATGGGCTTTTGTAGTTTCATAATACGAGTAATTATTTATATAAATTTTTTTAAGTGAAGTTGTAATTTATACATGTACAATTATAGATGTGGCCAAATCTTACTATTTTCACAAGCTTATAAAATGAGTAGCTAGAGATATGTGATTTATTTTTTTAAATGACATTCATTCAAGTATATATGTGAAGAAATTAACGAACAAAACATATATTTTTTTCATGTATTCGTGTTTGTTTATATTTTATACAGTATACAATACAGGATAAAAATATGGCAGATGGACATGTATTTAGCTACAAAATTACAAAGGCATTTGTGGATAACAATGAAATAAGTACTGAAACATCATGGAATATTTCAGAGGACTGGGCAAAGATATTTTGAATACTCAATCATTCGACAATGTCATTTATTTTGACAAAGATCGATATTTGTATCAAATGGCCACTATTTAATGCTATGACACTCTCACACCTCGCTATTTTACAAAACATTGTGATCGACAATTCGACATGTTAAAATAAAGTTACAAGGCTACAAAGTTACAAACTACAGGATATATAACATTCGATAAACATATATTTTTTTGTAAATCTTGCCCTTCAAATACAGAAAAATATAATATTGAAATAACCTTTTTTGTGTTCGTGCAACGTCACAAGTTGTTTCTATTTCATCCCAACTTTTATCTCATATCACTAACGCCGTAGAACTGTACGCTTATGACAAATTAGCTAGCCTTGCACACTGATATAATTATTTCGCCAGTATCTTGCCGTTCTCAAATAAAATGGGAGATTGTATTCGTTACCACTTTTGTTTTTGATAGAATAAACCCAATTTGATCTGCCAATTAACCGAATTCCTTTGTTTGTATAAAAGATAATTTCGTGGAATGTTTGATAATTGCCAAAGCTATTATTATAAATATATGATTTTTAATTGAAGATAATCATCATGAGAACAAATCCGTTGTAGTCTAGTTGGTTAGGATGTTCGGCTCTCACCCGAAAGACCCGGGTTCAAGTCCCGGCAACGGAATTTTTTATTTTAATCTACTTTTTAATTACAATCTTAATTAACTGAAGGGTCTGAAATCATGTGTATTTAATTTATTAACTAACTAAATGGCTGAGTGGCCTTTGTATTTAGCATTTTAATTCCCTTAAATGATCATGAGATCATCCATATCAGTATTAATAATAATTGTTGTAAAACAATGACCTAATAGCATAATATAATTAAAATAAGAAATAGAACAATAACAAACTAGACATTAGAGAATAAAGATTGGGAGAGTTCTTTCATTGATTTCTTTCATATGATACAATGACCATTATTTATAGGCACTAGTAACTTGACAAACATAAATGAGAATGTAAGTTAAGGTAGATGGATAGTCACATTATAATTACACTACATTTATAACACTCCCCCTTGACTGTCCATTTGAACGCATGATGTTGCTGTAACACCCCAACATGGCGGAATCATGGGGTATCACTTGGAAAAGCACAGCACGACATGGGAATTATGTAGAGTCAAACTATATGCATTCATAGGATTGAAACAATCCATAAACTCACTCAAATGTATACAATAATCAATATCTATCAAAGATACACACTCAATCAATATTAAATAAAAATGTTTAAATGATAGTAGTTGATCCTAAGCATAACCCGTTAAAGGGAAATAAGGATCACGGATCCATGTAACACCCCAAAGATTTTAAGGTAAAAAGAATTTAACCATTTTTATAGTTTTGGCATTAAATTAATTTCCTAGTATTTTATTTTTGGAAATGGGGTTAATTTAGTTGGAACTTTAGCGGATAGCGGGTATTTTATTACCCAAAAAGTAAATGGGGCGTGGCAGCCCCATAGTGTGCCAGCCACTTTTTCTGTTGGTGATTCACCATTCCACAACTCCCACCTATTCTTCTCATTTCTTCTTCATTTCTTTCCATTATCAATTCATGCAATTCAATCAAGCTACTCTAAGATCATCATGACAATAACCTCTTAAAATCAAGCAATTGAAAAGCTAGGGTTTGAGGAAAGAAGTGGTGGTGGCCGAAATTCTAGAGGAAAAAGGGGAGAAAAGAAGTTGTAATCCAAAGTCTTGATTTAACTTATTGTTTGTGAGGTATTGATTTTCCTCTAGTTAATTTCCATCTTCTTTTGAAATTAGGGTTCAGGGATGAACCAAATTTGGGGGTTTTGCTAGAAAATGAATTATGGCTAATTTTCCCCAATTCCTTAGTTAACCTAGTTGTCATTGAGTTATGTGTTGAGTTTGATTATGAAATTGATAAGCTTATGTGATAATTTTGGTTATGAGAAAAGATGAGTTTTTACAAGTAATTGAAATGTTGATGAAAATGGTAGGTTGAACTACCTATGATATGGTGGAGGTAAAAAGGAGACTCAATGACAAATGGGTTGGGTTTTGGATTTAGAAAGGCTAGTGATTGAGTATGGCTAGGTTAAGCTAGTCAAGTTGTGATTATAAGCTTATGCATTTTATGACATGATTATAGGTTGAAGCTTGTTTGTGCTTAATCGTTTTAGCTTTGTTGATCTAGTTGCGGAGGAGGTGAGTATATTTGCATACCTTTATGTTTACGTTGGGTCAATTGACCACATCATGTTGTAATGCGATATTCATGTGTGGTAATTGATTTGGCTAGACCCGGGTGGGGTCAATTGTTATGAGGCCTAAGAACCTCCGGGGCCTAAGAACCCCTATTGTTGTTTGAGAAAAGGCCTAAGAACCTCTCGGGGCCTAAGAACCCCGATATTCTCTAATGGATCCATATATGTTGTTTATTGTGCAAAGGTGAGCATGTAGGTATGGCACGACGGTGTCATGGGTTACATGTAATAGTCCTTTGTGCGTTGCCCTCCTTCGTATTCGTAAATGTATGCAAGTATATTCACTAAGCCTTTGCTTATATTTTAGTTGTTACCATTTTTATAGGTAGTTCCGGAAGAAGGAACTAGTGTTGTTGAATTGAAAGTCTTGGTTTAGAGCTTGAAGTGTTTCTGGAAGACGTGAAGGTACTAGGTCATTCTCGGATGAATGACAACTTTTGGTTTAGAGGCTTAGAAATCCCTCTCCTCTTGGCTCTTGGTACATTTTGATTTGATGGTCATACTTTTGTTAAAATTATGTAAAAGTCCAGGAGTAAAGCTTTTGGAAAGTTTGTGAAGTTGCATTTTGGTCGAAATTGTGTCGAAATGGATAAATGACCCACTTGATGGTGTTCATGGGATTCAAAACAAGTTGATGTCGTAATGTATGTTTAAAATGTGTCCATGAAGTTGATATCAATTTCTGAATTGTGTTTTAAGATGTTTGTGTTGAATTTCGAAGGTTACAAACTTGGGCAAGTGTTGAAATGATTTTTAGGTCTGCTGTTTCTGATGCTCACTGCGGCGCAGTGGGGTTGGTTTTGCCCACTGCGGCGCAGTGAAAACCCACTGCCATAATTTCTTTCCTCCCACTGCGGCGCAGTGGGAGAGTGTAAAACCCACTGCGGCGCAGTGGGGCTTTTCCAGACCCGAGTCCGAGATTTCCCACTGCGGCGCAGTGGGAGGTTCTCCACCCACTGCGGCGCAGTGGGGTATATATATATAAAAAAAAAAAATAAAAAAATCTTGTGTTTTCGGTTTATCGAGTTCAGTTCTTTCAAGTTGGTATCAGAGCCAGGGTTTAAGGGATTTAGGTATTCCCTTGTGTAGAGAGTGCCTAGACTTAAACCTTAGTTGAGACTCGACCTTAGGTAACCGAAATTTTTATGGGACTGAAAAATTGTGTTTGATAATGTTAGATTATCTATTTGCTAGTATTTAAAGCACAATAAGAAGCCGGCCTTATTGTGGTTGAAATACTAATAAATTTATAAACTAGCGGCGTCAAACCTTGGGACGGTGTAGTATCAAGTTATAAGTTTTGGCTCCTAGTCATAGAGTTAGATAGGTTGCGTGATTAAATTCGTTTTATCTACTCTTATTGAAGTATGGCCGACGATCATAATGAGGAAGAAGAGCACCACAATCAGAACGAAGAAGAAGAGCCTTTATTTGCCGAAGGTAGCATGGATATCTCGGATCAAATAGGGAGAGCATTAGAGAAATATACACCCCTACTACTTAAGAAATTGAATGAGACTATGGAAGGGGCTGTGAATGATCACATAGCTCAAATGATCAGAGAGGAAGTGGCTTTGAATGTGCAACTAGAGTTTGAGAAGAGGGATGGCAAGGGTAAGGACAAAAAGGATGAAGAAGAGAAAGAAGTAGAAGTGACGGGAGAAAGGGGTTACAAGAAGAAGTTCACCTTTCGAGACTTTGAAGTGTGTCACCCGCCGGAGTATCACGGTGATCGTGATCCCATCGTTTGTACACGATGGATATCTGAGATTGAAGGGGCATTCCGCACTAGTCAATGCCCCTCGCACCTGAAGGTCATCTTTGCGGTTGGTATGCTAAGGAATAGTGGAAAGAGATGGTGGGATAGTTTGTTGGCAATAAAGAAGGAAGCGTTAGATCATGTTGAATGGCCCGAATTCAAGACAATGTTTTTCAAGGAGTTTAGATCAGAAGCCGAAGTGACCAAGTTGAGAAGTGAATTTCTCAATGATTGTCAAGGTAGTATGAGTTTGAACGAATTTCGAACCCACTTCTTGGACAAGGCTCAATTTTGTCCGGAATTTCTTGAGAACGACCAATTGTTAAAGGAAGCAATTCTATATGAAGTTGAAGAAGAGTTTGAGGGAAAGGATAAGCCTACGTCAAATGGAGTCTTTTTCCATGTTGGCGGATGTGGCTAGAGACCATGAAATTGAACAATCGAGAGTTGATGATGATGGTGAGTTGAAGAGGAAGCATGAGGGGACCAACTCTCCGAACAAACGGTTTAGGCAAGAGGGTAGTTCCGGCAACCACTCTACTAGAAAGAATATCCCTTGGTGCCGACCGTGCAAGAGGAATCATTGGGGGTATGTAAGGTGTCGGGGAAAGGTTGCTTTACTTGTGGGAAACCGGGGCATTCAAGCCAGGAGTGCAAGTCCAAGCCACAAAAGGCCGTCATATGCTACAAATGCTTTGAGGAGGGCCACATGAGAAGCTCATGCCCTAAGTTGACCCATGAGGAGAGACTCGAGGAAAAGAGGAGGGAAGCGGAAAGGAAAAACGCCCAAATTCATGGGAACCAACGAGGAAGGTCCTTTCAACTCACTGTGGATCAAGCAAGAAACACGAATGATGTTGTCACAGGTACATTCCTTGTTTATAATGTGCCTATGCGAATTCTCTTTGATTGAAGGGGCATTCCGCACTAGTCAATGCCCCTCGCACCTGAAGGTCATTTTTGCGGTTGGCATGCTAAGGAATAGTGGAAAGAGATGGTGGGATAGTTTGTTGGCAATAAAGAAGGAAGCGTTAGATCATGTTGAATGGCCCGAATTCAAGACAATGTTTTTCAAGGAGTTTAGATCAGAAGCCGAAGTGACCAAGTTGAGAAGTGAATTTCTCAATGATTGTCAAGGTAGTATGAGTTTGAACGAATTTCGAACCCACTTCTTGGACAAGGCTCAATTTTGTCCGGAATTTCTTGAGAACGACCAATTGTTAAAGGAACAATTCTATATGAAGTTGAAGAAGAGCTTGAGGGAAAGGATAAGCCTACGTCAAATGGAGTCTTTTTCCATGTTGGCGGATGTGGCTAGAGACCATGAAATTGAACAATCGAGAGTTGATGATGATGGTGAGTTGAAGAGGAAGCATGAGGGGACCAACTCTCCGAACAAACGGTTTAGGCAAGAGGGTAGTTCCGGCAACCACTCTACTAGAAAGAATATCCCTTGGTGCCGACCGTGCAAGAGGAATCATTGGGGGGTATGTAAGGTGTCGGGGAAAGGTTGCTTTACTTGTGGGAAACCGGGGCATTCAAGCCAGGAGTGCAAGTCCAAGCCACAAAAGGCCGTCATATGCTACAAATGCTTTGAGGAGGGCCACATGAGAAGCTCATGCCCTAAGTTGACCCATGAGGAGAGACTCGAGGAAAAGAGGAGGGAAGCGGAAAGGAAAAACGCCCAAATTCATGGGAACCAACGAGGAAGGTCCTTTCAACTCACTGTGGATCAAGCAAGAAACACGAATGATGTTGTCACAGGTACATTCCTTGTTTATAATGTGCCTATGCGAATTCTCTTTGATTCGGGGGCGAATAGATCATTCGTTGCTACTAGAGTAATTCATGTTATTCCCGTGTCGAAGTCGTGTCTAGAAAATACTTTGCAAGTTGAGGTTGGTAATGGTAGAATGGAATTAGTGAAGGATGTGTATAGGGGATGTGAAATTAAAATTTCTTCGGAACTCTTTCAAGCCAATTTAATTCCTTTTCCGATGGGAGAGTTTGATATAATCTTGGGTATGGATTGGTTAAGCTCATGTAACGCCAAAATCGCGTGTGATGAAAAGGCGATATATTTGAAGACTTCTAAAGGCGAAGACTTGGTGGTGTATGGTGATAGGAAGGAACGTTCTATTTCCGTATGTACTTTTGCTCGTGCCAAACGTTACATTTCTCATGGATGTCATGCCTATCTTGCTCACATCGTTGATGTTGAAAAGAAACCTCTAACTATCGAAGACATCCCTATTGTTTGTGAATTCGCCGATGTCTTTCCCGAAGATTTGCCGGGCATTCCTCCCGAACGGCAAGTCGAGTTTTCCATTGATCTCATTCCGGGGGTTAACCCCATTGCCAAAACTCCCTACCGTTTGGCTCCATCGGAGATGCAAGAGATGATGAAGCAACTACAAGAATTACTTGATAAGGGTTTTATTCGACCTAGTAACTCTCCTTGGGGCGCACCGGTACTTTTTGTCAAGAAGAAGGATGGAAGCATGCGTATGTGTATCGACTATCGGGAGCTCAACAAAGTCACCGTAAAGAACAAGTATCCTTTGCCTAGAATCGACGACTTATTCGATCAACTTCAAGGAGCGTCATATTTCTCAAAAATAGATCTTCGTTCGGGTTACCATCAACTCAAAGTACGTGATGAAGATATTCCTAAAACCGCCTTCCGTACTCGTTATGGTCATTTTGAGTTTGTTGTCATGCCTTTTGGTCTTACAAATGCTCCCGCGGCTTTCATGGATCTCATGAACCGTGTTTGTCGCCCTATGCTCGATAAATCCGTAATCGTATTCATTGATGATATTCTTATTTACTCTAAAAGCTCAACCGATCATGGAGTTCATGTACGTGAGGTGTTGGAAGCATTACGCAAGGAGAAGCTCTATGCCAAATTCTCCAAATGCGAATTTTGGTTAAGAGAAGTGCAATTTCTTGGCCATGTTGTTAATAGTGAGGGAATTATGGTGGACCCGGCCAAGATTAATGCGGTGATGAAGTGGGAGCAACCAAAGAATCCGTCGGAGATTAGGAGTTTTCTTGGTCTAGCGGGCTATTACCGTCGTTTTATTCAAGACTTCTCTAAAATAGCTTCCCCATTGACCAAGTTGACTCGAAAGAATATCAAGTTCGAATGGAAAAGCGAGCAAGAGTTGGCTTTTCAACAACTTCGAGAAAGGCTAAGTCAAGCACCGGTTCTTGTTTTACCGGATGGACTTGAAGATATGGTAGTATATTGTGATGCATCGTCTAATGGCCTAGGTTGTGTCCTTATGCAACGGGGTAAAGTCATCGCCTACGCTTCAAGGCAGTTGAAAGAGCATGAAAAACGATACCCTACTCATGATTTGGAGCTAGCGGCGGTGGTATTTGCTTTGAAGATTTGGCGCCATTATCTCTATGGAGTCAAGTTTACTATCTATTCCGATCATAAAAGCCTCAAATACTTCTTTGAGCAAAGAGATCTCAACAATCGCCAACGTAGATGGCTAGATCTCTTGAAAGATTATGATTGCGAAATTTTGTATCATCCCGGGAAGGCTAACGTGGTAGCGGATGCCTTGAGTCGGAAGAGTTCTCATCATACCTTAGTCGTTTCACCCCTTTGGATTTTGATCACCAATGACTTCTTTGATCAAATTAGAGAAGCTCAAGAGAGGGCCTTGCAACGAGATCCTAAGAAGGAAAGAATACAAGGTCAAATCCAATATTTCACTAAGGATTCTCGTGACCTTACCGTACGTTTTGGGAGGATTTGGATCCCATTTTCTTGTGAGTTGAAACAAGTTCTACTTGATGAAGCCCACAAATCCAAATATTCTATTCACCCCGGTGCTACAAAAATGTATCATGACTTGAAGGTAGATTATTGGTGGCCCGGAATGAAGCGGGATGTGGTGAAATATGTCGAAAGGTGTTTGACTTGTGCACAAGTGAAAGCGGAGCATCAAAAGCCCTATGGTATGATGCAACCCTTGGAAATTCCCAAATGGAAGTGGGAAGATATTACTATGGATTTCGTCACCAAATTGCCCAAGACACCTAGGAACCAATTTGATACAATATGGGTAATAGTTGATAGATTAACCAAGAGTGCTTTGTTTCTTCCTATTCGTGAAGCGTCATCATCCGAGGTATTGGCAAAGATCTATGTGAAGGAAGTTGTAGCTAGACATGGAGTTCCCATCTCCATTGTTTCGGATAGAGACACTCGATTTACTTCACACTTTTGGCGGAAATTTCATGAAGATATGGGTACCAAGCTCAAGCTTAGCACCGCTTATCACCCACAAACGGATGGTCAAAGTGAGAGAACCATTCAAACGCTTGAAGACATGCTTCGGGCATGTATAATTGATTTTGGAGGCACTTGGGATCTTCACTTGCCTTTGGTGGAATTCTCTTACAACAATAGCTACCATTCTAGCATCCAAATGCCGCCCTATGAAATGTTGTATGGGAGGAAATGTCGATCCCCAATTTGTTGGGGAGAAGTAGGTCAAAGAGAAATAGGTGGCACGGAAGTAGTGTTAAAGACCATCGAAAAGATAGATGTGATCAAAGAGAGATTAAAAGCGGCTCAAGATCGGCAAAAGTCTTATGCGGATAAAAGGAGGAGACCGATTGAGTTTCATGTGGGCGATCGTGTTTTGTTGAAAGTCTCCCCGTGGAAAGGTGTTCTACGGTTTAGAAAACGTGGAAAGCTAAGTCCTCGTTTCATTGGCCCGTTTAAAATATTGGCCAAGGTTGGCAAGGTTGCTTACCGTTTAGAGTTACCGGATGAACTTTCGGGAATTCATCCAACTTTCCATGTGTCTCATCTTAGGAAATGCCTTGCCGATGAGTCTTCTTATGTGCCATTAAATGAAATTGAGATTGATAACAAGTTGAACTACATTGAAGAGCCGATTGCCATAGTTGAAGAAGAACTTAGAAGGGTACAAAATAAGACGGTGAGGACTTATAAGATTTTGTGGAAGCATGGTAAGATGTCCGATTGTACGTGGGAGTCCGAGCGTGATGTTCTAGTTTACTATCCGTCTTTGCATATGGCTTGGATCACGAGGCCGTGATCCGTTCCAAGTGGGGGAGAGTTGTAACACCCCAAAGATTTTAAGGTAAAAAGAATTTAACCATTTTTATAGTTTTGGCATTAAATTAATTTCCTAGTATTTTATTTTTGGAAATGGGGTTAATTTAGTTGGAACTTTAGCGGTTAGCGGGTATTTTATTACCCAAAAAGTAAATGGGGCGTGGCAGCCCCATAGTGTGCCAGCCACTTTTTCTGTTGGTGATTCACCATTCCACAACTCCCACCTATTCTTCTCATTTCTTCTTCATTTCTTTCCATTATCAATTCATGCAATTCAATCAAGCTACTCTAAGATCATCATGACAATAACCTCTTAAAATCAAGCAATTGAAAAGCTAGGGTTTGAGGAAAGAAGTGGTGGTGGCCGAAATTCTAGAGGAAAAAGGGGAGAAAAGAAGTTGTAATCCAAAGTCTTGATTTAACTTATTGTTTGTGAGGTATTGATTTTCCTCTAGTTAATTTCCATCTTCTTTTGAAATTAGGGTTCAGGGATGAACCAAATTTGGGGGTTTTGCTAGAAAATGAATTATGGCTAATTTTCCCCAATTCCTTAGTTAACCTAGTTGTCATTGAGTTATGTGTTGAGTTTGATTATGAAATTGATAAGCTTATGTGATAATTTTGGTTATGAGAAAAGATGAGTTTTTACAAGTAATTGAAATGTTGATGAAAATGGTAGGTTGAACTACCTATGATATGGTGGAGGTAAAAAGGAGACTCAATGACAAATGGGTTGGGTTTTGGATTTAGAAAGGCTAGTGATTGAGTATGGCTAGGTTAAGCTAGTCAAGTTGTGATTATAAGCTTATGCATTTTATGACATGATTATAGGTTGAAGCTTGTTTGTGCTTAATCGTTTTAGCTTTGTTGATCTAGTTGCGGAGGAGGTGAGTATATTTGCATACCTTTATGTTTACGTTGGGTCAATTGACCACATCATGTTGTAATGCGATATTCATGTGTGGTAATTGATTTGGCTAGACCCGGGTGGGGTCAATTGTTATGAGGCCTAAGAACCTTCGGGGCCTAAGAACCCCTATTGTTGTTTGAGAAAAGGCCTAAGAACCTCTCGGGGCCTAAGAACCCCGATATTCTCTAATGGATCCATATATGTTGTTTATTGTGCAAAGGTGAGCATGTAGGTATGGCACGACGGTGTCATGGGTTACATGTAATAGTCCTTTGTGCGTTGCCCTCCTTCGTATTCGTAAATGTATGCAAGTATATTCACTAAGCCTTTGCTTATATTTTAGTTGTTTACCATTTTATAGGTAGTTCCGGAAGAAGGAACTAGTGTTGTTGAATTGAAAGTCTTGGTTTAGAGCTTGAAGTGTTTCTGGAAGACGTGAAGGTACTAGGTCATTCTTGGATGAATGACAACTTTTGGTTTAGAGGCTTAGAAATCCCTCTCCTCTTGGCTCTTGGTACATTTTGATTTGATGGTCATACTTTTGTTAAAATTATGTAAAAGTCCAGGAGTAAAGCTTTTGGAAAGTTTGTGAAGTTGCATTTTGGTCGAAATTGTGTCGAAATGGATAAATGACCCACTTGATGGTGTTCATGGGATTCAAAACAAGTTGATGTCGTAATGTATGTTTAAAATGTGTCCATGAAGTTGATATCAATTTCTGAATTGTGTTTTAAGATGTTTGTGTTGAATTTCGAAGGTTACAAACTTGGGCAAGTGTTGAAATGATTTTTAGGTCTGCTGTTTCTGATGCTCACTGCGGCGCAGTGGGGTTGGTTTTGCCCACTGCGGCGCAGTGAAAACCCACTGCCATAATTTCTTTCCTCCCACTGCGGCGCAGTGGGAGAGTGTAAAACCCACTGCGGCGCAGTGGGGCTTTTCCAGACCCGAGTCCGAGAGTTTCCCACTGCGGCGCAGTGGGAGGTTCTCCACCCACTGCGGCGCAGTGGGGTATATATATATAAAAAAAAAAAAAATAAAAAAATCTTGTGTTTTCGGTTTATCGAGTTCAGTTCTTTCAAGTTGGTATCAGAGCCAGGGTTTAAGGGATTTAGGTATTCCCTTGTGTAGAGAGTGCCTAGACTTAAACCTTAGTTGAGACTCGACCTTAGGTAACCGAAATTTTTATGGGACTGAAAAATTGTGTTTGATAATGTTAGATTATCTATTTGCTAGTATTTAAAGCACAATAAGAAGCCGGCCTTATTGTGGTTGAAATACTAATAAATTTATAAACTAGCGGCGTCAAACCTTGGGACGGTGTAGTATCAAGTTATAAGTTTTGGCTCCTAGTCATAGAGTTAGATAGGTTGCGTGATTAAATTCGTTTTATCTACTCTTATTGAAGTATGGCCGACGATCATAATGAGGAAGAAGAGCACCACAATCAGAACGAAGAAGAAGAGCCTTTATTTGCCGAAGGTAGCATGGATATCTCGGATCAAATAGGGAGAGCATTAGAGAAATATACACCCCTACTACTTAAGAAATTGAATGAGACTATGGAAGGGGCTGTGAATGATCACATAGCTCAAATGATCAGAGAGGAAGTGGCTTTGAATGTGCAACTAGAGTTTGAGAAGAGGGATGGCAAGGGTAAGGACAAAAAGGATGAAGAAGAGAAAGAAGTAGAAGTGACGGGAGAAAGGGGTTACAAGAAGAAGTTCACCTTTCGAGACTTTGAAGTGTGTCACCCGCCGGAGTATCACGGTGATCGTGATCCCATCGTTTGTACACGATGGATATCTGAGATTGAAGGGGCATTCCGCACTAGTCAATGCCCCTCGCACCTGAAGGTCATTTTTGCGGTTGGCATGCTAAGGAATAGTGGAAAGAGATGGTGGGATAGTTTGTTGGCAATAAAGAAGGAAGCGTTAGATCATGTTGAATGGCCCGAATTCAAGACAATGTTTTTCAAGGAGTTTAGATCAGAAGCCGAAGTGACCAAGTTGAGAAGTGAATTTCTCAATGATTGTCAAGGTAGTATGAGTTTGAACGAATTTCGAACCCACTTCTTGGACAAGGCTCAATTTTGTCCGGAATTTCTTGAGAACGACCAATTGTTAAAGGAACAATTCTATATGAAGTTGAAGAAGAGCTTGAGGGAAAGGATAAGCCTACGTCAAATGGAGTCTTTTTCCATGTTGGCGGATGTGGCTAGAGACCATGAAATTGAACAATCGAGAGTTGATGATGATGGTGAGTTGAAGAGGAAGCATGAGGGGACCAACTCTCCGAACAAACGGTTTAGGCAAGAGGGTAGTTCCGGCAACCACTCTACTAGAAAGAATATCCCTTGGTGCCGACCGTGCAAGAGGAATCATTGGGGGGTATGTAAGGTGTCGGGGAAAGGTTGCTTTACTTGTGGGAAACCGGGGCATTCAAGCCAGGAGTGCAAGTCCAAGCCACAAAAGGCCGTCATATGCTACAAATGCTTTGAGGAGGGCCACATGAGAAGCTCATGCCCTAAGTTGACCCATGAGGAGAGACTCGAGGAAAAGAGGAGGGAAGCGGAAAGGAAAAACGCCCAAATTCATGGGAACCAACGAGGAAGGTCCTTTCAACTCACTGTGGATCAAGCAAGAAACACGAATGATGTTGTCACAGGTACATTCCTTGTTTATAATGTGCCTATGCGAATTCTCTTTGATTCGGGGGCGAATAGATCATTCGTTGCTACTAGAGTAATTCATGTTATTCCCGTGTCGAAGTCGTGTCTAGAAAATACTTTGCAAGTTGAGGTTGGTAATGGTAGAATGGAATTAGTGAAGGATGTGTATAGGGGATGTGAAATTAAAATTTCTTCGGAACTCTTTCAAGCCAATTTAATTCCTTTTCCGATGGGAGAGTTTGATATAATCTTGGGTATGGATTGGTTAAGCTCATGTAACGCCAAAATCGCGTGTGATGAAAAGGCGATATATTTGAAGACTTCTAAAGGCGAAGACTTGGTGGTGTATGGTGATAGGAAGGAACATTCTATTTGTTGTTTGAGAAAAGGCCTAAGAACCTCTCGGGGCCTAAGAACCCCGATATTCTCTAATGGATCCATATATGTTGTTTATGGTGCAAAGGTGAGCATGTAGGTATGGCACGACGGTGTCATGGGTTACATGTAATAGTCCTTTGTGCGTTGCCCTCCTTCGTATTCGTAAATGTATGCAAGTATATTCACTAAGCCTTTGCTTATATTTTAGTTGTTTACCATTTTATAGGTAGTTCGGAAGAAGGAACTAGTGTTGTTGAATTGAAAGTCTTGGTTTAGAGCTTGAAGTGTTTCTGGAAGACGTGAAGGTACTAGGTCATTCTTGGATGAATGACAACTTTTGGTTTAGAGGCTTAGAAATCCCTCTCCTCTTGGCTCTTGGTACATTTTGATTTGATGGTCATACTTTTGTTAAAATTATGTAAAAGTCCAGGAGTAAAGCTTTTGGAAAGTTTGTGAAGTTGCATTTTGGTCGAAATTGTGTCGAAATGGATAAATGACCCACTTGATGGTGTTCATGGGATTCAAAACAAGTTGATGTCGTAATGTATGTTTAAAATGTGTCCATGAAGTTGATATCAATTTCTGAATTGTGTTTTAAGATGTTTGTGTTGAATTTCGAAGGTTACAAACTTGGGCAAGTGTTGAAATGATTTTTAGGTCTGCTGTTTCTGATGCTCACTGCGGCGCAGTGGGGTTGGTTTTGCCCACTGCGGCGCAGTGAACCCACTGCCATAATTTCTTTCCTCCCACTGCGGCGCAGTGGGAGAGTGTAAAACCCACTGCGGCGCAGTGGGGCTTTTCCAGACCCGAGTCCGAGAGTTTCCCACTGCGGCGCAGTGGGAGGTTCTCCACCCACTGCGGCGCAGTGGGGTATATATATAAAAAAAAATAAAAATAAAAAAAAATCTTGTGTTTTCGGTTTATCGAGTTCAGTTCTTTCATCCAGAAGTCCAAAGCTAGTCCAATCCTAGCAATGCAAGCACATAATCATCCATTTTGTCTCTGATTAACCTGATTACCTGAAAAGTGTACTAAAATACGTCACATAAAGTTGGTGAGTTCGTAGGGACAAGTAATATGGGATAACCGTGTCGGATAACAACCGTTAACAATAAGTGAGGATTAGGAGAACTAATCACATCCAAGATAACCTATAAGGTTTCACATTATCACAATTCAATACAAGTCAACATTCAATAATAACGATTCCATATAACGTTCAACAACGTTCCATAACAATCTTATAACGATCAACAACGATGCGGCTTACATAGTTAATAATTAACAATGCGCTAACGGTGCGACTTATATATGAATAATGCGCTAACGGTGCGACTTATATAATGAATAATGCGCTAACGGTGCGACTTATATAATGAATAATGCGCTAACATGTCCACATCAACAATTTAATCATACAATCAACATCCGCTTCATCTTCTGGTTCTTCTTGTCCGTTTACATTTCTCATGGCCGTTTGAATTCGAGCCACAAGATCCGGCATGAGATCATTTAAAGCTTGTGTGACAGCCTCGGCGGTTATCGGGGGATTAGGATTACCCCGACCACCTCTGCCACCACGACCTCCACGGTTATCTCTTCCTCCACGACCACCTCTACCACTACGTCCACCTACAATTTCTTCTTGAGCTATCGGCTCCTCTTGCTCATTTTGACGCCTATAGTTAGTGTTAGCTCTTCTTGGTCTAACCATCTTTCCTGAACACACGTATTATATTAACAAGTTAAGTCTCACAATTCACACCCGAATATCAAAATTTACCTTCAAGTAATACACCTAACATGATATATCATTTACATGATAATCAAAGCGACAATCATCATTAACCAATACGCCTAACATGATATATCATTTACATGATAATCAAAGCGACATTAAACCACAAGTAATCATATCAATAATCAACAAATAAACAATTAACATTTCGGTCCATATCATAACAAGTGAATCAACCAACAAATACGATGCACATACACTTCTTATAATTCTACTTTAAAGGAATTATCGATGTTTATATATATAGGGTCAAGTCATAACAAGGTGGGTAAAGTATAGTCCGGATCTTAACTTCAACATTCGACACATTAAAAGTGTTTGTATACAGGGTGTACCATCAGCTAACCCTCCACACCGTTAATATATTGAATGGATGTCAAGACTCGGTTTCGATATGTTCTTCTAAGTGTTGGCCGGGTATGTATACAGGGTGTACCAGCGGCTAACCCTCCACCTAACCAACACTCATTAAGCATACCGGGTTAACTACTATACTTTATCCACAAGGCGCAATCCACGAGATCATTTTACTAGGGGGACAAATAATAAATACTTCCAAGATTCCACATATCAACGTTTATCACAATAATTCCACAATTCACGGTGTATCCCGACACTATCATATATGTCCATCAAGTTGTGGTAATGACTTATCTTTAAATGGGTAATGCATTTGATGTGAATCAAAAGTTTATGTATGAAGACTCATGCAAATCTTCATAACATATTGTTTAATAAAATATGTTATGAAGATAGGCCCCTGGTAGCTCCAAATGCTTCTTCAAAATTCTCTTTTAATATAATATCAGATACGGACAATTTTTTTAAGTTTCAAAAATTTTAAAATCTGCATTTCTAAGTTATGGGCTTTTGTAGTTTCATAATACGAGTAATTATTTATATAAATTTTTTTAAGTGAAGTTGTAATTTATACATGTACAATTATAGATGTGGCCAAATCTTACTATTTTCACAAGCTTATAAAATGAGTAGCTAGAGATATGTGATTTATTTTTTTAAATGACATTCATTCAAGTATATATGTGAAGAAATTAACGAACAAAACATATATTTTTTTCATGTATTCGTGTTTGTTTATATTTTATACAGTATACAATACAGGATAAAAATATGGCAGATGGACATGTATTTAGCTACAAAATTACAAAGGCATTTGTGGATAACAATGAAATAAGTACTGAAACATCATGGAATATTTCAGAGGACTGGGCAAAGATATTTTGAATACTCAATCATTCGACAATGTCATTTATTTTGACAAAGATCGATATTTGTATCAAATGGCCACTATTTAATGCTATGACACTCTCACACCTCGCTATTTTACAAAACATTGTGATCGACAATTCGACATGTTAAAATAAAGTTACAAGGCTACAAAGTTACAAACTACAGGATATATAACATTCGATAAACATATATTTTTTTGTAAATCTTGCCCTTCAAATACAGAAAAATATAATATTGAAATAACCTTTTTTGTGTTCGTGCAACGTCACAAGTTGTTTCTATTTCATCCCAACTTTTATCTCATATCACTAACGCCGTAGAACTGTACGCTTATGACAAATTAGCTAGCCTTGCACACTGATATAATTATTTCGCCAGTATCTTGCCGTTCTCAAATAAAATGGGAGATTGTATTCGTTACCACTTTTGTTTTTGATAGAATAAACCCAATTTGATCTGCCAATTAACCGAATTCCTTTGTTTGTATAAAAGATAATTTCGTGGAATGTTTGATAATTGCCAAAGCTATTATTATAAATATATGATTTTTAATTGAAGATAATCATCATGAGAACAAATCCGTTGTAGTCTAGTTGGTTAGGATGTTCGGCTCTCACCCGAAAGACCCGGGTTCAAGTCCCGGCAACGGAATTTTTTATTTTAATCTACTTTTTAATTACAATCTTAATTAACTGAAGGGTCTGAAATCATGTGTATTTAATTTATTAACTAACTAAATGGCTGAGTGGCCTTTGTATTTAGCATTTTAATTCCCTTAAATGATCATGAGATCATCCATATCAGTATTAATAATAATTGTTGTAAAACAATGACCTAATAGCATAATATAATTAAAATAAGAAATAGAACAATAACAAACTAGACATTAGAGAATAAAGATTGGGAGAGTTCTTTCATTGATTTCTTTCATATGATACAATGACCATTATTTATAGGCACTAGTAACTTGACAAACATAAATGAGAATGTAAGTTAAGGTAGATGGATAGTCACATTATAATTACACTACATTTATAACACTCCCCCTTGACTGTCCATTTGAACGCATGATGTTGCTGTAACACCCCAACATGGCGGAATCATGGGGTATCACTTAGAAAAGCACAACACGACATGGGAATTATGTAGAGTCAAACTATATGCATTCATAGGATTGAAACAATCCATAAACTCACTCAAATGTATACAATAATCAATATCTATCAAAGATACACACTCAATCAATATTAAATGAAAATGTTTAAATGATAGTAGTTGATCCTAAGCATAACCCGTTAAAGGGAATAAGGATCACGGATCCAGAAGTCCAAAGCTAGTCCAATCCTAGCAATGCAAGCACATAATCATCCATTTTGTCTCTGATTAACCTGATTACCTGAAAAGTGTACTAAAATACGTCAACATAAAGTTGGTGAGTTCGTAGGGACAAGTAATATGGGATAACCGTGTCGGATAACAACCGTTAACAATAAGTGAGGATTAGGAGAACTAATCACATCCAAGATAACCTATAAGGTTTCACATTATCACAATTCAATACAAGTCAACATTCAATAATAACGATTCCATATAACGTTCAACAACGTTCCATAACAATCTTATAACGATCAACAACGATGCGGCTTACATAGTTAATAATTAACAATGCGCTAACGGTGCGACTTATATATGAATAATGCGCTAACGGTGCGACTTATATAATGAATAATGCGCTAACGGTGCGACTTACATAGTAAACAATGCGCTAACATGTCCACATCAACAATTCAATCATACAATCAATCAAATCAACAATCAACAGTTAAATAAACATGTACACTTTTCAGCCCGAATCTCAATTGAGTAGGGAGGGTTTACGAAACTCACCTTAGTTGTAGTGGCAAATCAGAGCAGTAGATAATCCTCGTGACAAGTTAATCTTAGTACAGCTCAAAACACTTTGCAAAGTACTTTACTATGCTCAAAATGTACTACCGGGTACCTAGAACAAGTATAAGATCAACTTATAAGCTACCACAAAGCCTAAGTGCAAAATAAGGAATTTTCAGCATGTTTCCAGCTTTACGTTATCTACTTGACAACGACTTTGGGAAGTCAGGAAGACCAGATACAACAAAACTTAGTTCTAGACATTTGTTGGGCACTCAAAGGCCTTTTCAAAATGTAAGGTTTGACTCTTGAAGAGCTTTAATAAAAGAGTTATGATTTTTACAAAAACAAACCTGTAGCCTCGTCAGAAATTAGACCAGTTCTGAAAATCGTCGTTTTTGGCACTCTTCTGAGCAAAACCAGAAGAAACTTCGTTCTTATCAAATTTTACTGACACTTGGACCTTTCCAAAAATATAATATTCGTCTCCTAATTCGTCCAGATGAATCTTCTATGATGTTTGCAAGATGACTGAAAATTTCAGTCCTATAGAGTCTTTAAATTCAACTTGAAACTTCAAGTGATGAACCAAGACTTTATGGACTTGATTGTTTTGTGTTATGAATGTGAAAGAGAGAGAAAAGAGCAGAGATGAATGATAGAATGATCATCAAATGCTTGCTTATATAGCCAAGAGTTGCAACTAAGTGCCAAGAATACACACCTTGGCCATGAGGTGTTCATCATGTGTTTACAACTCATCCTTGAGTGTAATGGCTGAAACTTTGGCCTTAAAACAAACTAGAATTCAGTAGGAACATGTTCATTGCATGATTACAAGCTATAATCCAAGTATTGGTTAGTTTGTGTGGGGTTTATGTCAAGAACACAAGCTTGACTTGACTTATTGACTTTGGTTGACTCTAAACTTTGATTCTTGATTATTATTTGTGTAATTAAATGTAGTAACTAGTCTATATAAGTATAATTACTTTTATCTATGTGGTTATAAATCAATTACATGTATTTATATATTTATTAGTTATCTAGTTCAAGTACACAATTGCATATTTATTTTACTAGTATGTACAATATATCTAACTAGTTAATTGATTCCGAAATTAATAACAAAAATACTCACGAGCGTACAACTTTTATAAATTATTATAAATCCATAATATGGATAAATCATTTCATATAATATAAATGTTGTGTCGGTTTTTGTCCTATTAATGGAATTATCATCTAACCACCGACACTGTTCCACCGACACTGTTCCACCGACACTGTTGTAACCGTACATTATACTTAAGGTTTCGTATATACGTTTTTCCTGTTACCATAGTTACTCAATTATCATCTATTATATAATTTCCATAACATGTACTGGGCCAATTTCATAGTCTGCTAATATGGCCCTAATTCTAGAAGTTCAAATATGACATTATAATTGGCCCAATTTACAGATAAATGTACACAATTATGTCCAAATTTCCATTTATTGAAATAGTTAATCAAATTACATGCACAGTCAAACGGTAAAAATCATGAATGTTACAGTTGCCTCGTTAAAAACCTTGCAAGTAAAACCCAGTGGGATAAAACCTTGCTAAGGAAAAAAGAGTGCAGCGCGTATTTTCTCTCTTTGATGACAGTTTAAGCTCCTTGAGTTGACGCATCGCTATCCCATAAACCACCTTCTTGGATGTACAGGTCTAAAGTGATTTGGTAAATAGGTCTTCCAAATTTTCGTTGTGATGTATCCATAAATCGAGTGATACGAGTTGCATTATCTTCATACAGATTTGTTGGAGCTTCGTTCTTTCATCATTAGCTGGAGTTATTGCATGGTTAGGAGAAATGGCTTCGATTGTCTATTTTAATGGGCCATAATTCTGCAGTACGCCGCTTGTAGATATAGATCATTGCAGGGATCAAACAGATATTCAGGTCTTGTATGACTAAAAATAAATATCATTATTTTGATACTTCTGGATCAAGAATCTCTTCATAGTGTGAAAAAGATATGAACATCCATTTCATATAATATTCATAACATTCCCCTTTTGATGTTCATTCGAAACATTATGCCTCGTTAAAACCTTATTAGATAAAACCCAATGGGACAAAAATCTAATGAAGGAAAAAGAGTACATAATTCATTTGATACGCTCGGGGATGTTGCCTCATTAAAAACCTTACCAGGAAAACCCATTGGGACAAAGCCATGGTTAAGGAAAAAAGAGTGCAACACGTATCTACTCCCCCTCATGATCACATCACTTAAACTTGCTAGTTGGCACAAACTAATACCATGACCAACTTTTTGATCTCATTTTAGCAAATCTCTAGATTCAATAAATATGTTTGATTATCACATGAACAAATTTGCGATATGTTGTTTCTCTGCATGTGGTTCACATATTTAGTTTAAGAATTAAACATAAATCTCAAGTACATACTCGTACTTCATAAGTTAAACTTTACCAACAACTTCAATTTAAATGATGTATATCTTATCCATAACCAACGAGACAGTTAATACTTTAAAGACCCTTTTAAATAACATTGATATCATTATCGAGGGGTCCTTTCAATATTATGTGACTTCATAGCCATGAGCGTCAATTATCCACAAAAAGTATATTTAACATCTTTCTCTTTTAGCTTTTACGATGCACATAGATATCATCCTTAAGATATTCAATTCATAAGCCAAGACAAACTTTTCTTTTATATTACATTCGTTTTTTATATATTCAATGAACATTAGACACTCTCTCTGAGATCCGTTTATATTCAAATCATCAAGCTACATGAAACTTACATCAATTTCAAATTCGGATTTCTTTATAAGTTTCGAACATTTTCATTAAATATATATCATGGCAGTTGCAACACATATGCCAGATTTAATCATATAATAATCTCGAGAACTTTCACATATGTTTTAAGTTTTTCGAATTATGAGACATGCTTCTTGCATTTTATATCCTTCTTGTAATCTCAACATCAAATGAACTCTATTCATTTCTTTAGACACGAATTAACTATCTTATTATGTCAGACTTTCAATAGATCAATAGTTGCTTCCACCATATGACATTTCTTGTCCATACTCAATGCAAGATCTATTCAATAATCTATGTGCCATATTTCATTTTTCGCATTCAATATTTGAACCCAAACCGGTTTACATCATATAATATTAACTTTCAAGTGCATGGACTTCAAGTCCTAAACTACTAGCATCTTTCTAGTTTTGGCCAATCATCCATATCTTATTTGCATGCATGCATTCAAGATCCTCACCATTATTCATAATACATAGCGCTATATTATATACAATCATTCTTGACGTCATTTTTATTTCCTTTTGATTCCACAAATCTCTAGACATGTCACATTTCATTGAGATCTCATTATTTCCAGGTACCCGGGGTTTCTCAAAAACCTTTCATGTCTAGTTTCTCATTATCAATTTCTTATTGGGGTCTTTATACCTCGACTTCGACCATCTTAAATTCATGCTCCCTTTTTTCGAGGAATTTATTTGGAATCGACTCATGTACATGCTTTAATCATATGTATACTAGTTACCAAATGGAGCATTAGCAGCTGTAATATGTGATTTTATCACATTCTTATTGGTCAGTTAACATGGCTGGCAAGTACTAAAATTTGTGAATGAGTTATCCCACAAGCTTTAAGTTGATATTGATTGGTGTGAGGATCTTTGATAAATCATTCTTACTCGGTTCAATTTCAAGCTGCTTTCCATTTTTCCCTAATGTTGGGAACATCTCCCCCTAATGTTGGGAAAACTAAATCATATCAACGAGAAATGTAAGCCATAAACAAATATTACAATGATGACTTTATTGAATACGTACACCTCTTTCATGTTTTAACTCATACCCAAAGCAGCCATACTAATGTCTAGTTTAATCAGACAGTTTCGAACTGAATCAAAGCATGAGCTTACACACTTCCAAGGCACATCTATTTCCCCAACATTATTTCCAACATTCTTTGAAGTCTCATCTTTGTGCATTGTGGTGGAGCAACTGAATCATATATTGCATATTCAAAACTCTTATGAGACATATGTGGTTTCTGACCATAAACCAATTTCAATGGGGAGGAAACACAAGTTCTTGGCATGATACGAATTCAAGTTATTGCATGTTATATAATAACATGACCCCAATCTATAGTCATTCATTTGCTCTCAATAATCATTATTGCCAATACAAAAAGGAACATGCTCATAATCTTACAAGATGAGCAATTAATTTCGCAAACTTAATGTTGCGACTTTGGTGACTCATTTAGACGATGCATCGATTTAAAACACTAAATGGTCTTTTGGACGATGTATAGGCCTATTTACATCTCCTTTGTATTTGTTCCATAAAACTAAGAGATTAAATCTCTATTTTAGTTGGCAAAATATACTTTCGTATAGAACAAATGAATACAATCCAAATAATCAATTTGAAGAATCTCGTTGTTCTTCTACATATTTTCGCATCATTATTGATCCGGATGGTCAAACCGGTCATGCCAATGAAATAATCAACGTTTAATTTGTTTCTCATGATAAATTTATAATAGCTCCTTAGTGCCTTGCAATAATTTGACATACTTTAATATGATGTTGCAGTCGCCTATAGTTTATATAAGTGAGCATACAATTTAAATTGCACATAATTATAATTGATTAATTTTCAAAATATAAACAAATAAACCACGTCTAAGCCATGTTCATTACATCGACGATAATTTGCATAAATATTAATTGTGATTTGCTCAACCATAATCTAATATCAGTCACAAGAAATCACATTATCATGCATAGATAATCATGAGATCGATTACAAAGTACTCCGTAGCTTTGTAACTTAATCCCATTCATCAATTATTTTTTTATTTTTTTTTAACAACCTTTAATGAGTAAATCAAAATTCATGTCACATCTTTTACATTATCCAAGTAATTACCGACTTTACCCTTTGTTGGTCTAGGATATAGTATTTGCTTTTGTTTAATGACCATGATCCTTTTATATGCTTTAACTATCTATATCATGATGCGTTTAGCTCTTTAGACCAAACTATTCTACATTCATGATTAGAATTATAGTATCATATAAGTATAGTATGCAAATCATATATGACCATATTATAAGGCTTTTACACATAGATACTTGGCAAATAATGGTAGCTTAACTCTACGTAGATAGTTTCTGCGAAAACTTAAAAGATCTAGCTAATCTTTAAGATCTTATTATTGATCTTCAATTTCAGTGACAAAATCTTCAAAATAATGAACCGAATGTGAGCTACGAAAACCTAACCTTAAGATTTTGAAATGGTTGTAAACACGCGACCTTAAATGTAAATCAATTCAAATGAGTATTAAGTATATTCAAGTAAAATTATACCATAATTATATTTGGTGCACACTGCACAGTATATTAAACAAAATTTATGAGAGGTAAATGACTTAACAAAATTTTCATCCGATTCATTACTAAAATTATTAAAATTTGGAACTCAGAAACTTTTCTTTCAAAAATTAGAGATTTAATTCATATGAATTCTGGGGAAAAAACTTTAAACATTCACCAAGCAAGCCAACATCATCAATTAATCTCAAAACTTAGTACAATGTAATATTAAACCCCACAGACTTAAGGCGACTTATCATGTCTCGAAAGTATTTATCCTTATAATGTAATATATAATATAATGCAATGCAATTAGAGAGTGTGCGCATGAAATCCACGTCATTATCACAATTAACACAAGTAAGACCTATAGTATGACATGACAATAAAGAAATAGCGTTTAAAAGAAATAACAATTCGTTCAAGTAGTCCAAACCACAAGATCAAATGATACATGATTCCAAATGACATATAAGGTATAAGACAACTTATATAAATTTTAGAATGGTGACATATATAACATTGGCATATATCATAATCAAGCCTTTTCTTTGATATGTCAAATACTTGTCATATTTTCAAACGTAAGAAAAATAACCAATAGTATGTATCGTAAACATTTAGATTGACATCTAATAAATTTAGTCGAAGCTAGGATTAATATATAAAGGATACATAGCTTGAATGATAGTTTAAAACAATTTTATAAAATCAATCTGAAGAATATCAACAGTTTAACATTTTCTCAAATCAATGTGGTTATTGAAATTAATCTATTAATTAGTACAAATCGAAAACAATAAATAATAAAAGCTTTAAGTCATGGTTCAACAATGAAACATAGTTGTTTGTATTAAAACATTAAACATAAATTTATGATCAAGGTTATATAGAAAACATCACTACCTTTTTTTTCTTCGAACGGTAAGGCTACAGATATGGGCCTTTTATCATCTTTTATCATATTTAATTAGTAAACTATCAGATTATATATTTTGTAGTTTTAACAAGACTTTTATGTCATATATTATACTTTTATAATATGAATTCCAAAATAAATACACATTATTGATTCAGAAAGCCATAAATACGCTGTTAGTCATATAAACATAAAATCAAAGTTAAGAAATATTTGTTTGGAGCAACTATGTCACAAAACAATTGATACATCATTAATTAAAAATAATTCTAAATTCATCTAGACTCATTAGATAAGGATGACTACTACAACAAATTGCTAGTTACATAAGCTACATGACTACATGTTTAAATCGGTGAACCAAATAATAATTTAACTTTTAGCGGTTCATATTCATAAAGTTGTATTTTATTATACAAGTATTAAATAACATATCATTCTAACTGAAAGGCATGCAGCACTATATGAACTAAATCTTCAAAACGTATTAACTTAAGTGAAACGTTTCATATGCCAATTCACCGTAAGGAAATAACAAGAATAAGAAAATATAGAGACGGATATTCATGGCTGGACAAAACCAAACTAAATATCATGTAACCAAAGCTTAAGAGTTGTACCTTAATCAGCAAGCGGCAACAATAGATCCTAGTTTTACTGTCATACTGATATTGTCACATGTGTTTCATTTTTTCTTCTCATAATCGGGTGTTTGAAACCACTAACTCAAAATTAGTGAATCAATAATCAAAATTGCTGATAATAACAATGACCACTAAGTAAATGACTAGATCATCGTGCTGATAACGTGTTGTAAAACAATGACCTAATAGCATAACATAATTAGAATAAGAAATAGAACAATAACAAACTAGACATTAGAGAATAAAGATTGGGAGAGTTCTTTCATTGATTTCTTTCATATGATACAATGACCATTATTTATAGGCACTAGTAACTTGACAAACATAAATGAGAATGTAAGTTAAGGTAAATGGATAGTCACATTATAATTACACTACATTTATAACAATAATATTTTTATCAAGCGTTGTTTTGTTTTGATATACTCTTATGGTTATCCCACAGATAAACTTAACCCAAATTCGGCACGCCCCGACTTGAAAGTACTAAACGGGCTTGAAATTAGACATCAAAGACCGGATCGGGCCAAAGCTAAGCCTGAAGCCTGTAAAGGCCCAAAAAATCTCACACAGTCACAGCCCAAAAGCCTTATTTTTCTTTAAAAATGCTTTTTGTATTAATATAAAAAAAGCTCCCAATTCTTCTTCAAAAAATGTTTTTTTTTTTATATATAATTTTCATTTAAAATGTAAATCACCTGTTATGTATATTCTAAGTATTTTATCTATAATTTTATAAGCTAAACGTAATTAGTTATGTTAAAGGTTGGTTACTTTTTAGTTAAACAATAAAATGGGCATAAGTGTAAGTTAACACTAATCTCCACCCTTTATTCACTTAAAAAAATATATATAAAATAAAAAAAAGTCCAGCCTAACCATTCTAGTTTGAACTTTTAAGAGGCATAAAATGTTCTTTGGAGTGGCCCGAACTGACCCGGTCCGCTCCGGCCCCCGTGTATCTTTAATCTTCATACATGGATGACATGGAAATAACATTGATGACTTTCAAAGTCAATAGCCAGGTTCCCACCATACACATAAATATAATTTATAGAGTTAATTACATTTTTCGTCCCTGTGGTTTGTACCAACTTTCACAGACCGTCCCTAAGTATCCGAAATTACACGTTTCGTCCCTATGTATGGAACTCCGTCAACGCTTTTAGTCCACTACCCAAACGGACGTTAAAAAATCCTTAATTACACTTTTGGTCCAAGGGTATATTTGTCCTTTCATTGTTACTTTTTCCTTTTTAATAAATAATACATATATCATCATCATCTTCACAACAACACCCGACCTGGACTTCCAATACATACACGAAAGCTATATTCAAAGAGCCATAATTCCTCACTAACCAAGAAACGAGATTAGATCAAATCAAGCCATAAATCAATCTATACAGCTAATAGCATTTCCTAAGATAACGGATTCTCCTCATCAATAAGAAGATTGTGGCTTGCTCATCAAGACCATGGACAGCTAATAGCATTCAAAGGAGACAGCCAACGTTTCCTTATTTAGCCTACCATTTCATATATAAATAGATGTTTTATTGTAATGTATAATCATCACAAAATCAATAGAAAAAAACCCAATTTCATCTATATCGAATTAACATGGTATCAAAGCCATTTGGTTCGATCTCATCATTTACCTGTTAATCATCAAACATACCTTCAACCGAATCTTAAGCCACCATGGCTGAGGAAGCCGGCGGCAGTAGTTCCGATTGGGTATTCCAATTGGCCAACTTTTTACAAAATAACACCAACCAACAAACACATATCCCTAATATGTCAGACAATTTTCAAATAAATAGATATGTTAACAGCCGCTCACCAATTCATATTAGGAGCAACTAATAGTGAAACCCACGGCATAGCAACCGGATTAATCGCCGGAAAAACTGACGGCGTGGGCTTAGCAACCAAGGCCTTTCGCCGGTTTGGTGGACCGATGGTCATAAGAGGGCGGGTAAAAAGGTTGCCAAGAAAGACGATCCATCTTCCTCCCTTACCACCAATACCAGTAACTCCACCAGAAATAGTAGTGATCGGAAACTAGAAGGGGGATTCGGTGGAGTAGCGGCGGCGGCCGGAGAAGAAGTGAAGGAGGAGTTCTCGGTCAGAGAAAGAGGAGTGAAATCCAAATCCCCAATTTCTTTTTGTAGATATGTTTCCAAAATTAGGGAGATTCCTCCTTTTATTTGTAAACCCGATCGAAATCCGGTGGTAGTTGGTTGGTTGGTGTTAATTATATTCGACCGGGTTTCGATCTCCGGCCACCACCACCACGTGAATCTCCGTCGTGTGTTTTTAAATTTATGTTTGAATATGTAAATATATTATATAGATGTACAGAAAGTGTTCTTAATGATTTATGATTTTAGATTGGTTCTTAGATTTATGAGATTTTTGATGATTAAATATTCTTGATAAGAAAAGATGGTAGATGATTTCCAGATTTATTCATTTGGTATGATTTTATGAAAATATTATTGTGGATGATTTGGTATAATTATCATTTGGAATGTTTCAGATCTATATTTTTATATATATATAGAAGAGAAGGGTGTTTGGGTTCAGTGAGTTTTACACTTTTGATCCCTGAAAAAGCGAACTGACCATTTTGCCCATGGTGTGCCTCTCACGTGACCCGCTACTTAACGGACGTTTTGGTCGTGGACCAAATATGTTAACAGAGTTCCATACTTAGGGATGAAAGACGTAATTTCGTATACTCAGGGATGATCCTTGAAAGTGGGGCAAACCACAGGGACGAAAAATGTAATTAACTCTTTTTATATTAGTCAAAGCCATAGGGTTGTTTCGTTCCTGCTTACTGAGTGGCTTTTTGCTTGTAAATGTGTTAAAAATATTTCAAGTTTTAATTATCTTAAAAGTCATAACGTCTTTGCATATGCTTTGAACAAGGAAAATTCGTTTGACCGTACAAAAGTTATATTGACAAAATGAATTTTTAAAAAATAGTTCATCGTTCTGAATTTCTGATATATTGACGTTACAATATAGTTTCTCATTTTATATATTGTTTCCAAATCTTTTTCACTATTAAAGAAAACCACCATTCTTTTCAATTAGCTACATATAAGCTAGTTTACAATTTTTTAGCATTTTATTTTTGTATTACATAAAGCTACTTATAATTTATCTTTCAGATCCCTTACATGTTTGTGATTTCAATGTTGTCCTATGTTTGATGATTTCAGACGAGCAATTCAATTTTAAAGTAACTTTGAAAAAAGCTTTTTACTATCATTGTCAAAATAATAGAACAACAATATAATTTTACATTGTATACCCGTTTATACGGGTCTTAAACATAAAGTATTTTCTGAAACTACTTTGATATATTATGTATTAAGTCAAGCCCTAAAAGGACAACTAGGAAAATGGAGAGTAATTAATTAGAAGAATGTGTATTAGTTTCTACTTTCTACATCTAAAGCCTAAAGGCAAATAAGAAAATGACAACGACATGAAAACACAACCCATTATAGCTGATTTCCAACAGTAAGGAATTAAGGATTGATGTGCATCTGTTAATCATCCAAAACCACTATAAGCAGTGTCGGATTCAAAATTCTCTTTTACTAGGGGCATTTCAGAAAATTTTCTCACAAGTAACACTACACATTATCGATGACAATATACTTGAATGGATTGCCAAAAAAATGAAAATATTTTGTCATACAATGATATCCAGTATTAGTATGTAGAAAATATTGGATGAGATCTTTTAAAATATTTCATCTTTTATACTTAGACCCGAATATGTGACATATAATAGAGATTTAAAAGTTATTGGGCTAATTTGAGGGTGGGCTTGGGACCACCCTGGTTACAAGGTACATCCGCCTCTCAAGTGGCGGATTTAGAAACCCGTCATTGGGTATGCACTTTTCGGTAAAAAATTTTTTTGGGGAAAAGGGAAAATTTTTTTTGGGGTAAAGAGGATAGCCCTTTTTTTTTATTTAATAAGCATATAGACAAGATCAAATGTTGTGTTTGTTGGATTCGACAAGCTTCCTAGAGAGTTCTCCAATGTTTAAAACATTTTTATGAAGTAAAACTATTAATTATTTTGTCAACCGGTTTTAAACAAGCATGTAAATAATACCAAAGATATTTTTATACAAAAAATGGTTTTAGTATTGATATTGAACATTATGTGAAGATAACTTTTGTCAATTAACTAATTTTGATTTTATTGTATTTGACATATGAAATTATGGATTCAATAGAAATTGTATTATTTTATTTTTAACTTGAAAGCATGTTTAGAATGTTGAGTTACAAGATTATTAAATTCAAAGTATTATTTTTATAAAATCATGTAAATACTATGAAAACCTAATTATATTTACTACATATATGTTTAAACCAAATATTAAGTGTCTAAAATACGGATAAACTAATTATAGTTGCTACATATATTTTTAAACCAAATATTAAGTGTCTGAACCAATAAACACAACAATATTGTTTTTCCTATATTTAATTATATTTATATTTATATTGAAAGATTTTGCCATATATGTAATTCACATAATAGTCTAGCTAGGGATAAAACATGTAATTCACATAAGGGGGGAGGGAGTACTACCCAACTAAGTAAACTTACCCAATTTCTTTTTCTTTTTTATTTTCTTTATTACATAAATATATTAACTTAAAACATTTCATTAATAATTAAAAATAAACATTACATAATAATAATAATAAAATAATAATAAAAACATAAAAGATAAAAATAATTAAAAATAAACATTACATAATAATAATAAAAACATAAAACATAAAAATAATTAAAAATAAACATTACATAATAATAATAAAAACATAAAACATAAAACATAAAAATAATTAAAAATAAACATTACATAATAATAATAAAAACATAAAACATAAAAATAATTAAAAATTATAGTTCAGGGGTAAAAAAAAGAATTTTTCAAACTAGTCATGTAGAACTCATAAAGTTCAGGGGTCATTATGAAAATTTTGCAATTATTATATATGTATATATATGTTTTCATCTTCTTCTTCGTGTATCTCTATGCAACTTCAACTTTTTTTTTTTTACTTATGAAACGGTCAAGCTATAAATATTGAGAGGGGGGACCACGTTTCCAACGTTCAAATTTTGAACCCAACCATCGGCTTCCCAAACCAATTCACTACCCGATTTGCTCTACCCGACCTTTACCCGAATGCTTGCAGTGGTGTACCCGATCGTGGTTGGGATACCCGATCCCCTACCCGATGGGTACTCCCTCCCCCCTAATAGTCTAGGGATAAAACATAAAACACATGCACTTTGAAAATCTCAAAGTCTGTACACACTCTCCAACAAGCCCTCTTTTAATATTATTTTCTGTCTTCTTCTTCAAAGACTCACATACCAAAAAACTATTACTCCGTCGTAACACCTGCAATTTCCGGCGATGAATTTTTAGTTTTTCACCTCTTTTTTCCTGTCTTCTTCTTAATGGGTATGCACCATTTTTTTTAGGCTATGCACTCTTAAGATTTAAACTGATGAGAGTCTTTAAAACCTTCAATAACTTAGTAAAGAAACATCTAAAACACCAAACACGGATCGGGTTAGGTCAAAAAAATATAGATTTTTTTGTTTTACAATCACTAGTTAAATTCGTCCATGTGATCGCTGGGCAAACTGCCGTGATTGATGTGTAATCCTCAAGTTGCAAAAGTTGTGAGTGGTGGTGATTGGGCTAGCAACGTGATCGAAAATGATGAAAAAGTGGGCCTTGGTGTGATGAATTGTTGATGAGTCGAGTGGCACATGCCAATTGATGGAGTGGAGTATAGGCGCTTTTAAATGAACCGAAGAAACAATTACCTTGTTTAATATGAGAAGTGAATGTGAACAGTAATTAACGAAGATTAAATTATATATTTAACTCTCGTAATTTTTATTAAAAGTGATAGTAGATGAGTTGGTTTGTGCTTTGTCACTCATGTGGATTGACGTGGGTTCGAAACTCCGGCCTTTTTTTTCTTTTTCATTTTCTTTATTACATAAATATATTAACTTAAAACATTTCATTAATAATTAAAAATTATAGTTCAGGGGTAAAAAAAAGAATTTTTCAAACTAGTCATGTAGAACTCATAAAGTTCAGGGGTCATTATGAAAATTTTGCAATTATTATATATGTATATATATGTTTTCATCTTCTTCTTCGTGTATCTCTCTGCAACTTCAACTTTTTTCTTCTTTTTTTTCTTTTTCATTTTCATTATTACATAAATATATTAACTTAAAACATTTCATTAATAATTAAAAATTATAGTTCAGGGGTAAAAAAAAGAATTTTTCAAACTAGTCATGTAGAACTCATAAAGTTCAGGGGTCATTATGAAAATTTTGCAATTATTATATATGTATATATATGTTTTCATCTTCTTCTTCGTGTATCTCTCTGCAACTTCAACTTTTATTTTCTTTTTTTTTTTAAGATTTCTTAAAAACTCTCGCTGGCAACATATAAAGTGGATTAGTGGTCTTTTCTTCGCTACGTGGCTGCTTCTTCAAGACAAGGATTTGAATAATGAAAATCTCTTTATTTTATATTCCTCTGAAGTCTATATTCTAGGGTTCTAATTGGTTAAGATGATGGTGTTGCTACTGTCTCCATTGGGTTAGGTAATCTTTGTTGTTTCTTTTAGATTGTAATTGTTGGCTTACATAATTATTGTTGAAGTTTATTCCAGATTTCGAGTAGTTATCATCTGAAGTTTTGTATGTCTTTCATTAAATTTGTATTTTGGTTTATTAATTATGGTATAAGTTCATTAGCCATTGACTGTGTTGTCACTTTTAGCTCTTTAATTAATTAATTAGGTCATCCCCAACTTTATTCCTTACATTCTTTATGTTTTGGTTTATATGTGTTGTAATAATTGTCTTTGTTGAGTGTTTAACTTTATAGAAATAATGAATTCTTCGTCAAAGACGTTTATCGTTTGGGTTGTGATTGTTGGGGTTTGGATTTGGTTGTATATGTTTTGTGGTGAAAGAGGATTATCATTTGGGTTGCCATTGTTCACGATCCCAATTGGACGTTATTGTCGGGGCAACCATATCTTTGCTCTGGTTGGCTGATTCTTCCGATTCATTATTCATCATATTGTAGTGCATCTGCTCTTGATTTTGATTACAATAAGGTAATGTAGGTTATTAATTTCTTTGTTTTACGACCTTTCATTAACACAAGTTAACTTTGTCGTTGTATAGTTTATATATGTACATATGATCAGAAGTTTATTATCAGAGTTGTTAAGGTCAATTTTGTTATTATCATTTCATTTTAAGCTTAACAAAAATACCTAACGTTGACATGATGTGCGGTGTTAAACAGCAAACCAGGTTACTGTGGCATACTAGACCGACCAATATAAGATGAAAGCAAGAAGGATTGTGACCCATTTGTTGGCTTCAATATCATAGACTCCAGGTACTGTTATAAATATCAATCTTCACTATATTGTACTTTCATATACTAAGTTTGCTACCTGTACGGCAACGAAGTCATTCCAGTCTTTAGATCTACTTGACCCCTTGCTCTTCTATACCTTACTCTTGATAGCTTTTGTATTTCCTAACCCTCACCGTAGCCTCTATATTCCAAACAAAACAAATAAAAAAAAACAATGCCGCCCATCGGGCGGTTGCTCCTTTTTCGAGGTTATTTGCTATTGTTGATGCTACTATTTTGCAGTAAACTGGTTGCTTGGAAACTGCATTACGGTTATTTTTATTCATTTCTGCGGGTTTTTTAAGGGCTGTTTGAAACCTATTTGGAGGCTGTTTGAAAGCTGTATGATAGTTGTTTTTTGCTATTTTAACTGCTGTTTGGAGGCCGTTTGAAAGCTGATTGGGGGCTGTTCAAATGCTATTTTTTGCAGAATTTCGTGGTTGTTTTTGAGATTACGTTGTCAACAATTATTCTGTGAGTAAGGTAATCTTTTATATTTCCATTTTCTTGGGCGATTAATGTTTACACTACTCTTTTATTAGACTTTTTTAATCTTCATCAATGATATTAGTTATGGTATTTGTTGTTCCTGAATTATTAAATCAATGTTTTTTGACAGATTAATTTTTTAGCATTGTTGTTTTCTATGTCAAAGATTCAAACTTCTGTTATATATACAAATAGTTGAATATTTTAATACGTTACTGTTTTTCGTTTCTATTAGTTATACACAAATTGCTTTATTGATAAAAGCAATGCAGTCAAGCTCGACGTCTAACTTTTTTGTTGATTATTAATTGTTGTAACTTAAGATTCATGTGTGTATGTCTATCTATATATATTGTGTGATGGCAGCTCCAGGTTGCGGATGAGGCAGTATCGTTGCTAATGGGCGTTAATTTTCTGGTCGATGAAGAAGCTAAGAAACAATAGAAGAGAGAGGATGACCTTTGGAAAAGAGATGAAATTTTGCAAGCATTATATGAACTAAAAAGTAGCAAAATTAAGAATGAAAAATTGAATCATCGTGTTCTTGGGAAAACATATTCAGGTAGCAAAAGAAATTTGGAGTTACGCGGCTCAAAAAACCAGTGGACCTTTAATAGTTGAAGGAATTGGTATCGATTGGGTAAGTTGTTAGAATTTGTAATTTTGTGCTTTTGTCTTAAAGTTTCCATTTTGGCTAGAAAGATTATGGCAACAAATGGGAGAGTTAACGATTCTTTGTTGCCTATTTATGTAAGTTCATGTGTGTCTTGATGGTTCTGTTTGATAATATTTATATGTTACTGTTGTTACCTGTAGTTGCTGTTCATGATTTCGGAACAGAAGAACTACCTTAAATAATCTGCTTGAGCAAGTTGCACAAGGTGGGAATGCACCAGCCGCAGGTCCAGTAGTCGTCAATAGTTCAATTAACATATTGAATAGATTGAAACTCTTCTAAACAGGTAATGCAATGTATTTGCTTTTGATTGGTGTGATGTGAAGTTGCAATAAGTGTAGTAACCAGTTCTGGTATTTGGCTTTAAGTTATCTCCAGAAAGCTAATGTTAATTTTTTATCCTTCCATGTAATTTGATTCAGATATAGAAACATTGTAAAATGTTTTCTCGAAGGTAACCTTTTTCTTATAAGGGATCTTATCTGAATCTTATACACTCTCTATCCCATGGTTCCGCATATAAAGCCCAGATTGAAGTTCATGCGTTTTTAAAAGCAGACCTTTTTAGGATTTAGATTTCCTACATGTATGTTCTATAGATGTCCTGATGTTTCTCAATGAATTAAGTTATTTTATAACTTTTAACCACAGAATATTTTAAACCGTGTCATATGTATTCTATTAGAATTAGAATATAGAAAGAAACTGAGATAGATTTTTGTAATTGTTGTCTACTTGCTAGAATGATTTTGGGGTCACTTTTGGTAAATACATTAATACATACACTCTATACACACTGACCATATTCCATGCAACTCAATGCAGGTCAGTATCCGCAAGCTCAAAAAAGTAAAAACAAAGTCGATACACCGCCAAAGATCAACAGCTGCTAAAACAGCCAAAACAACATCCTCACCTATAGAAATATGTCATGGAAAGCTTTTTGCGCAAATGTCAACTTCTGAGTAGTTGTAAATATACAATGCTTTTTGTATCAGTAGTGCATTCATTTTGAAAAAGTTCATGAAATATAATGTGCACGGCTTGAATATGGTGGAACTATATCTGAAGTTGTAACGATGCCGCCCATTGGGCGGTGTGAACTACCTAGTTACTATTAACATGTCTTATTTTTTTAAAATTTATTTTTTTGAACCGGAGACCTCACCGTATAATGGTGAAACCTTGCACGCACCCTACACAATGAGATATTGACCATGGGTCGTTATAAGTAATTAAGTATTCGAAAGAAAAATTTCAAGGTTTGTCATCCCTAAAAATCAAACTCAAGATCTTGGCTAGAACCGGGAGTGCCTATAACCAGTTGGGCTAACTATCATTGACTTTTTGAAAGGTATTAACATGTCTTATTCGTGCTTATTCGTTTAAGTTTACCAAAATAAACAAGTGAACATGAATATTAGATAAACAAATAACTGTTTGTTAAAAAATGGTCTTTCATGTTCTACACATGGTTTACTATTTGTTATATATCTAGTATTATTTCTTGTTCTGTTTTATCTAGCTAGTACACTATTAGTTACATATGAACAAAATTTGTTTCAACATGTGCGTTGGCACTCTAAATTATTCCAAAAGACATGATGATTAGGTTCACAAGTCACAACAACTTCAAATTTGACTCTTACATTGTGGATGATAAAAGTTGAAACCCGACATTGCATCGGATGGTAGTTTTAACAATGTTATGCACATGTTGATAGATACGAGTAATATATAAAATATGAATTTTAGGGGTATTTAGCTTAACTTAATTTGACTTATTTGACTTATGTTAAGCCCCATTCTTGGTACATCTTTTAATGTTAGTTATTATGACTTGTAATTACATTATAAGCACAAAAATAAACTTGTAAATTCTTTAAAACTTATAGTTCGATCTGTCATGTCATGTCATATCACAATTTTTATATGATAAACTCATTTTACTATACATAAAGATGAACCTAAAAGGGTTTACCAAACTTCTATCATTCACACATCATAGGGATTGTTTAAGTGTGGAAAAGAAATGAGTGGAGAAGATAAAAACGAAAAATATAGTTATTTTTGTTTCAAAATTTTTTTCATCTTTTAACTAAACAATAGGGATTGCATAGCCTTTTAAGAAAGCTTTTCAACTTGTAATCATTGAGTATATAAATACGTGACTGAAATTGTATCTACCACCAATTAAAATGTATTTTTCAACGGTAAGTCTCTAATTAACACATACATTACTCTCAAATAACCCAGATACGCCTATATCATGGATTGATCGTTGAACTTATACTCCAAAAGGCAAGAGTCTCAACCAAATAGACTAAACTTACGTTGTACCACAAAATAATGTACTTTCTCTTATACAGTATGTGTTTACTAATAAAAGTAGGAAATGTACTTTCTTATTTTCATCTTGCTAGAATTTGTAGGAGAAAAAAAAAGACCATAGAAGAAAATCAAACAAATATGTCCAAGTAAACAACACAACCTATTACGAAGTAATTAGACATGTAACTATTACGATGTGAAGATCTTAATTTTTTGATGTCCCTCAACACTCAAGCAACCTTTCATATTAGATAAACAAATAACTGTTTGTTAAAAAAGTAAAGGTACTCATTTTCCATTATTTAAAGTACTTGATTTCATGGATATCATGCTTATCCACACTAACTTCGTACGTACACAACACCATTATACAATCAATTAGGCTCCTAATTAATAACACAAGAAACATGGTAATAGAAGCAATTACCCTAAGTAATTAGCTCTTGCTATAAAACCTCGTGCCTTGAGTCAGTTAACCGTTACTTCAATAAGTTGCGCATAATTCCAAAGTAAGTGGCAAGGCAAGATAAGTCATGACATGCGGGCGAGATTGAAGCACAGGAGGTAAAAGAGAGCGATGGCAAATATGACGAGGGGAAGCTGTGAAATAACAAGGATGAAGATTACAATAATTAAGTGAAAGAAGAATGGAAAACTTTGAGAGTCATCTTCTGGTGCATGGTAATATGGCATTTTTGATGAATCCATAATATGTGTGCAAATGAGTTCACTAGCTAGAAACAATAGTATTTATTGAGCAAATGTTACCAATAGAGTGAAACATTTTGTATTGTTTTAGGGTAAGAAATATTTTCAAGCTTAAAATGGATAACTTCTATTACTCATGAGTAGATAATCCCAATTTATAACTTGTTTTTTTAAGAATTAAATGATCCAATTAGCTAGACATTCATTTAAAATCATTACTCCTTCACATGCATCATTTAATTTGAATGCATTCCTGATTTTTCCAACAAGTCTTGGGTTCGACTCTTAGGAGTGACAAGTCTGTGGGTTTTTTCCCTGAATCACCTGTAACGGCTTATGGTCTACATCTCGTAGTATAGAGTACGTGCAGGGCTTCACCATTATACGGTGAGATGTTCCCTGATGTCAAATACTGACTAACTGTTCAAAAAAAAAAATAGAAAAGAAAAGGTTGATTGATATAACGAATTATTTTTGTCATATAGTTAGAACTTAGAACATATAGAGTGGTGGCTCTCACCATGATCTTACTTCCACGTCATTGGCACATTAAGGCCATATACCCCGCCTTCAATTTTCCCCGAACACTTTAATTCGAACATGTAAACAACACGTTAGGAAACTGGTTTAATACATGAAACTCATTTTACCTCCGATACAACTCACTAAAACCCAGTTTGCCCAATGTATATCCTCATCTATATTAAATTAAAAAAATTATATTAAAAATAAATAAACTAATATCCACCTGATCGATTCGGCTAGATATATATTGTATTATGTTGGGAAACAACCATGGTCCATGGGCAGTACTACATGGGGAAGGGGCCAATGCCTTCTCGAAATTTAGATTTTGTCATGTATTTCTAAATTTTTCATAGATTTTTAAAAATTTCTTATAGGTGTTTAACATTTTGCTACCTTTTAGATTATTTTTAAAGAATTTTTTACTTTTGCCCTATCTGAGATTTTTTTATGGTACCGCATCTGGAAACAACCACACAAGCAATCACATGCGAGCCTTCAATGTGTTGGGCAGGCAAATGAAACAACCAACTCGGGCATGCTGTCGGCCGGTGCACTAGCTGACGTGCATGCTGGAGGCACTTCCCGGCTGGAGATGGCCTAAGATCACATTAACATCATATATTAAAACTTTTATTTAGCGATAATAAACTATTTGTTATTAAGCTTTTTTTAAAAAAAAAACCGAACACGCTTACACACACAAACAAGATGTGTGGTCTCACGTGGTGCAAATAAAAAGATGTAGTAAAATCGTACGTCTACAATAAGTTTGGGACGATCGAATAGGTAATTTTTCTGTCTTCGACATGACGTACATGATATCCTTTTTGAAACAAAGAGTGAAATAAGTACCATTGCTTTCTATCATTTCATAATTCTTCCAATTCGATTGGCTATGTTACCTATGTATCCTTTTTTTCCTTTAATAAAACTTAGCAAATACGTTTAAGCTTTAAAGTAATTATTTATGGAAAAATATTAATTGATGATATGACGAGGCATTGTACGTACCTAAATATATATAGATTGATCATATTAGCGAAGAGGTTGTGGCCCGTACGTCGTGATGATGAGTTGCTATCGATATAATCTTTTTAGGTAGGGGGCCATATACAACAATATGACGATGGGTAGTTAATAAGATGGTAAAATATCGCTATTCATAATGGTAAAAAACTAGTAACTCCAAAAACCACTTTTGGGCCACACGAACCAACTGTATGTTCTTACTCTATTCTCATATAAATTTGTTGAATCAACAAGTAAGCAATTTTGATATATGTCACATGTAGTAACTTCAAACACACACACACTGAATTACGTTTGGCTTTTACCAGCACTAAATTTTTAAACAAGTTTGTTGTCCTATTGAAATGTTCACTACAAAATAAAACTCAAAGATTCACACATTTTTATCATATATTCACACTTAAACGTGTGACAAATTAATAGTTACGATGAATATGAAAGTTCATACCTAATATTGTGGATTTTTAAAACTCCACAATTTTTAGTGTGGATAAATTTCTACACATATTTTTAAGTGTAAACTTTTGTAGCTTATAATACATATTTAATTTCTATACACTTAAAAGTATGAACTTTGGTACAATATAATTTCACACACTTATAAGCGTGATAAACTTTGATAGTTTTTTTATACTAACTAAAAGTATAAATAATGATTATATTTATTATAGTTTTATTTTGACAAGTAAGCAAATATTTTATATCAAAATCAAAAGAGAGCTCAAGGCGAGCTTCCTAAACATTTACAAGGCTAAAAGAGGGTTTAACAACCAATCTCCCCATCTAATGTTAACCTTGCGGTTTCTATACACATACCAATTAAAAGAGTAAGAAATAATGTCATCAAAATAATCGCCCCGTGAAGCCGCTTCCTGTTGAAAAATGAACATATTCCGAAGACGCCATATATACCACCAAGCCATGAACATCACTGAGAGAACCAGCTCCTTGGCATCCGTCTTAATCCTTGCATTATCAACGGTCTCAATAAGTGAAGAAGGGAGATCCGGAGCAATACAATCCAAGTCTAGCCACTTAGCAATTCTTGAAATAATTCTAGAAGAGATAGAGCAAACAGAGAACAAATGGTCTGTTGTCTCTGTGGAGTTCGAGCATACCGGGCAAAGAATTGTTGGTATTTCCAGGCCATGTTTTGATAGATTGAATCTAGTGGGAAGCCTGTCCAATAATAAACGCCAAACAAAGATATTTACCTTTTTCGGAACATACTTTATCCACCTGGTAAAGCGATCTACTAATGGTAACAAGTTGTTATCAATATGTCGTCTCAAGGTTTTAACAGCAAAGGTAGTATCTCCATCAAGGTTCTACACCCATCTATCAGGCATTTCAGAAAATGAGTAGCTTCCCAACATTTCCAGCAAATCCTTGTACTGATCCATTTCCAGCAAAGAATTGTTGGTATTTCCAGGCCATGTTTTGATTATATTTATTATAGTGGTTAAATGATGTAAATGTATATATGAAATTTGGAGCTAAAAGAGTTCATTGCATTAATATTTGATAGAATCAACTTTCTTGAAAGTCATATATATATTGCATGGATAGACTTTCGGAATTATCATTCACGGGGTATAACGAAAGTAGATAACGAAAGTAGATGTTCACACATTTACCATACCCTGAATAGAGAAACTTTTTATATTAAGGATTCCACCCAAAGTGTATAAAAGTATATATTGTATGTTGACACATTTAACATATGGATTATAAGAATTCTATAATGAGTTTATCAAACATCAACAACTTATACGTAATTATAAGTCATTTAATGGGTCAATCTCGAACGGCTAAGAGCCTATGATAAGTAGTAAATGTATCTACATACCAAATGAAGGTCCATATGGCTAGAGGATCCTATTGGGATTTTTTCTATAGGTCACGATTTTGACCTTTAGGGATATAGGGTTTTATTTAAAATGTCACTCAACGGTAACGCATGTGTGTTTAAGACAATGTAGTATAGCCTAAGTGAAAGGATGAGCAGAAAAATTCGAAACCAAATCCCATACAGATCATATTTAGGATTGGGAGCGGTATATATTTTTGGTATTTTTTGGAATTGGGATCACCTTATTCGGAACCGAGATTAGTACCACGGTTTGGTGATTTTTGGGGCTTGGTACTGTTGGCACCGGGACCGGTATGGGATAGTAATAGTCCCATGTCCATCTCTACCTGAGTGACACTACTTACCATTGTATGATGGGCTGATTAAGATCTAATAAAATTTAAAACACATATTTTATAAACAAAAAATGTAAAATAAATAAATAATTGAATTTACATAACATGACACATGACTAAATAAGGCATTATTTTTGGAGGAAATGACAAATCCTTCTATAACTTAAAAATCTTTTTTGATTATAAGATGATGACATTTGACAAATTCAAAATGTAAATTCAAAAAAGTATGTAAGGAAATCCATATATTATCATCATATGATAATAAAAAATTCTTAACTCAAGTTTTAAGAGGATATATTATTTCCTCCCCTAAAGAAGAAATAGGAAAACAACGTACGGAATAGAATGCTAAAGACAACCTTTGAAGTTTAAGTACCATGAGTTAAGTAGTATTAAGAGTGCATGTAAACCATGTTTAAGGGGTTGATTTTGGAAGCTATCAAGAAATGAACACACATAGCTACTGTTCTATTCGCGGTTCCATCGTAGGTGATAATTCATATACCACTTAATTTTAGTTGTATACCACCAAACATACTTTAAGGAGTTGTATTGTACAATAATCTGAAGTATGTTTGTTGGTGTACAGTTAAAAATGATAGTGTACGGATAATTATCCATTTTTTTTAATCTTTCGATGGAGCATATTTTATTTTATCTTATTTTTGTTATTTATTTATTTTTTTACCAGCTTGCAATGGAGCATATAAGTCTAACAAGTCCATATGAACATGTTTAGTCTAGCTAACATGCGTCAAAACCTAACTGTTAGCTCAGATATTAGACATACAATATGGTACGATATTGCTTGATAAATATATAATCTGTTCAAAAGCCTAATTAAATAGCCGATTAGGCTTATATAGTTACCCTATGTCCCTATCTGATGATTATAATATCATTATGCAATCAAAGGCCAATAATCCGTTGCAACCGATCCATTACCAAGTTCATGGCTTGACCGATTCTGATAACATGTGATAACTGCATTATAAAGACATAAAAACTTGATTTTTGTTCATACGGGGACAAGATTTAAAGTTTTAAACAAAGTTCGAACCTTATCTTCTTGGGTTAGTTTCATAAGATGTCTTAATTCAGACATAAAAACGTCTTTTTCAATAAGTTATCCAGAATTGAAAGCAACGGTAATCAAACTTGAGGCAACTTGAATCTTGATTAGTTGTAGATTTTACAAAATAAAGAAAAGCAACTAGCCAAACTCGAAGTTATATATAGCAAAAACTAATAAGAAAAAATTGGATTCGTAAATGTTAATATGGAAAATGTAAAAATACTGAATCTAAATTATTATTGATAAAAACGAAGATTACAACTCTAAAACAATGATCTATCCACAATCGTGTGTAGATCTAAAGGACTAGGTTGTCCACAAACGTGTGCAACCCTAAAACAGAGATTCAATACAGACTCGATAATCAAAGCTAAAGAAGATGATTACACAATCATACCTAAATACGAATCTAGACAGAAATACCAAAATAACACACAAACAAATAAACTGCTCTAAAAATTAAACCCTAATCGTATATAATGACAGTCCTTGATTTGCACACTTGTATTGTTTTATTTAAACAAGAGAGTTAAGAATAGAAAGTATAGAACATAAACAAGAACAAGTTCAACTGTAAGAAAACTATGCAAGTCTAATCATATGTATCATTGATTAAACGATGAATACATGGTCGATAATACAACTTGTCTTACAAGAATACAAATGAACTAGGTAATTGCTAAGCCTAGAAAGGAAGAAAGAAAACTTAAGCAATTACAAATAAAGTGACACACACTTTGTGGTGATAAAACACACAGTGTAAATGGTGCGGTTGTGTTGCTTTATATAGAAAGGAATTAGGGCAACACAGCCTTACAATGATAGTGATGTGATGGTGGTTGTCGACGTTCCATTGGCTCTAAGTACTTGGATACAGGAGCCTTTATCTTCTTTACCAAAACGGGTGTGAGAGAGAGAACCCTTGTTTTGGTCCCAACTGTACTTTTGCCATATAAGGTAATCTTCAGTTGGATGAACCACCATGTGACTCTTGTCTTCTTGTGGTTTGAAACCTTCCCGCCTTGACACACAAATTGGCAAGCAACCCACCCGCTGACGAGAGTCAATGACTCGCTGATGCCTTGCTGACGACCGACGTCAGCGACCAAGTCTGGTCAGCGAATCCTTGACTCAACAATCTCCCCCTATTCGCTGAGAAGACTTGTTGAGTGAAATAGATGTAAGAAAAGAATAAATAAGAGATAGAATGATGTCTTTTTATATTACAATCTTTTTACAATATAAGACATCTAAAGATTTTCAGTTTCAAATTCCCAAGCATGCTCTTGCTTGGCAATCTGAACAGCTGGGTCATTATATCTGTGAGGCTTAACCAGCTCCTCATCCACCTTGCTGATGAACCATCTATTGTTGGATGTTTCAGCACATCTTCTTCTTATGTTCAAGAGAAACCCAGTTGAAGCTTTTTCAATTTCGGCCAGACGAAAGAACAATTGATTGTTCTGGAAGTTTGTGAAGAAGATGCCAGCAGGTGTTTCAAGTATTCTCCCTTCTTCGAAGACACTTCTGGGAGGGAGTCTGGTATTTAGCGATGCATCACCAGTGATAGGAGGAAGATCAACTCTAAGAGTTTGATGCTCTTCCTTTCTCTTTCTTTGAACCCTTCGACCCGCTGAGGAGATAGCAGCAGGAGTACCAAATACTTGCCTCAGCATAGGCAGATCTGCTTTAAACTTGGTTTCATACTCCAGTGCTTTCTCGAAATATTCTTTCAGCATATTTTGGAGTTGATGGTAGCTGGCTGCCCTTTTATCTTTCACCAGCATGTACACTTCAGCCCATTCTGAAGCACCCAAGTTGGTTGGTTTGACCCCTTCCAACTTGGTTGGCTTGTCAGCACCTTCTCTTAAGATCTTTAAGTTAGTCTTAAGACCCATTTCAGCTTTGAAGGCCTCAACAGCAATAATCCTTTGAGGCCTCTTTCTATCCTCCATCAACTTCAGCCATTTAGCCTTCTCCCCCTCAAACTTGGCTCTTTTCTCTTGAAGCTGCTTCTCAACTTCCTTGTGTTTCTGCCTGTACAGGGCTTCAGCACCACCTGATTTCAGCAGCATCCTTTGCTCACCATCAAGCTGATCTTTTTCAAGTAGAGGTAGCTGCCTGATAAACTCAAGATTTTTCTTTTCATTTTCTTCATTTTGCTTGATCCTATCTAGCTCTTTGATAGCATCTTCTTGAGTTTTTCCATCAGCAGTTAGTGCCAATACATCAATCAATTGATGCTGATGGCCTGCTGAGGATTGTACGGAGAGTTGAGCAGCGGTGGGAGGTTTGAAGAAACCAGACTCAGTGAGTTGTCTTCGGCGAGCATCGGAGAGAGGAGTAATTTCAGCATTTGAAAGATATGTGCTATGAAAGATTGGCAACATTTCCTTTGACCTATCCCTGGCCATTCTCTCAGCAAATCCAGCTTCCCATGAAGCTCTGACCGTTTCAGGGTCCAAACACTCTTCAGCATTGATAGCTACAATTTGTTGCTCCCCCTCAACACCAGCATTAGTTTCTTTTTCAATCTCCCCCTCAACACCAGCAGGGGGAACTTCCATACTTGCATCCTCTTTTTCCTCACTAACAGCCACAATTGCCATTTCATTTTCCTTTGTGGTGTTAGTGGCATCATCATTCTCATCCAAAATCTGTTCAGCAGATTCATCATAGATTTGTGCAACTGCCTTGTACACAGCTTCATTTACCAGTTCTAAAATAGCAGCATCAACCTTCTCCCCCTTGGAAGTTGTGTTGTTAATAACAACTTCCACAGTGGCCGGCTTTTTTGATTGCTGCTTAACAAGCTGTGACAGCAGGGTCTTGATTTCATCCACCTCTTTTTCCAATTTAATATGCCTCTGGCGATCTTCCTCAGTGAAGGATGCTGAAGGAATTGGAAGATCAGCCACTTGTTTTTCCAAGGCTTGAATAGCCTTGGTGTTGCTTTTGACTTGAGTGGTCAGTGAGGGAATGAGACCACTCAGCTTTTTGACATTGACATTTGCAGACTTGCTGGTGGAGGCTGCCTTTTTGGCTGAATAACTGGTGGAGTTGGCACATTTCAACAGCGACAAAGCACTAGATCGAAGGATCTGCTGATCACGCTTGATTGCTTTGGTGTCTTCACTGATTTTGTGTTGATCGTCAGTCAGTGAGACAAGTTCTCCTTTCAGTGTGTCTAACACCTTGCTGTTTTCATTTTGTTTGTTATACCAGCTTTCCAATATCTTTACCAATCTGTCACCTTCTTTATCTTTGAGATCTACCATGAGTGTGGCAGCCTTGGTAAGATCATTCAATTGATGTTCTACTCTTTCCAACCTTTCAGCAGAGTAGGTGGAGTAAGAAATGCCCAAGTCCTTGGCAGTGAGAGACTTGGCTTCTGCTGTCTTGTGAGAAGAACAGCCAGGAACAGCTTGAAAAGAGGAAGGCATGCCCATAGAAAGCATGGTGTTCACTGGTCGTACAGGAGGAGTAGGAGGTCTTGAAATTAAAGTCACTGCCTCAGAGGATTCAACAGCAGCCTCATCAGCAACATTTTCATTTGTGGCTGCTGCATTTTCACCAGCAGCACTATCATCATTTTCATCTATCTCCATGTCACTGGCATCTACTTCTTCAGCATGACTATTAGGATCAAGTTGAAAATCCTCTGCCACAATGCCACCTAACTCATAATCACTTTCATCATCACTCACTTCTTCAGCAACAACATTATCAATATGCCCAGTTTCAACATTCAAATTTTCTCCCCCAACAACTTGCCCTTCAGGAACATCAGCAGCAGTTGCGTTCCTTTCAGCAACAGAGAAGTTGATTGGGTTGGGGGATGAATGAGTGTGAGAGGGTTCCACCCTTCTTAATATTTTCTTCTTCCTTTTAGGAATAACTTGACTTTTCTTGGCCACTTTGGGAGTTTTGGAGGATGCTGGAGGGGTTATCAGCATACCAGCTCCAGCAGGGTTTTGTTTATATACATCAGGGTACATGGTGAAAAGTACCTGCTTCATTGCTGGAGTAAGCGCAGCATACTTTGAATCGAAGTGCTCAGGGTCGCAAGCATGAATTTTATAGACAGAGCTTGCTACCCTTGGAGAGAGAATGAATTGAGCACCATTTGGCATGTACTTTTCTTTCAGCTCATGTCTGAATATCAACGTCAGAAAGCGTGTAAAGGGCACAGAGCTTGAGCGATTTCTTACAGTGATCTTTGACTTCAAATCTTCAAATATCACATTTGCAAAGTCAATGTTTCTACCATTTGCCAGTGCATAAATCATTTGCATCTGGGCAGCAGTGGCTTGATCAAAGGATCCACTGTTCCCACCTAGGCATTGAATAACATGTGTGAACAGCAACCTCCATACACCAGGAATATACTTCTTTTGAGGATTACTGTGCACAGGTAGTGCTGGTACCATGTTTGTCCCATACCCAATGGTTAATAACCATTCTTTCCATACTGAGGTAGGGACCAAATCTTCAAAGGGCCTGTTTGTGGACTGTTTAGGAAGCCTAAGAACATCTCTTAATAAATCTGCAGAGATGGCGATGGTGTGCTTCCCTTTCATGACAGTGCCTTTAATGGTGCTACTGGACACATCATAATCACAAGTCCACCAGAATTCCCTCAAGAGATGAAGACACATCTCATGGGGATTTTTATAAATTGCTCTTCTAACTGGACATCCTTTGATGAAGTCCAGCATAGAATAATATCCTTTAACCTTGGAAGGGATTTCTTCAGATCCCAAGTAGTTATTTGCTTTGACAACTAGTTTCTGGGCTTGAAAAGAAACTTTGTCAGAAGGACGAATGCCTTCATTTTCGAAGACTTTAGAAGTGAGATAAGTGGGAATGTTTTCAGGGTTTTCTTGAATTTGTTCAGATTGAGAAGCCATTTTATATCAAGATGATAAGAAAGAAGATGAGAGGAAAAAAAAATTGAAGAGAGATTGAGAGGAAATTTGAGAGAGATTTTAGGAGTGAATGAGAAAGAAAATGAACGTGAAAAATGGTATGGGAGAGGGTTCCATATATATGGTATGGATATGGGACCCATAACAGTACATACGAATCGTCATGGACTCTTTCATACGTAATATATATAAAGAAAATTATTTTGTACCAATGATAGTACAAGAAAAATAGTTATATATAAAGAAAATACGTTTAATTATACGTATGTGAGTAACGTATAATTTTTTTTTTGATGTGACAACTTGTACCCTAAGTTCAAATGTACTCAAGTAGTTACGGCGCGTACAGTGTACAAGTTGCCCATTAGGGGGAAAATCGAGGTAACCGATTGAAATTCTTATTAAAATATTAATAAGTATACTTAGTGGATTTGCTCACATAACTGAATAGTTGAGATCTAAATATATCCACTGACCAAGTTAGAAAATTTGAACAAACATTTGTCACTGACTATCTTTGTACAATTTTTGGCAAATTGTCAGCCATCAACGGATTTGATAGTCTTTACCAGCAGCCGTTTGCTGCTGGACTAGATAGAGGCTTTTAGCCCTCTATTGCTTTTGTTTGCTTTTTCCCAAAGCAACAGGGATTAACGGATTTGGTTAGTCTTTACCAGCAGTCGTTTGCTGCTGGACTAGATAGAGGCTTTTAGCCCTCTATTGCTTTTGTTTGCTTTTTCCCAAAGCAACAGGGATTAACGGATTTGGTTAGTCTTTACCAGCAGCCGTTTGCTGCTGGACTAGATAGAGGCTTTTAGCCCTCTATTGCTTTTGTTTGCTTTTTCCCAAAGCAACAGGGATTAACGGATTTGGTTAGTCTTTACCAGCAGCCGTTTGCTGCTGGACTAGATAGAGGCTTTTAGCCCTCTATTGCTTTTGTTTGCTTTTTCCCAAAGCAACAGGGATTAACGGATTTGGTTAGTCTTTACCAGCAGCCGTTTGCTGCTGGACTAGATAGAGGCTTTTAGCCCTCTATTGCTTTTGTTTGCTTTTTCCCAAAGCAACAGGGATTAACGGATTTGGTTAGTCTTTACCAGCAGCCGTTTGCTGCTGGACTAGATAGAGGCTTTTAGCCCTCTATTGCTTTTGTTTGCTTTTTCCCAAAGCAACAGGGATTAACGGATTTGGTTAGTCTTTACCAGCAGCCGTTTGCTGCTGGACTAGATAGAGGCTTTTAGCCCTCTATTGCTTTTGTTTGCTTTTTCCCAAAGCAACAGGGATTAACGGATTTGGTTAGTCTTTACCAGCAGCCGTTTGCTGCTGGACTAGATAGAGGCTTTTAGCCCTCTATTGCTTTTGTTTGCTTTTTCCCAAAGCAACAGGGATTAACGGATTTGGTTAGTCTTTACCAGCAGCCGTTTGCTGCTGGACTAGATAGAGGCTTTTAGCCCTCTATTGCTTTTGTTTGCTTTTTCCCAAAGCAACAGGGATTAACGGATTTGGTTAGTCTTTACCAGCAGCCGTTTGCTGCTGGACTAGATAGAGGCTTTTAGCCCTCTATTGCTTTTGTTTGCTTTTTCCCAAAGCAACAGGGATTAACGGATTTGGTTAGTCTTTACCAGCAGCCGTTTGCTGCTGGACTAGATAGAGGCTTTTAGCCCTCTATTGCTTTTGTTTGCTTTTTCCCAAAGCAACAGGGATTAACGGATTTGGTTAGTCTTTACCAGCAGCCGTTTGCTGCTGGACTAGATAGAGGCTTTTAGCCCTCTATTGCTTTTGTTTGCTTTTTCCCAAAGCAACAGGGATTAACGGATTTGGTTAGTCTTTACCAGCAGCCGTTTGCTGCTGGACTAGATAGAGGCTTTTAGCCCTCTATTGCTTTTGTTTGCTTTTTCCCAAAGCAACAGGGATTAACGGATTTGGTTAGTCTTTACCAGCAGCCGTTTGCTGCTGGACTAGATAGAGGCTTTTAGCCCTCTATTGCTTTTGTTTGCTTTTTCCCAAAGCAACAGGGATTAACGGATTTGGTTAGTCTTTACCAGCAGCCGTTTGCTGCTGGACTAGATAGAGGCTTTTAGCCCTCTATTGCTTTTGTTTGCTTTTTCCCAAAGCAACAGGGATTAACGGATTTGGTTAGTCTTTACCAGCAGCCGTTTGCTGCTGGACTAGATAGAGGCTTTTAGCCCTCTATTGCTTTTGTTTGCTTTTTCCCAAAGCAACAGGGATTAACGGATTTGGTTAGTCTTTACCAGCAGCCGTTTGCTGCTGGACTAGATAGAGGCTTTTAGCCCTCTATTGCTTTTGTTTGCTTTTTCCCAAAGCAACAGGGATTAACGGATTTGGTTAGTCTTTACCAGCAGCCGTTTGCTGCTGGACTAGATAGAGGCTTTTAGCCCTCTATTGCTTTTGTTTGCTTTTTCCCAAAGCAACAGGGATTAACGGATTTGGTTAGTCTTTACCAGCAGCCGTTTGCTGCTGGACTAGATAGAGGCTTTTAGCCCTCTATTGCTTTTGTTTGCTTTTTCCCAAAGCAACAGGGATTAACGGATTTGGTTAGTCTTTACCAGCAGCCGTTTGCTGCTGGACTAGATAGAGGCTTTTAGCCCTCTATTGCTTTTGTTTGCTTTTTCCCAAAGCAACAGGGATTAACGGATTTGGTTAGTCTTTACCAGCAGCCGTTTGCTGCTGGACTAGATAGAGGCTTTTAGCCCTCTATTGCTTTTGTTTGCTTTTTCCCAAAGCAACAGGGATTAACGGATTTGGTTAGTCTTTACCAGCAGCCGTTTGCTGCTGGACTAGATAGAGGCTTTTAGCCCTCTATTGCTTTTGTTTGCTTTTTCCCAAAGCAACAGGGATTAACGGATTTGGTTAGTCTTTACCAGCAGCCGTTTGCTGCTGGACTAGATAGAGGCTTTTAGCCCTCTATTGCTTTTGTTTGCTTTTTCCCAAAGCAACAGGGATTAACGGATTTGGTTAGTCTTTACCAGCAGCCGTTTGCTGCTGGACTAGATAGAGGCTTTTAGCCCTCTATTGCTTTTGTATTGTCACACATAATGGGGATCTTAGAGAATTCTAAGTCATAGTCAGCGAGTTGGTTTTTCATCTAGAGGACTTGTGCACAACAACTCGCTGCTGATACATATTCTGCTTCAGCAGTGGAGATGGAAACTGTATGCTGTTTCTTACTAGACCAACTAGTCAGCTTCCCCCCCAACAGTTGACATCCACCACTGGTGCTTTTCCTATCTAACATGCATCCAGCATAGTCAGAGTCAGAATATGCAACAAGGTCAAAGCTGGAGTCTTTGGGATACCAGAGACCCAGTGTGGGGGTACCTTTTAGGTATTTGAAGATTCGCTTGACAGCGAGAAGATGAGACTCTCTGGGAGAGGCTTGATATCTTGCACATAGGCAAGTAGCAAACATGATGTCAGGATGACTCGCTGTGAGGTACATCAGCGAGCCGATCATTCCTCTATAGAGAGTAGGATTCACATGCTTACCATCAGGGTCAGCATGGAGATTATTAGGAGGAGACATGGGAGTGGCTTTGGTGGTCACATTGGATAAGTCGAATTTAGCCAGCATGTCTCGAATGTACTTCTCTTGGTTAATGAAAATCCCATTTGGGAGTTGGCGAATTTGTAGACCAAGAAAGAAGGTCAGCTCACCCATCATGCTCATCTCGAAATGAGAGGACATCAGGGAGCTGAACTTAGAACAAAGTTTCTTGCTGGAGGACCCAAAGATGATGTCATCTACATATATCTGAACATATAGGACATCAGCACCCTTTCTATAGATGAAGAGGGTGCTATCAATGGATCCTCGCTGAAACTTATTGGAGAGAAGAAATTCAGAGAGTGTGTCGTACCAAGCTCTGGGAGCTTGTTTAAGACCATAGAGTGCCTTATAGAGACGATAGACATGGTGTGGCTTGGTTGGATCTTCAAAGCCAGGTGGCTGCTCAACATAAACTTCCTCATCGAGTTTTCCATTTAGGAAGGCACTCTTTACATCCATTTGATATACAGTGAAGTTTTTGTAAGCAGCATGTGCCAAAAATAAGCGTATAGCTTCCAGTCTGGCCACTGGTGCAAAGGTTTCATCATAGTCAACACCTTCTTCTTGAAGGTAACCTTGTGCAACCAGTCTAGCCTTGTTACGTGTAACAACACCATCTTCGTCCATTTTATTTCGATAAATCCATTTTGTTCCAATTGGTTCTTTTCCAGGAGGTAAAGGAACCAAGAACCAGACATGCTGTCTTTGGAACTGGGTAAGTTCCTCTTGCATGGCAGCAACCCATGAAGGATCAACCATTGCTTCTCCTATGTTTTTGGGAGTGATCATAGACAAGAAGTTTACATATAGACATGTATTTCTTGTCGCTGATCGAGTGGTAATCCCCTGCTGAGGGTCACCGATGACTTGGTGAGCTGGATGACTAGATGTCCACTTAAGCGCAGGAGCACTTGAGACACCAAGTTGAGTGGCAGCGGAAATTGGAGCGATGGGATCAGCAGGAGCATTATAAGAAGAGAGGTCAATGGTAAGAATGGGTTCAGGAGAATGATCAGCAGAGCCATTTGACTGATTTGAGTTATCATTGATGGCGGAGTCTTCAGCAGACTCCATTTCTTCAGCATTTGCTGAAGCATCATGAAACTCCTCCTCAGTAAGGTCATCAGCATGCACGTCATCAGCCAGTGATCTAGGTTTGGCTGATGCTGCATGGATTGATCTTAGGATAGGCTCAACTGGCTCAATCGAGTAGATATGAGCAGCAACTTGCTCTAGTTCAACATTAGCTGAACTATCCTTTGTGATATGCTTAGTATCAGGCAGCGAGCAAGAAGCATCAACAAATGAGTCAGCTTCCTCAGTAAGAGGGTCAGCAAGCTCATTGAAAATGACCTCAGATGAGTTAGATTGAATGTCCTTTAGGGCTGATGAACTTTCATCAAAAGTAACATGAATGGATTCATCAACCTTCTGAAGGCGAGTATTGAATACTCTAAATGCCTTGCTGATGGATGAATACCCAAGAAAGTATCCATCATCAGCTTTAGGATCAAATTTTCCTAGGTGATCCTTGTTGTTTAAGATGAAGACAGGACATCCAAAATACATGGAAGTATTTGATTTGAGGTATCTTTCCTTTGAGTACCTCATACGCTGTCTTGTCATGTCTTTTGACAATGAGACAACGATTTTGAGTGTGACAAGCTGTATTGACAGCTTCTGCCCAGAACTTGCTGGGTAGAGAGGACTCACTGAGCATGGTGCGAGCTGCTTCGATGAGAGTTCTATTTCTCCTTTCAGCGACACCATTTTGCTCAGGGGTTCTAGTAGAAGAGAAATTTTGTGAGATCCCTTGATCAGCACAAAAGGCTTCAAGAGTGTGGTTTCTGAACTCAGTACCATGATCGCTGTTGAGATTTTCCATTTTCTTAACGAAATTAATAATCTCTTCAGCAGCATCACTCTTGGAATGAAGAAAGATAGTCCAAGTGTATCGTGAATATTCATCCACAATTACTAAAGTGTATTTGCTACCCTTTAGACTTTGGACATTCACTGGACCAAAAAGGTCCATGTGAAGAAGATGAAAGCAGCCAGAGATAGAATTGGCATGCTTGGTTTTGAAAGTTGCTCTGTGGCTTTTACCTTTTTCACAAGCACCACAAAGTCTATCCTTTTCAAATGAAAGATGAGGGAGACCACGAACAAGGTTCTTTTTGGCCAGAGAGTTAATGGTTTTGAAATTCACATGCGACATACGCTTGTGCCATAACCAATTTAGTTCAGCAGCTGACTTGGCAAAGAAACAAGTCTCACTATCAGTCTTGATAGGAGTGAAGTCAACCAGATATACATCTCGTTTTCTTGGAGCAACCAAGACTACTTCTTTGTTTACATTTACTACAGTGCCTTGATGTTTATCAAGAATCACTTTATAGTCAGCATCACAAAGTTGACTTATGCTGATGAGATTATGTTTTAATCCATTGACATAAGCGACTTTGTTGAACTTAATGAGCCCATTTGAGAGAAGACCATAACCTTCAGTTTGTCCAGTGGAATTGTCACCAAACACTACAGTAGGGCCAACAGCCTCTACGTAGTTATCCAGCAGGGTCTTTGAGCCAGTCATGTGTTTTGAACAGCCACTGTCCAAGTACCACACACCTTTTCCCAGCGAGCCCTGCATGGATTTAACAGAAGGATTTAGATGGGTTCATTGTTGAACTCACTGACGGACATGTCAGCAGGATTAAAGTAAGGAGCTTCAGGGATGACAGGAGTGGATTCAGAATTTTCTTCTTCAGTGCCATTTGAAGTATGAGAAAGAGAAAGAGCACTTGGGTCAGCAGTCTCATCACTTGGATGAGAATCAACCAGCTGATGATTAGGAAGCATGTCACTAGTGACCTCATTTGTGAAGAATTGATCAGCAGAGGTATAAGTAACAGTGTTTCCAGTATCAAGAACAGTCAAGCCACTGACTTGATTGTTGTTCCCATACTCAATCAGAATGCTGCCTTGAGCATTAGTGATTATCTCTTGAGAGAGGGGAAAGGAGATACGCTGAGCAGCAATGAAGTCAGCGATGTTTTCCTCAGTGAGATCGGTTGACTCTCCTACACTATTCCTATGATCAGCGGAAGTAGAACTTTCGCTGACCATAGTTGAGGAGGAAGCAGCCGCTGAAGAAGAAGGATTAGGTTGAATGTCAACTTCAGGAGCATCCCTGGAGTTGTCACAATCAGAGGCAACATGACCTCTGCTGCCACATATGTAGCATTTTTTAACAGAGGTGCTGCCTTTTTGATTTTGAAGGAAAAATTCCTTCAGTTGAGAGGAAAGGTCATTAACTTGCTGAGCTAGCTCGTTAATTTTAGGTTCAACGGAGGAAGATGCCTTTTTCTTTTGCTTAGACTTTTGCTTATGCTTAAGTGTAAGCTGAGGCATCTTAGGAGCAGGACCCAAAATGGATTTTCCTTTTGGATCCTCAGTTTGAGAGGTAGAGGGGATTTTTGATCCCTTGACTACACTCCATGCTAGATTAACAGCAGGGTGAGAAGAAGAAGAAGGACCCTGCTGAGATGGATGCACTCTTTTGGGAGTGATCGATCTTGGTTGCTGATTAGGTGTTACAGACCTCATTTTCCTATGAGGTAAGTATTGCCTATTTGGGGTAGTAGATCTCACTTGCTGATGAGGCAAGTGTCCTCTTTGAGGAGTGATAGGTCTTACTTGCTGATGGGGCAAGTATCCTCTTTGAGGAGTAACAGACCTATTTTGGGTATTAGTTATTCTCACTTTTTGAGGAGTTTTATGCCTCAAAATAGGAGTAGGCATCGATTGTGATACATGCTGGTGGACTTGTCTATCAGCAGGTGGACAGTAGATGGAGGAATAGAAATTTCAGGCTTCACCTCATCATTAAACAAGTCAGAGAGAGAGGCAGCGGCATTGAAGTCACCGCCTATTACTGCCTGTACTTGGGCAGGGACTTGTTCGTTTAGGCACTGGTGGTGAAACCTGGAAGCTTTTGACCAGGAGGTCACAATCTTCTTAAGGTTGGCAACTTCAAGCTTGAGTTTTTCATTCTCAATTTGAACCTTTTGAGCCAACAACTCATGAGATTGGAGTTCAACATGAACATTTCTCAACTCATTGAGTTTTTCAGATTTTTCACTTAACTCCAAGGAAGTAGAGTCAAGCTTAGATTGGACATCAGCTCGTATAGATTCAACGAACTGAAAGTCACAAAGAAGAGATTCGAAGATTTTTGGTTTATCTTCTTCAGAAGCAGAGGAGTGAGCACAAACCTTTTTATGGTGACGTTCACCCACTGACTTGAGGAGACTTGATCTTTTGTCAAAGCATCTCCATCAGCGAGCGCCATAAGGCACATGGCGTCAACATATTCTTCACTGTCTGACTCATCTGATTCAGCCCAGTCGTGCTCTTCAGCTACCAGCCCTTTTGCTGGTGTTTTGGCCTCTTCCATTTCAGCAACCTTGGCCTTCAGCTGATAGTATTTATTCCTGTACTCATCAGCAGGTTTGGAAGAGTTAGTTTTAGGAGCAGCAGGAGTTGGTAGGGCAACTCTGCACTCCTTTTGGTAGTGGCCTTTTCTACCACATCTCCAGCACTCCTCTTGAGCTTTGTCAACAGGAGGCTTATATGGAGCAACCGACCTACGGTTGTTCCATTTACGGGAGTACCTCTTACCAGCGACTAAGGCAAAATCCATAAAGTCGCTGAACATCTCTTGTTTCTCTTCAGCATCAAGATCATCAACAAGAGATTGAATAGGTTGTGGAAGAATAGAAGAGCTGGCACCAGTATTAAGATTACTGGGCTCAGCAGAGATAAGGGCCAAAGGGTCGAGAGCACAATGAGAAGAAGAGGAAACAGGAGAAGAAGAGGGACCCGCACGATGCTGTGCATCAGCGGCAGCTCTAAGATTTTGAGCAAGAGCTCTTTCTTCGAACTGGAGCATGCCAAAGAGAGACTCAAGGTTAAGGCCATTGAGTCGCTCAGTGGTTCTGAGGATTTGTCTCAGACCTTGCTACTTGATAGGTAAACTATCAAGAAATTTGTGGCATACCTCAAAATCATCATGAGAGATACCAACAGTGGTCATGTCGTTCAGTAACCCTTTAAATCGGGTATATGAACCGTTTAGACCTTCGTTGGGGAGGGAAAAGAAATTTTCATAGGCTCTTTTTAAGTCTATCTTTCTTAGTGGCAATGGTAGCAGTAGAGCCTTCATGCATGCTAACCAATCTATCCCAAACTTCTTTTGAAGAGGGATATCTAATGACCACTTTCATGAGGTCAGTGGGAAGAGTGCTGACAATCATGTTCTTGAGCCTTGCATCAAGATTAACAAGTCTCCTTTCATCGTCAGTCCATTGCACCTCTGGTTTGACAATGTCAATCACAATCTCAGGAGCATCAACAGTTGCTCCTGGTGTTCTTTGAACCAGAGTGGGGATATAAGGACCGACGGTCAGAATAGACATAAGATAGGGTTCCACACCCACTATATGTAGTAACATTCTTTCCTTCCAAGACCCAAAGTCATCAGGCTCGAATCTTGGAGGGACGGATACGTAACCGAAGTCACGTGTGTTAACAAGGGTGGGAACAACAGTCATGTTCTTGTTTAAAAGGGATTAAAAAAGAAAAAAAAATTTTTGAAAGAAAGAAAAAGTATGCAAACGGATCTTGTTTCAATGATTTAGAAACGATGGCTCTGATACCACTTGACAGTCCTTGATTTGCACACTTGTATTGTTTTATTTAAACAAGAGAGTTAAGAATAGAAAGTATAGAACATAAACAAGAACAAGTTCAACTGTAAGAAAACTATGCAAGTCTAATCATATGTATCATTGATTAAACGATGAATACATGGTCGATAATACAACTTGTCTTACAAGAATACAAATGAACTAGGTAATTGCTAAGCCTAGAAAGGAAGAAAGAAAACTTAAGCAATTACAAATAAAGTGACACACACTTTGTGGTGATAAAACACACAGTGTAAATGGTGCGGTTGTGTTGCTTTATATAGAAAGGAATTAGGGCAACACAGCCTTACAATGATAGTGATGTGATGGTGGTTGTCGACGTTCCATTGGCTCTAAGTACTTGGATACAGGAGCCTTTATCTTCTTTACCAAAACGGGTGTGAGAGAGAGAACCCTTGTTTTGGTCCCAACTGTACTTTTGCCATATAAGGTAATCTTCAGTTGGATGAACCACCATGTGACTCTTGTCTTCTTGTGGTTTGAAACCTTCCCGCCTTGACACACAAATTGGCAAGCAACCCACCCGCTGACGAGAGTCAATGACTCGCTGATGCCTTGCTGACGACCGACGTCAGCGACCAAGTCTGGTCAGCGAATCCTTGACTCAACATATATAATGAGATATATATACTACTTTAAACTCCAGCCTCCATACACTTTTAGTACCTGCAAATATAAAGATATACAAAACATACCCTCCAACTTCCTTATTATTATAACATTTGCAATACAAGTGAAACATATGATAAAGTAGATGGATCTATTGTTTTTAATCTAATGCAGAAAATTAATACTATTAAGCAAGGTGGTTCTACTTTATCTGATTACTTTCATAAACTGAATGCTTTGTGGAGAGAATTTGATATTTTAACCAAACTTCCTGCATGCACATGTGAGGCTAGAATAATTGACAGGAAACGCGTGCAAAAGAAAGAATGGGGAAAACGATTGGTGGTTGCATTAAAGGTTTGTGTGTGAATGACTGCAACATGGGTTTGTATGGATGGTTGCAATATTTGTGGGAAGGGTATTTTGGATATTCCTCCTGTGTAACTTTCAACAGGGGTCTATTCTCTTTATTATGTAATATAGAAATATAGATTATTAGATGAAATAAATATGTTTATATTACACCAAACTTGATACTACTATATAACATTAGAAGATATGTAAAAGTTAGTCGTAATATACTGGTAAAATGGTGTAAAATAAATTGATACATAGATGTAATAAAAGTAAATATGTTTATTTACACCAAACTTGATACTATTTACAAATACAACTTTCTCACATTAAAAAAAAGGGAGGTGACATTCGTACCATTGTTTTTTATTGATGTACCACAATGTACAAGTTTTACAGCTGACTGTACAAGCCAGTATTGCACAAATGTGGTACATCAATCAGAATAAATGGTATTAATATCATTTCCCTTAAAAAAATCCATAAGCTGAAAGAGCCGTTATGTTAGTTGAAGAATAAAGTTGCCGCCATGTTCTTGCACGTGGACTGCACATGTTTTGAATATTTCTTAGTCATTTGCTGCACGTTTCTTTTAGTTTGGTTTAGTCTAGTTTGTTACCGGATATTTTGGTGATGACCAAGTATTCCTTAAGAATAGGTAGTTTTGTTATTTCTTTTGAACGTGTATTGTCATGCTCTATAAATGGGCAAGTGTTCATTCTAAATAAGATCATTAGAAATTGAGAGTATCTTTGTTTGTGACTGTTACTACTCTTTCAAGTGGTATCAGAGCAAAGATTGTGAGGTATCTGAGAGAGATCAATGGCTGCTGAAAACGCAAATTTCCAACCCCATAGTGTCCCAAAATTCGATGGTGATTATGAGCATTGGAGCCTGGTGATGACGACCCTGTTACGATCCAAAGAATACTGGGTTGTGATCGATCCAGGGTATGAAGAACCAAAGGAAGGAGTAGCGATTTCGACGGCACAACAGGCTGCTCTTGATGTCATGCGTCTTAAAGATCTGAAAGCTCAGAAATACTTGTTTCAATCCATTGACAAGCAGATAGTTAAGACCATGACCCACAAAGAAACATCGAAGCAAATCTGGGAGGCTATGAAGAACAAGTATCAAGGAAATACAAGGGTGAAAGAAGGCGCAGCTGCAAAGGTTACGAAGAGATTTCGAAACCTTAGAGATGAAGAATCATGAAGGAGTAACGGAGTACTTTGGGAGAGTCATGACATTGGCTAACGAAATGAGAAACTTTGGAGAAGACATGACCGATGTGAAGGTTGTAGAAAATATTCTCAGATCGTTGACAGAGAAGTATAATTACGTCGTATGCTCCATCGAAGAATCCCAAGACATAGATCAAATGTCAGTCGATGAGCTCCAAATCTCCCTCTTGGTACATGAGCAAACGTTTGTGAGGAAGACAGGAGATGATCAAGCTTTAAGAGTGGAGACCGACACGTCAGGTAGATGTGGAAGAGGGCGAGGAAGAAACTCATACACAAGAGGGAGGGGACAAGGTCATGGTAGATCAAGCTTTGACATGTCCACAGTGGAGTGTTATAGGTGCCACTAACTCGGACACTTCGCGTATGAATGTACGAATGAAGAAAAGTCTGTGAATTATGCCGAATTCGATGAAGGAGAAGATCTTCTGTTGATGACTCATGTAGAAGCAAAGAAAGAATGTAAAGAAGGTATTTGGTTTCTTGATTCAGGATGTTCAAATCACATGACAGGAACAAAAGAATGGTTTGTAAGTCTAAATGAAGGCTTCAAACATTCTGTTAAGTTGGGAAACGACATTAGATTAAATGTCAAAGGCATTGGTGATGTGAAGATGGAGGTGAATGGAGTTAGTCAGATTATTAGCAAGGTATACTATGTTCCCGATTTGACTTCAAACTTTCTAAGTGTGGGTCAACTTCAAGAAAAAGACTTGACTGTGATCATTAAAAGAGGAACCTGCAAGATATTCCACCCACAGCGTGGATTGATCACCTCTTCTATCATGACAAAGAATAGAATGTTTCTCGTTCAAGCTAAGATGAAGACTAATACAGAAAAGTGCATGATGATAGAAGATGAAGGCAAAGAGCAGATATGGCATAGGAGATTCGGGCATGTGAACAACAAATCCTTAAGAACCATGCAGTACAAACAGATGGTTAAAGGATTACCCAAAATGGCCAAATCATCCAAAACTTGTGAAGTCTGCAATCTCGGAAAGCAACAGAGAGAAAACATTCCAAAGAAGAGTAGTTGGAGAGCATCAAATAGACTGGAGCTGCTGCACACTGATCTATGTGGTCCGATTGAACCAGAATCACCAAAAGGACGAAGGTATGTAATGGTGTTAATTGATGATTACTCTAGACAAGGGTGGGTATATTTTCTCTCTAAGAAAAGTGAATGCTTTGAAACTTTCAAGAAGTTTAAAGTTAAAGTTGAAAATGAAACAAATCTAACCATTAAAAGTCTAAGAAGTGACCGTGGGGGAGAGTTTACTTCTAAAGAATTCAATGACTATTGTGACTCTGTTGGGATAAAGTGACAGTTAACTACTGCCTACACACCCCAACAGAATGGAGTTGCAGAACGTCACAATAGAACATTGATGAATATGGTTAGGTGCATGCTGTTAGAGAAAGGTCTACCAAAATGGCTATGGTCTAAAGCTGCAAAGTGGGCATGTCATGTTCTAAATAGATGTGCAACTACTTCCTTAGAAGATAAAGTCCCTGAAACATTATGGTCTGGACACACCCCAAATGTTGATTACATTAAAATATTTGGGTGCATTGGTTACGTCCATGTTCCCTCTCAACTAAGAACGAAGCTGGAGGATAGGAGTCACAAGTGCATATTTTTGGGAATAAGCACCAAGTCTAAGGCTTATAGGATGTATTATCCTATTCTAGAGAAGGTGTTTATTAGCAAAGATGTGATTTTTGCTGAGGAAGAAACCTGGGTATGGGAGAAAAGGAGTTTAGGAAATAATAAACTCTTAATTTTAGATGAAGAAAGCATGGAAAAGCAAAGTGGAAATTCGGGTATGACACACTCAGATATGACTGGTCAGGAGAATGAAGCCAATAATAACCAAGGTATGGTCACCCCTACAAGGTTAACTAACGAGGGTGGGCCTAGTGAAGTAGCTACTGTTGATGGTGACTCCACATTTCAACAAGGTACAATCTCTACAATAAATAATAGGGCTGGTACATCTAAAAGGAATAAAGCTACACCTAGTTGGATGTCAGATTATGAAAGTGGGGAAGGACTTTCTGATGATGAAGTAAACTTTGTCTCTTTAGAAGACCCAACAAGTTATGAAGAGGCAGCAAAGGACCCAAAATGGGTCAAAGCAATGCAAAGTGAGATAGAGTCTATTTTAAAGAATGAGACGTGGGAGTTGGTGGATCTGCCAGAAGGTGTCGAACTCATTGGAGTCAAATGGCTATATAAGACAAAATTGAATGAAAAAGGTGAGGTTGATAAATTCAAGGCACGTTTGGTGGTTAAAGGGTGTTCACAAAAGAAGGGCATAGACTAGAATGAGGTCTTTGCCCCTGTGGCTAGATGGGACACTGTAAGAAGTCTGGTAGCAGTTGCAGCCGAGAAGGGGTGGAAAATAAATCAACTTGATGTAAAATGTGCATTCTTAAATGGGGAGTTGCAGGAGACAGTTTTTATAAATCAACCACTTGGCTTTATCAAGAAAGGAGAAGAAAGGAAGGTTTGCAGATTAAAGAGAGCATTATATTGATTAAAACAGACTCCACGAGCCTGGTTTAATCGCATTGAAAGTTATTTTTTGAAGGAAGGTTTCTGCAAGAGTGAGTATGATCAAACTCTCTTTATAAAGACTACTGAAAATGGAAGTGTGATAGTCAGCCTATATGTTGATGACTTGATATACACTGGCGATAATAAAGATTTATGTGAAGCATTCAGGGTGTCCATGATGAAAGAATCCGAGATGACTGACTTGGGGATGATGAAGTATTTTTGTAACATCCTAAACTTTTTATTTAACGGTTGACTAGAGTCGTTAAGTCAACCTAACGTGTCTGTTAAATCTATGGAAGATTTAATGCTTATGTGTGGTTAACGTAGTTATGTGGGAGACTTGGATGTCTGACTGACGGATGTAGTAATGTGTTAAAGATGTAGTTTTATGCCTTTTAGAGGTGTTCAAAGTGTGTATCAAGTTGTATATAGTCCATAGAGGTGTTTTGGGCTAATAATATGACCTTATGAAGCCTAGGGACCAAATTTGACATGTGGTGAAAATCAAAAACGGGATTAAGGTTTAGGAAGGAGTCATTAGATGTTAATATGCAGAAAAATAACCTCCTTCTCAAGCCCTAGCCGCCCCCATGATTCCCTATCAAATTCTAAGCCGAAAATCCTTCAAAACGGGTGATTCATGTGTGTATGATCAAGTTTATTGCATCTCTTTGAGATCTACAGGTAGGAAAGGTATATTAACGCTAATTTTATATCTTTTCAATTATGTGAGTCATTTGAAATCAGATCTAGGTGTTAGAGGATCAATTGATGTCGAAATAACGATTGTTTAAATGATGCAAATCATGTATGTTTTAATCAAAGGTTGTATTGCATCATTATGGTCTAAATATGAAGGATTTTGAAGTATTAAAGTAGTGTTTATGATTTGGAGTCGTTTTGGTGGAGTTTCGGTTTGGATTCAATTATGTTTATGAGACGATTTAGGTCAAATCGGGTGTCAAATGATTTGTATAAGGTGTGTAGGGAATCCATGAACCTATTAATGATTTCATAATATTATTTGAGTCATTGTTGGTGTATATGAACTGAAGAAGTCATGGTGGATGTGTGGTAGTCAAAAGATGAAAGTAGTCTACAAAAGAGTCTGGTAGTCTACAAAGGAGTAAAGTAGTCTACGAAATGTGAAAGTAGTCTACAAAAGAGTCTGATAGTCTACAAAAGAGTCTGGTAGTCTAAAAGAGTAAAGTAGTCTACGAAATGTGAAAGTAGTCTACAACAGCTGAAGTAGTCAACAAAGACTATTATTCGATATATATATATATATATATATATATATATTATACATATTTATATTATATAGATATATATATTTTATTATTTATATATATATTATATATATATATATATATATATATATAGAGAGAGAGAGAGAGAGAGAGACGTAGGTCGTATAGCATCGTTTACACTCGTTGATTCGTCCTATGTTTGTTATAGGTAGACAAGGGTTGTTGCTTTGTTCGGTAACTTAGCTATCCTTATTGCGTGCTACTTCGAGGTAAGATACACTACTTTTGACACGCCGAGGGTTCAACGAAAAGAATGGTTTCATAATTAAAACTTCCCAATTGGTAACATATCTTGTTTATGGGTATATGGGGTTACACGGGAGATAATATGGGTTATGTAGTTGCCCTATGAGACCTGAAATGCAGTCCCTCATGACATGTAATGTAGTACATGTTATGAAATGAAGTATAATGTAGTATGTGTTATGGTATGAAGGATAATCTAGTGTTTTTATATGAAGTAGCATGTAGAATCTTGAAATGCAGTATGACGTAGTTTATGTTGTTGTGTGCATGTATTAATGGCTTGCTCATCTAGAACACTAGACTTGCTAAGTTGCCATGTCACGTGCACGTTTAAGGGCCCAAACGTAAAGAAGGTAATGTGTGAAAATATTTAGGTTGTGTGATGCCTAAACTAATAATGTGTGAAACCGAGCTCGTAAATTATAATGCAGGGAAGTGTTAAGCTTAACCCGTACTTGCCCTAGCCCGACGAGTGCGTGAACGTAGGTTGCTTGGGTGGCTCCTTGCAACATGGTCATTTAACGCAGGGCGAGTAATACGAGGGGTCTGACCCACCTCCATATACGGATTACTCTGGGATTGGCTTGCCATTCCTTAACGACGTATGATGAGTAGCCTTTTGGTTGATCATCTAGTCGGGTGTGATGTAGGGCACACTTATATGCAGATAACGAAGATACGTGTGATTATGTGTGTAATAAAAGAAGGATAGGCACAATTAGGGTGATTCATCCTAAGTTGATATGCAGGTTGTATGTATGTGTGCTATGTGGGTTGTGCCTTAATGTTTTGTCAACAAAGTAGAAATGTTTTAATTGGACAACGCTTTATAACTTTAGTGTTATCTTACTTAGCTAATTCGTTAGCTAACACTTGTCTTTTGAATGTGTGTTGCTCCCTCAGGTTTAGCAAAGCCGAGGAAGACGTAGAATAAAAAGTGAGGAATTGGGTAGAATGCTTGATGAAGACTTTAGCTACCCATAGATCCTACACCTCATTAGACTTTATTTACATTTTGATATTATGCAGATTTTATGAAGTACTATGTAGACGGTTGTTTTGTGTTGGGCAACCGTTGGGTTTTCATTTAGACATTTTGATGGTATGGCATGTAACACCAATAAATGCAGGAACCGAACTGTTTTTATCGATTTTAAACTTTTTAACTTTTCTTCCGCATCTTTTAACACCGTTAGGTGGAAATTTTTGAAAACCCATGATTTTAAATGTCGGGTGTTACAAGTTGGTATCAGAGAAATGGTTTAAGTGAACCAATGACTAAGTGTGCCATAGGAATTGGACTTAAACCGATGTAGGACAAGTTAGGCTTTAGTAGGTATGCCTAGCTTTGAGATGAAGTACTTTAGGACGGGTTGGGATTGAGTGAGAGTGTAGGATTAAGGCTATTTGATGTTTGTTTATTGATATGTGGATATGTGTTTTAGCCTTTATTTTTTCGTTTCTCGCTCCTCCGTCGCTAGTTATCCTATTGCTACCATAGACGGTCCCCGAAGTAATGTACCATTTTCCTAACTGAATTTAATAAACGTGTGATATAGCTTATGTGTGAAGTAGCTGAGGTGAATGAAGCGGAGAGTTAGGTGAAATGGTATCCCATCGACGTTGTCTAACCCATGGGGTTAGTGACAAGGACCGCAAAGGGTATGAGATGTAGTATGTGTGCTGAGAATTATGTGAATTGTAATTGATGGAAAAATAGGAGACGATACACAATGGTGGTAACGAACATGCATGTGAAAGGATACAATTACAATTATGGTCCGGAACATAATTGCAAGCGTATTACGACGCGAGTGTGTTTGTATAGCCATACTTGTGTTGACCGGTGTGCAAAGTAATGAAGTTGGAGAGGTTTCTATGTAGAGAACCTTTATGTGTCGAAAATAAACATCGTGTAACAACTTTAATGACGTTGATGTCTCGTGTGTGTGGAAATGTGTGAAGATCAATGAAAAGTTATAGTCGGTTAAATAGGCATGATGATTATAGTGCACATGAAGTTAAATGAAGTCTAAAGGTACGTGAGGAATGAAGTGATTGGTAGACATTGTTGTTGAGTCTACTAGTTCAAGGGATATGGACTTGAAGTTGACAAGTAGAGTTATTACTGGATATTTGAAGGGTGATAAGTAGGTGATGCACGGAAGGGTTACCGGGTACACGTATGGAAGGATACAGTTACAATTCCGGTCACGAACGTAATTGTAAATGTATCACGACATGTGTGTGTTTGTGTGACTGAGTCTGTGTTGATCCGAATGAAGAAGAATTGTCTCGAGAAAGGGTCAAAAGTGATGCTGAAATGAGAAGCTAACTTGCGTCGGGATGAGCAAACCGATGAGAATAACTCTAAATCCCTTTAATGAAGCTGAGCCATCTAATGTGAGGTCGCAAGTTGCTCCTGAAAATGTTGTTGCAGGAGTGAATGGTGGAGGTAACGTGGTGGAGCCTTGTGTAGTGGTTGCTCCTCGTACCACTAACTTCAAATACGAGAGTTTTTTTCGAATTGCGGAGCTAAGGATTTTGACGATACACAAAATGCAGTTGGTGCAATGGAATGGATAGCGGACGTTGAGGTGGTCCTTGCTTCATGTTATTGTCCTGATGACATGAAGGTTGTGTGTGCAACTCGAATGCTGAAGAAGAATGCCCGTAATTGGTAGAGGGCTACTACGGTGTCAAAAGCTCCTGAGGTACTAGCGGTGATGCCTTGGGGTACATTTAAGGAGAAGTTCTTGGAAGAGTATGTGGGAACTTGAGAGTTGAGGCTTATTGTGATGGCCTCCTGGCTAATTAACGTGGTTTATGTAGGCAGCACACTACCTTGTCTACAACTATAAAGGAGTTTAAGAGGTTGAATGATGGCCTCAAATCTGAAAAGTTGTTGAGAAAGCCGATGATAAGAAGTCGCGATTCAAGAGAAGATCTAATTGTTCTTCGGGTTCTAATAAGAAGTTTAAAGGTAGTTCTATTTCGAATAGAAGTAAGGACAAGAAGAAGAGTGGCACGTGGTGCCCAACTTGCAAGATTACATATGAAGGTCAATGTTCAGACAAGACCAAAGGGTGCCTTACGTGTGGTTCATTGGGGCACATTGCAGCTAATTATAAGGATAGTATCATTACTACAAGTGTCATGAAACAGGACATCTTATTGCCAATTGCCCTCAGATGAAGAACGAAGGAAAGAATGCAGCCGCTCCAAAGACGGGAGTTCAGGTTCTTCGAATGACGGTGGAAGCCGCTAAGAACAAACGACGAGGTGGAGATTCTTCTCATATTGCAAATAGCTTGAAGTTTAGTGAAGACATTACTTCAGAATTCTGAGATGCCTCAGAATTCCTTCACTGAAGCTTCACTTCAGTTCAGATCTACGTATCAGAATACCATTCAGAATGAAGTCAAAGACTGAAGTCTGAAGAAGAGAATCATCTCAGAAGCGAGCATCAGAGTGATTCTACCAGATCGAAGACTGAAGCATCTCAGTGATAAAGTATTTACAACACTTTACACTGATTACGAGGAAGACTTTTACCTTACACATTTACCAAGTTGATAGATTTATCTATTAATAAAAGGTACAATGTAGGTATGGAACCTAGTACGATAAGTCACATCAAGTGACTTATATACTCTTCCTAGTGCAGCATGTAAGGAATTATGACTTAATTCCTTAAATGCTCACAACCACATTTGTACGACATTGTCCATGTCATCATGAACAAAGTCTATAAATACAAAGTCTTCTCATAACTTGCAAATAGCTTGAAGTTTAGTGAAGACATTACTTCAGAATTCTGAGATGCCTCAGAATTCCTTCACTGAAGCTTCACTTCAGTTCAGATCTACGTATCAGAATACCATTCAGAATGAAGTCAAAGACTGAAGTCTGAAGAAGAGAATCATCTCAGAAGCGAGCATCAGAGTGATTCTACCAGATCGAAGACTGAAGCATCTCAGTGATAAAGTATTTACAACACTTTACACTGATTACGAGGAAGACTTTTACCTTACACATTTACCAAGTTGATAGATTTATCTATTAATAAAAGGTACAATGTAGGTATGGAACCTAGTACGATAAGTCACATCAAGTGACTTATATACTCTTCCTAGTGCAGCATGTAAGGAATTATGACTTAATTCCTTAAATGCTCACAACCACATTTGTACGACATTGTCCATGTCATCATGAACAAAGTCTATAAATACAAAGTCTTCTCATAACTTGCAAATCGCTTGAAACTTTAGCATTGCAACTTGTGAGATATACTCTAAGCAAAACTTACGAGTATTTCCAAGTCATCTTGATCACTTGTATTTCGGGATTGTTTAGATATTTACACTTGGGTGTTTATCTTTGTTCCGCAACAATCCTTGTATTTGTTTATATATCAATAAATCAAATACATTAGAAAACAACGTATCTCAATGCTTTATACTTGATTATATTTATATATATCTTTATATAGTTTCTGCCATTTGTTCTTCATTATTTATATTGTCAATTGTTTCTTGTTATCCACATCTGGATCGTAAACTGAACTTGTCCATTCAAGATCAGTTGTACTTGCCAGTCGGGTTTAGTCATTCGTCTATATATTTGGGACTCACAATTGGTATCAGAGCAGCAAGGTTGAATTACTACAATTCTTTAACCTTTGATCTGCTAAGATGACTGACTTTGAACAAGCACGACCTGACCCTAATAATGCTACCCCACCCCCTATCATCAACAACAATATACCCTCACATAACGTACATGTACACTTTCCAAATAATCCTGTTCCCAAGTTTGATGGGAACAGTGAAAACTTTCAAACGTGGAAAGCATGCATGTTAAAATATATTGCTGGTGTTGAGAGACATTTACCAGACATTCTAAAAGAAGGTCCCTTTGTCCCTATGAATGCTTCAACTGTTGTCAGAAATGCCGATGGGACTCCTAGGCAGTCACCTAAGGAGAAGGATCATTGGTCTGAAGAAGATCATAGACTTGTAGACCTAGACACTAAGCTACAAAATATGATTTTATATGCAGTTCCTGAAACCCTAATGCCCACTCTTGTCTTACTTGAAAACTCAAAATTAATGTGGGAGGAACTTTTGACACAGTTTGAAGGCACTAATGAGACAATTGTCACAAGAAAAGTTGCTTTAAACAAAAGATATGAGTCTTTCTTTGCTATACCTGGGGAGTCTTTAACCCAAACTTACATTAGGTTTACAAATCTGGTAAACCAACTGAAAGCCCTAGGTGTAACCAAAGACAAAGAAATTTTGTTGGAAAAGTTTTGTGACATCTTACCTTCTAAATGGGAAAATTTAATCTTGGTCTTGAGACAAGGCAAAACATTACACAGTCATACTCTTGCTTCCCTTTATGGAGCATTCAGATATACTGAAGAGAACAAAGCTGAAAGAGCTTTGGCTGAGCAGGATGCTAAGAATCATGTTTCTACCAGTTCTGGTATGGTTCAGTATTCTGAACCACAAAGCACTGCCCTACTATCTTCTGAGAGTGATATCTTTGACTCGATGAAGAAGATGGTTTCTCAAATGTTAAAAACTGGTGTCTCTGCTAATGTCACTCATGATTGTGATGAGGATGACAATGATGATCTGGTTGCCATGCTGGCTAAAACGTTCAATCGTTTTAAGGCCAAATCAAATCGATCTGGCAAACCTTTTGCTTCCAGTGCTTCTATTGATAAGTCTAATCTTGAATGCTTTAAATGCGGCAAGAAAGGACATTTCATGAAGGAATGCAGATCTAGTCAACCTTCATCATCACAATCTGCTCCTAACCATTCTATTTTTCAGAAGTCTGATGACAGCTATAAGGCCAAATACAAGAAGTTGAAGGCACATATGGCTCTCTTGGCACAAGACAACTCAAACAACAGTTGTATGATTGCCAAAACTGAAAAGTGGGAAGACTCTGATGAATCATCTGACGATGAGGAGGAAGTTAGGGACATGTGCTTCATGGCACAAGAAGACCAAGGTCATTTGGTCAAATCTGATGTCGAATCTGGTCGATGGGTGGATATAGTGATGAAAAAGGTCAGTAATTTTGGCTATGAAGAAAATGAGGAACACAAACTGGACCTTTTGGTTCTTTTAGAGGCTGACATCTCATTTGTTGAGACTGTGCGTTCAGAAAGCCTAAAAATGTTTGAAAACAATGCCTCTGAACTGAACGCCAGTCAGTCCAGACTGAAGGAACTAAAAGATATTCATTTGGCCCTAAAAAGTTACCAATCTATGGTTGCCACTTTAGAGTTGGAAAAGGAAGAATTAAAAACTATCCTTGAAAAAGAACAGAAAATAATCAAATCATGGATGAGTGCACCAAAACCAGATGCTGCAATTAAAAACACCTTTGCAAATCAAAAATCAGCATATGAGTCTGGTGATCTTCACATGGCATCTATAATCACTGATTTAGATGCACTTCCAAAAGAAATGAAACCAGAAATTATTTTTCCTAAAGTTGGCAAACAAAAAATTGTGACTAATAAGGTCAAAGAACATTCTGAGGGAAAATCTGAAACAGCTCAGACAACTGTTTCAGAAAAGAAGGCTAAATCAAAAAGGCCATCTCCTCAGACTTCATCTAAGGTTCCCAAGGACCAAAGGAAGAAGAAAAATATCTCCCCCACTGAGTCTTTTACCTCAGATTCTGGTAAGGCTCAGGTGTCTAATGATGAATCTATTTTGTTAAGGTTAGAAAGTCAATTTCAACTATTGGCTAGACAAGTGCAGAGCTGTAATGCACGTTTAAAAAATGTTGAAACCACTCCTCTTCAACCTAAACAGAATGCAAAACCTTTTTCTAAACAAATCAAGATAAAATCTGAGAAGAAGAAGGTTGTGCACCCCATCAAACCAACAACTTTTGTGTCAACTGAGATAATGACTGAAATCCCATTTGACCCTTCAGTTCCACATATACCAAAGAAATCTGAGACTGCTAAGGGAGAGTCTAGTGAACCCATCCAAAGATGGGTTCCCAAAAAGAACTAATCTTTGATTGTGTGCAGGGAGACCGAAAGAAGAACATATGGTTTCTGGACAGTGCTGCTGGCCGAACCATGACTGGTTATCAAACCCTGCTGGAGGAATATAGGGTGCAAGAAGGGCCCTCAATTGTTTTTGGAAATGATGGAAATGGAAAAACTGAGGGATATGGTGTGGTGAATAATGGTCAAGTCAAATTCACACGAGTTGCATATGTGAATGGTTTGAAATACAACCTGATCAGTGTCAGTCAACTTTGTGATGATGGCTTCAAGGTTTTATTTGATATTTCACAAGGCACCATATTCAACAGAGATGGAAAGGTAGTATTGATTGCACCAAGAAAGGGAAACATTTATGTCATTGATATGAATCCATCTATCTCTGAACAATGTTTCTACACAAAGGCTGATGAAGACACAAACTGGTTGTGGCACAAGAGATTATCCCATCTGAACTTCAAAAACATTAATAAGTTGTCGAGGAAACAACTTGTTGATGGGATACCCTCTATGTCTTTCAATAAAGACAAGCCATGTCCAGGTTGTGAAATGGGTAAGCAGAAAAGAGCTTCATTCAAGACCAAGCAAAGCTTCAGTATAACTGAACCTCTTCACTTACTTCACATGGACCTCTTTGGACCAGTGAATGTTCAGACCAGAGCAGGAAAGAAGTACACCCTTGTTGTCGTTGATGAATATTCAAGATATTGCTGGGTGATTTTCCTCAGATCCAAAAGTGAAGCTGCTGCTGAAATCATTGCTCTCATCAAACAAATTGAGCTCAAGTACAAGCGAAAAGTTTGTCAGCTCAGAAGTGACAATGGCACTGAATTCAGAAATGCCACTCTGGAGTCCTTCTGCACTGAAACTGGCATATCTCAGAACTTCTCCTCAGCACACACACCAGAGCAGAATGGTGTTGTAGAAAGAAAGAATCGTACGCTGATTGAAGCTGCTCGAAGTATGCTGAATGAATCTGGTCTTCCTAAGAATTTCTGGGCTGAAGCTGTTGCAACTGCTTGCTACACTCAGAACAGATCTATCTATGTCAAAAGACATAAGAAGACCTCCTATGAAGTACTCAGAAATAGAAAGCCTAATATTGGATACTTCCATGTATTTGGGTGTCCAGTATACATTCTGAATAACTCTAATCAGCTTGGAAAATTCGATGCAAAAGCTGATGAAGGGTACTTCCTAGGATATTCATCAAATCGCAAAGCCTTTAGAGTCTTTAACAAGAGACTTGAAAAGGTTGATGAGTCAATTCATGTTACCTTTGATGAATCCAACTCTGCAATCTTTAAAAATTCCATTTCTGAACCACCCTCAGAAAGTCCAATCAGTTTTGGTGATTCTGATCCTATTGCAGAATCTGATCAGTCACCTGAACCAGCTTCTGAACATCTCTGTTCAGAACCAGTGAACAACACACCTAGCAACATTCCATTTTATCCTCCAGTTAGCTTCAAACTACCTAATGAACTAACTATTGGATCAGATGTATATGCTGCTACACCCATGATATCAGATTCCACTGAGCAACATCAATCTGAAGAATTTCATGATGCAAGTCATGACATGCAGGAAGAAGAAGAAGCTGAAGATGTATTTTCTGAAGCTCCTCCAGAAGTTACTCAGAGAAATTCTTGCACTGATATCATTTCTCACCCTGGTCAATACACTAAGTGGACTAAAGCACATCCTATCGAGCAAATCATTGGGAATTCCACTAGTGGGGTTCAGACCAGAAGAGCCACAAGCGATCAATGCTTAAACGTCAGTTTCTTATCTCTAATTGAACCCAAGAAGATTGACGAGGCTATGAAGGACCCAAGCTGGGTTGAAGCCATGCAAGATGAGCTCAACCAGTTTAAAAGAAACGATGTATGGGAACTCGTTCCTTGTCCCAGTAACCTGAAGAAGGAACCAATTGGGACAAGATGGGTCTTCAGAAACAAGATGGATGAAGATGGTCACGTCATAAGAAATAAAGCAAGACTTGTTGCAAAGGGATATGCACAAGAAGAGGGAATAGATTTTGATGAAACTTTTGCACCAGTTGCTAGACTTGAAGCTATCAGAATATTCTTAGCTTTTGCAGCTCATCATCAATTCAAAGTCTATCAAATGGATGTCAAAAGTGCCTTTTTGAATGGCGATCTAGAAGAAGTAGTGTATGTGCATCAACCACCAGGGTTCATAAATGAAGAAAAACCACATTGGGTGTGCAGACTGAACAAAGCCTTATATGGTCTGAGACAAGCACCCAGAGCCTGGTATGATACTCTTACTAAACATCTTCTTAAAAATGGTTTTAAACGAGGTGCTATTGATAAAACTTTATTCATATTGCATGATAAAAGTGATATTCTTTTAGTACAAATTTATGTTGATGATATTGTGTTTGGTTCTACTAATGAGAAGATGTGTAAAAACTTTTCGAAAATCATGTCTTCTGAGTATGAAATGAGTATGATGGGAGAACTAACATATTTTCTGGGACTTCAAGTAAAACAAACTGAAGATGGTATCTTCATAAACCAGGAAAAATATGTTAGAGATTTATTAAAGAAATATCAATTTGATTCAGTCTCATCAAAAGATACTCCTATTTCTGCTCCACTAACTTTGGATTCTGATCCACATGGAAAACCAGTGGACCATACAAAATATCGAGGTATGGTTGGTTCACTGATGTATTTAACTGCAAGTAGACCAGACATAATGTTTGCAACATGCCTTTGTGCTAGATTTCAGTCTGATCCCAGAGAAGCACATGCAAATGCTGTTAAAAGGATCTTCAGATACCTTAAGGGTGTCCCCAGATTGGGTCTTTGGTATCCCAAAGGCTCCAGTCTAGATCTAATGGGTTATTCAGATTCTGATCATGCAGGTTGCAAGATAGACAGGAAAAGCACCACTGGTGGATGTCATTTTCTGGGTGGCAAATTAGTAAGCTGGACTAGTAAGAAGCAGACTGCAGTATCTCTATCCACTGCAGAAGCTGAGTACATCTCTGCAGCGAGTTGTTGTGCTCAGATTCTATGGATGAAGAACCAGCTGACTGATTATGGTGTTACTTACACAAAGACTCCAATCTTTTGTGATAACACCAGTGCCATTGCCATATCTCACAATCCTGTAATGCACTCGAAAACCAAGCACATTGACCTCAGGTATCATTTCATTCGTGATCATATTCTGAAAGGAGATATTGAATTGCACTTTATTCCCACTGATAAGCAACTCGCTGATGTTTTCACAAAACCCTTAGATGTCAAAACCTTTAAACATCTAGTCAGTGAGTTGGGTATGTTAAATCCTTAGACTGGTAATCTTGTTATGAACGCCTCAGTGACACTGATCTGGTTCACCAGTCTGAGCGATCCATGTAATTTTTGCTCGCCTAGCTATCGAACGCCTTTGTGATACTATCTTGGCACTTATTAATTCATGGATCATCACTTCAGGGGGGAATGTTAAAATATTTTTCAATTATAAAATAAACCTTCTTTCTGAGGGGGAACTTTTTGCTCAGAAAAATGTTTTTAACTGAAGCACTTCAGAAAATCAAATATTTCAGATGAATTTTATGGACTGAGATGGCTCAGATTCTATGGATGAAGAACCAGCTGACTGATTATGGTGTTACTTACACAAAGACTCCAATCTTTTGTGATAACACCAGTGCCATTGCCATATCTCACAATCCTGTAATGCACTCGAAAACCAAGCACATTGACCTCAGGTATCATTTCATTCGTGATCATATTCTGAAAGGAGATATTGAATTGCACTTTATTCCCACTGATAAGCAACTCGCTGATGTTTTCACAAAACCCTTAGATGTCAAAACCTTTAAACATCTAGTCAGTGAGTTGGGTATGTTAAATCCTTAGACTGGTAATCTTGTTATGAACGCCTCAGTGACACTGATCTGGTTCACCAGTCTGAGCGATCCATGTAATTTTTGCTCGCCTAGCTATCGAACGCCTTTGTGATACTATCTTGGCACTTATTAATTCATGGATCATCACTTCAGGGGGGAATGTTAAAATATTTTTCAATTATAAAATAAACCTTCTTTCTGAGGGGGAACTTTTTGCTCAGAAAAATGTTTTTAACTGAAGCACTTCAGAAAATCAAATATTTCAGATGAATTTTATGGACTGAGATGGCTCAGATTCTATGGATGAAGAACCAGCTGACTGATTATGGTGTTACTTACACAAAGACTCCAATCTTTTGTGATAACACCAGTGCCATTGCCATATCTCACAATCCTGTAATGCACTCGAAAACCAAGCACATTGACCTCAGGTATCATTTCATTCGTGATCATATTCTGAAAGGAGATATTGAATTGCACTTTATTCCCACTGATAAGCAACTCGCTGATGTTTTCACAAAACCCTTAGATGTCAAAACCTTTAAACATCTAGTCAGTGAGTTGGGTATGTTAAATCCTTAGACTGGTAATCTTGTTATGAACGCCTCAGTGACACTGATCTGGTTCACCAGTCTGAGCGATCCATGTAATTTTTGCTCGCCTAGCTATCGAACGCCTTTGTGATACTATCTTGGCACTTATTAATTCATGGATCATCACTTCAGGGGGGAATGTTAAAATATTTTTCAATTATAAAATAAACCTTCTTTCTGAGGGGGAACTTTTTGCTCAGAAAAATGTTTTTAACTGAAGCACTTCAGAAAATCAAATATTTCAGATGAATTTTATGGACTGAGATGGCTCAGATCTCTTTGGAACTGATCATGCTCAGAATTTGCTTAGTCATCTCTGAAATACAAAAACCTTTCAAGATATTTTACTTTGATACTTGGTCAATTGTGTGTACACGTGGCCTATAGCATACTATTTTTTCAAACTTCGTTGGTCATGCTGATGTGGCACACAAGTGGCGCCGTAAAAGAAGAGAAATGAGTACTTTTTACTGAAAAAGTGTCAGGGTGGGGTCCCTCAAACGTCTTTGCATTAAATGCTGACTTGACCCCAGAAATTGTTTTAAATTGAAAAAATCCTTTTTGTTCAATCTTAAATACAAATTCCTTATTCATTCTTTCATTTACTTCGTTTTCATTTACTCTCTAATCATCAAACTCTCTCATCTTTACTCTCAATATTCCTTAAAACTCTTCTTATTCCTTTTCATTTTCATATCTTATAACAATGGCTAAATCTTCTTCATCTTCACATAAATCACTCATAACATTTGAATATATTCCATCAAGTGATGTGAAAACTTCTGCCATATGGCCTAAGAACTTTACTGCATCCCAAATCCGATTCAATATGAGCAACTTTTTGGCTCAATTGAATATACATACCAAATCCTTAATGGGAAGAATCAACAAATTTTGGGAGCAATCCCTCTTCCATTATGCGATGACCGCCAATCCGCAAGCAATGTATCATCGATACTTGCTTGAATTCTGGTATTCAGCAGTAGTGAGTAAGGATGAACAATCTATATCCTTCACTCTAAATGAGGGCACAAAGAAGTGTGTCATCACCCTCGAGGGGTTCAGAACTTCCCTTCATCTGAACTACCTCAAACCTCCCCAGGTGTTTGAGAAAAGACTCAAAGGAGTTAATTTTAGGGAGGTTTTGGTCGCCACTGGTCATGGTGACATGGAGGATGATAATGGTAACTTGAAGACCTCTGGACATATTTTCATGTCTGGTTTTGGTACATGTTGGAGGTTCTTCTGGACTCAAATAGTGGAGAGTCTTGGTGGCAACCATGGAGGGTTGGACCAACTCTCACTACCCCAAGTTGAAATGGGGTATTATATATGGAATGGAATGCAAGTAGACCAGACATAATGTTTGCAACATGCCTTTGTGCTAGATTTCAGTCTGATCCCAGAGAAGCACATGCAAATGCTGTTAAAAGGATCTTCAGATACCTTAAGGGTGTCCCCAGATTGGGTCTTTGGTATCCCAAAGGCTCCAGTCTAGATCTAATGGGTTATTCAGATTCTGATCATGCAGGTTGCAAGATAGACAGGAAAAGCACCACTGGTGGATGTCATTTTCTGGGTGGCAAATTCTGAAAGGAGATATTGAATTGCACTTTATTCCCACTGATAAGCAACTCGCTGATGTTTTCACAAAACCCTTAGATGTCAAAACCTTTAAACATCTAGTCAGTGAGTTGGGTATGTTAAATCCTTAGACTGGTAATCTTGTTATGAACGCCTCAGTGACACTGATCTGGTTCACCAGTCTGAGCGATCCATGTAATTTTTGCTCGCCTAGCTATCGAACGCCTTTGTGATACTATCTTGGCACTTATTAATTCATGGATCATCACTTCAGGGGGGAATGTTAAAATATTTTTCAATTATAAAATAAACCTTCTTTCTGAGGGGGAACTTTTTGCTCAGAAAAATGTTTTTAACTGAAGCACTTCAGAAAATCAAATATTTCAGATGAATTTTATGGACTGAGATGGCTCAGATCTCTTTGGAACTGATCATGCTCAGAATTTGCTTAGTCATCTCTGAAATACAAAAACCTTTCAAGATATTTTACTTTGATACTTGGTCAATTGTGTGTACACGTGGCCTATAGCATACTATTTTTTCAAACTTCGTTGGTCATGCTGATGTGGCACACAAGTGGCGCCGTAAAAGAAGAGAAATGAGTACTTTTTACTGAAAAAGTGTCAGGGTGGGGTCCCTCAAACGTCTTTGCATTAAATGCTGACTTGACCCCAGAAATTGTTTTAAATTGAAAAAATCCTTTTTGTTCAATCTTAAATACAAATTCCTTATTCATTCTTTCATTTACTTCGTTTTCATTTACTCTCTAATCATCAAACTCTCTCATCTTTACTCTCAATATTCCTTAAAACTCTTCTTATTCCTTTTCATTTTCATATCTTATAACAATGGCTAAATCTTCTTCATCTTCACATAAATCACTCATAACATTTGAATATATTCCATCAAGTGATGTGAAAACTTCTGCCATATGGCCTAAGAACTTTACTGCATCCCAAATCCGATTCAATATGAGCAACTTTTTGGCTCAATTGAATATACATACCAAATCCTTAATGGGAAGAATCAACAAATTTTGGGAGCAATCCCTCTTCCATTATGCGATGACCGCCAATCCGCAAGCAATGTATCATCGATACTTGCTTGAATTCTGGTATTCAGCAGTAGTGAGTAAGGATGAACAATCTATATCCTTCACTCTAAATGAGGGCACAAAGAAGTGTGTCATCACCCTCGAGGGGTTCAGAACTTCCCTTCATCTGAACTACCTCAAACCTCCCCAGGTGTTTGAGAAAAGACTCAAAGGAGTTAATTTTAGGGAGGTTTTGGTCGCCACTGGTCATGGTGACATGGAGGATGATAATGGTAACTTGAAGACCTCTGGACATATTTTCATGTCTGGTTTTGGTACATGTTGGAGGTTCTTCTGGACTCAAATAGTGGAGAGTCTTGGTGGCAACCATGGAGGGTTGGACCAACTCTCACTACCCCAAGTTGAAATGGGGTATTATATATGGAATGGAATGCAAGTAGACTTCGCTGAGATCCTCTTCTCTCAGTTGATTACAAAATTAAAGGGGAAGAGAAGTCTGCATATTGCATTTCCAAGGTTTTTAAGCTTGTGCTTCAAAGATATACTTGGTGATGCTTATGATCAAGCTGGGTATGATGCATCAGTACCAGAATATAGCAGAGATTTCTCGAAGGCAACAATTACTGGAGATGAACCAGAACTCTCCTCTGCTATGATTCAGGTATTTTCTAAAACTGGTTCAGCCACACTAGCTGGCCCAGAAAGGACACTAAGTGGGCCACAAAAGAATGTGGGACCCGTTAGTGTGCCTACAATTGAAATTTTTGAATCTGGTGACGATGCAACTGCTGAAGCAGTTGTTGAACCAGAATCTGGTGAGGGTACTAGTGACCCAAACCAGGGCATATCTGACCAGATCGCACAAGTGAATGCTTTCTGGGATGACGATGAGCTACCTCAGGAGAATCTTGATTCTCTTGCTGACTTTGAGTTTGACGAGGGCTTATTGGAGGCGAATCAATCAGATTCTGAGCCAGCCCCCATCCTCGCAAACGCCCCACCTCCTCCCCCAGAAATCCAACAAATCAATGAACCTTATGTACCACCACCAATCAATTATGATGTCCCTTCTGAACATGACCTAGATTCTGAGACGGAATCTGAGAGTCCAACCGATGTTCAGATGAATTTTATGGACTGAGATGGCTCAGATCTCTTTGGAACTGATCATGCTCAGAATTTGCTTAGTCATCTCTGAAATACAAAAACCTTTCAAGATATTTTACTTTGATACTTGGTCAATTGTGTGTACACGTGGCCTATAGCATACTATTTTTTCAAACTTCGTTGGTCATGCTGATGTGGCACACAAGTGGCGCCGTAAAAGAAGAGAAATGAGTACTTTTTACTGAAAAAGTGTCAGGGTGGGGTCCCTCAAACGTCTTTGCATTAAATGCTGACTTGACCCCAGAAATTGTTTTAAATTGAAAAAATCCTTTTTGTTCAATCTTAAATACAAATTCCTTATTCATTCTTTCATTTACTTCGTTTTCATTTACTCTCTAATCATCAAACTCTCTCATCTTTACTCTCAATATTCCTTAAAACTCTTCTTATTCCTTTTCATTTTCATATCTTATAACAATGGCTAAATCTTCTTCATCTTCACATAAATCACTCATAACATTTGAATATATTCCATCAAGTGATGTGAAAACTTCTGCCATATGGCCTAAGAACTTTACTGCATCCCAAATCCGATTCAATATGAGCAACTTTTTGGCTCAATTGAATATACATACCAAATCCTTAATGGGAAGAATCAACAAATTTTGGGAGCAATCCCTCTTCCATTATGCGATGACCGCCAATCCGCAAGCAATGTATCATCGATACTTGCTTGAATTCTGGTATTCAGCAGTAGTGAGTAAGGATGAACAATCTATATCCTTCACTCTAAATGAGGGCACAAAGAAGTGTGTCATCACCCTCGAGGGGTTCAGAACTTCCCTTCATCTGAACTACCTCAAACCTCCCCAGGTGTTTGAGAAAAGACTCAAAGGAGTTAATTTTAGGGAGGTTTTGGTCGCCACTGGTCATGGTGACATGGAGGATGATAATGGTAACTTGAAGACCTCTGGACATATTTTCATGTCTGGTTTTGGTACATGTTGGAGGTTCTTCTGGACTCAAATAGTGGAGAGTCTTGGTGGCAACCATGGAGGGTTGGACCAACTCTCACTACCCCAAGTTGAAATGGGGTATTATATATGGAATGGAATGCAAGTAGACTTCGCTGAGATCCTCTTCTCTCAGTTGATTACAAAATTAAAGGGGAAGAGAAGTCTGCATATTGCATTTCCAAGGTTTTTAAGCTTGTGCTTCAAAGATATACTTGGTGATGCTTATGATCAAGCTGGGTATGATGCATCAGTACCAGAATATAGCAGAGATTTCTCGAAGGCAACAATTACTGGAGATGAACCAGAACTCTCCTCTGCTATGATTCAGGTATTTTCTAAAACTGGTTCAGCCACACTAGCTGGCCCAGAAAGGACACTAAGTGGGCCACAAAAGAATGTGGGACCCGTTAGTGTGCCTACAATTGAAATTTTTGAATCTGGTGACGATGCAACTGCTGAAGCAGTTGTTGAACCAGAATCTGGTGAGGGTACTAGTGACCCAAACCAGGGCATATCTGACCAGATCGCACAAGTGAATGCTTTCTGGGATGACGATGAGCTACCTCAGGAGAATCTTGATTCTCTTGCTGACTTTGAGTTTGACGAGGGCTTATTGGAGGCGAATCAATCAGATTCTGAGCCAGCCCCCATCCTCGCAAACGCCCCACCTCCTCCCCCAGAAATCCAACAAATCAATGAACCTTATGTACCACCACCACCATCTCACCAAAATCCTATCTTTCCACCAGGCACCAATCCCGCATATGTAACCGATCCATCTTTCACTCCCTCACTTCAATTTTTACATCCACAAATTTACAATGTACCACCACCACCATCTCACCAAAATCCTATCTTTCCACCAGGCACCAATCCCGCATATGTAACCGATCCATCTTTCACTCCCTCACTTCAATTTTTACATCCACAAATTTACAATGTACCACCACCAATCAATTATGATGTCCCTTCTGAACATGACCTAGATTCTGAGACGGAATCTGAGAGTCCAACCGATGTTCAGATGAACAAAGTGTTAAAAGGGCTGGGTAGTTTACCCTTTGTGGCTCCTGCTTCTGCACAACCCCCACCTCCTTTCAATGTGGAAGCCCAGTTAGAGAAAACCCAAACCGAAGTCCAAGGCCTTATTCGTAGGGTGGAGGACTTATCTAAATCTCTAACTGCCAACACTAGCTCCTTGGCTGATATGAAAGGTGCTCAGATGTTCCTTGGAACTGAGCTGACCAAAGTAGCTGGGAATGAAGGACTAGTGGTTGGAAAGTTGAATGAATTGGTGATGACATGCAATAAGGTGAGCTCTGCAATCAGAGAAGCCTTCAGATTGACTAAGAGAGATGTGCAAGCTTCTGTAGTTGCGAACTTGACATCTGGGGTTGAATTGTTGAAACAAGAGGTTATGGCAGTGGGAAGTGAAGTCCATGAGCTGGTTCAGAAGCCAAGTATTAATGAAAATGAACTTGGGGCTTCTATTAGTGCTAATGTTGTGGAAAATCTGAAGTCTGAGCTCTCTCAGAACTTAGCTGCTCAGATTTCAGATTCTGTTGCTCAGAAAGTTGGTGAAGATATCAGAAAGATGATTGCTGAACTGACCAAGGATACAAATGATAAGGTGGAAAAAGCTATACATGAAATCAAGACTTCAGTTTCCACGCTTGAAAGTTCAGTTCAGAATCAGTCTAAACAGTTGGATGAAGTTCTTACACTTCTAAAGAAAGAGAATGTTGTTGCTCCCCCTCCCCCTGCTTCTTTCACTGAAGAAGACAGAAAGATGCTTAAAGACTTGAAAGATCAAGAAGCACTGAACCTTAGTTCGTCCTTCAGACTAAAGGCTCAGTTTGCAACTATGGCAAAAGGCATTTGTGAATGCCTAGAACAACAAAGTTGGAAACCTCTGCAAGCACTTAAAAATACTCTGGATCTTTATGCTAAAATGCCTGCAGAGATTTCCAAAGGGGGAAGTGGTGTGCCTCTTGGGTTGCTGGCCAGTACACAAGAAATGATTCATGCAACCAAGAAGCAAACTGAGGTACCTTCTGGTAGTGCCTCAGTTCAGGGGGAACATGTTCAGAAACCAGAATCTGGTGAGGGTACTAGTGACCCAAACCAGGGCATATCTGACCAGATCGCACAAGTGAATGCTTTCTGGGATGACGATGAGCTACCTCAGGAGAATCTTGATTCTCTTGCTGACTTTGAGTTTGACGAGGGCTTATTGGAGGCGAATCAATCAGATTCTGAGCCAGCCCCCATCCTCGCAAACGCCCCACCTCCTCCCCCAGAAATCCAACAAATCAATGAACCTTATGTACCACCACCACCATCTCACCAAAATCCTATCTTTCCACCAGGCACCAATCCCGCATATGTAACCGATCCATCTTTCACTCCCTCACTTCAATTTTTACATCCACAAATTTACAATGTACCACCACCAATCAATTATGATGTCCCTTCTGAACATGACCTAGATTCTGAGACGGAATCTGAGAGTCCAACCGATGTTCAGATGAACAAAGTGTTAAAAGGGCTGGGTAGTTTACCCTTTGTGGCTCCTGCTTCTGCACAACCCCCACCTCCTTTCAATGTGGAAGCCCAGTTAGAGAAAACCCAAACCGAAGTCCAAGGCCTTATTCGTAGGGTGGAGGACTTATCTAAATCTCTAACTGCCAACACTAGCTCCTTGGCTGATATGAAAGGTGCTCAGATGTTCCTTGGAACTGAGCTGACCAAAGTAGCTGGGAATGAAGGACTAGTGGTTGGAAAGTTGAATGAATTGGTGATGACATGCAATAAGGTGAGCTCTGCAATCAGAGAAGCCTTCAGATTGACTAAGAGAGATGTGCAAGCTTCTGTAGTTGCGAACTTGACATCTGGGGTTGAATTGTTGAAACAAGAGGTTATGGCAGTGGGAAGTGAAGTCCATGAGCTGGTTCAGAAGCCAAGTATTAATGAAAATGAACTTGGGGCTTCTATTAGTGCTAATGTTGTGGAAAATCTGAAGTCTGAGCTCTCTCAGAACTTAGCTGCTCAGATTTCAGATTCTGTTGCTCAGAAAGTTGGTGAAGATATCAGAAAGATGATTGCTGAACTGACCAAGGATACAAATGATAAGGTGGAAAAAGCTATACATGAAATCAAGACTTCAGTTTCCACGCTTGAAAGTTCAGTTCAGAATCAGTCTAAACAGTTGGATGAAGTTCTTACACTTCTAAAGAAAGAGAATGTTGTTGCTCCCCCTCCCCCTGCTTCTTTCACTGAAGAAGACAGAAAGATGCTTAAAGACTTGAAAGATCAAGAAGCACTGAACCTTAGTTCGTCCTTCAGACTAAAGGCTCAGTTTGCAACTATGGCAAAAGGCATTTGTGAATGCCTAGAACAACAAAGTTGGAAACCTCTGCAAGCACTTAAAAATACTCTGGATCTTTATGCTAAAATGCCTGCAGAGATTTCCAAAGGGGGAAGTGGTGTGCCTCTTGGGTTGCTGGCCAGTACACAAGAAATGATTCATGCAACCAAGAAGCAAACTGAGGTACCTTCTGGTAGTGCCTCAGTTCAGGGGGAACATGTTCAGAAACCAGAATCTGAAGCTGGTAGAAAAGACAAGGGAAAAGCCTTAGTGACTGCAGAACCAACAAAGAAAGTTGTTAAGGGTTCTGGCCTGGTTGTTGGAGAAGATGTCGATGAACAAGGCTATCCACTTCATGATCCAAATGCTGACAGCAAGAAGTTGGAGACTCTGCAGAAGCAAGTCTCTAACCAGTTTATAATGTGGAGTGAGAATAAAGAAAGGGAAAGGGTTCAACACCAAAGTATGGGAACCCTGGATCACATTGATGCTGCATCTCTTGGTCTATCACTTGAACGATTTCAGAAAATCAAACATGACCCAAGAGTGCAGAAGGCTGTTAAAGATATGCTCGATTATGAGTATGGGGTGAACTACTCTCCATTGGAACAAAAGCTGGACCATCTTACTTTCAAGATGTCCATTCAAGACTTAGTGAAAAATAGAGAAATGGAGATGGCCAGAAAGAAGAAAGAGATTCTGGCTGGAGTTCTGAATGTAGAGAAGGAGTTGTTCAGACCTCCAACTAAGCCCAGAACTGGAACAAGGACTGCAAAGAGAGATTCTCGTGATGTTGTCCATACTTCAATCAAACCAATTTCTGATGATGCTGCTGAGCTCCAAAGAAAACATGAGAAGGACCAGTATGATCATTACATGACTCATCGATCACATCAAGCCAGAATTGTTGATATTGAAGTTACTAAGGCTGATGGATTGAAGCTGTTCGATTTGGTTGTGAAAAGAGAAGGAAGGGCTACTGAAGAATATAGTCAAGTTTCAGTGCATGAATTTGGGATATCTGAGCATAGGGAGATGATCCAGATTCTGAAAGGAAAGCCTAAGTCTGCCTTGACTGGTGCATGGTTAGCAAGAATTCAGCAAAAGATGCAAGCCAAGGTAGAAATTGAAGCAAGGCTATTTGGCAAAAGGGATCAGTCTCCACTGAAGAGAAAACCTACTGAGGCACCTTCTGGTTCAAGGCCTGCCAAGAAGTAGTTTTCTATTCAGAATTATCATGTACTTGTAAATATTTACATTTGTAACTTTCATTTCAGTATGTAATATATAAGTTGCAAATTGTGACAAATAAGTAGATGATAAGTTTAAGTTAGAAAAACACAAGTAAAATTCTGAGACATCAATGATCAATAAGCACTGAACCTTAGTTCGTCCTTCAGACTAAAGGCTCAGTTTGCAACTATGGCAAAAGGCATTTGTGAATGCCTAGAACAACAAAGTTGGAAACCTCTGCAAGCACTTAAAAATACTCTGGATCTTTATGCTAAAATGCCTGCAGAGATTTCCAAAGGGGGAAGTGGTGTGCCTCTTGGGTTGCTGGCCAGTACACAAGAAATGATTCATGCAACCAAGAAGCAAACTGAGGTACCTTCTGGTAGTGCCTCAGTTCAGGGGGAACATGTTCAGAAACCAGAATCTGAAGCTGGTAGAAAAGACAAGGGAAAAGCCTTAGTGACTGCAGAACCAACAAAGAAAGTTGTTAAGGGTTCTGGCCTGGTTGTTGGAGAAGATGTCGATGAACAAGGCTATCCACTTCATGATCCAAATGCTGACAGCAAGAAGTTGGAGACTCTGCAGAAGCAAGTCTCTAACCAGTTTATAATGTGGAGTGAGAATAAAGAAAGGGAAAGGGTTCAACACCAAAGTATGGGAACCCTGGATCACATTGATGCTGCATCTCTTGGTCTATCACTTGAACGATTTCAGAAAATCAAACATGACCCAAGAGTGCAGAAGGCTGTTAAAGATATGCTCGATTATGAGTATGGGGTGAACTACTCTCCATTGGAACAAAAGCTGGACCATCTTACTTTCAAGATGTCCATTCAAGACTTAGTGAAAAATAGAGAAATGGAGATGGCCAGAAAGAAGAAAGAGATTCTGGCTGGAGTTCTGAATGTAGAGAAGGAGTTGTTCAGACCTCCAACTAAGCCCAGAACTGGAACAAGGACTGCAAAGAGAGATTCTCGTGATGTTGTCCATACTTCAATCAAACCAATTTCTGATGATGCTGCTGAGCTCCAAAGAAAACATGAGAAGGACCAGTATGATCATTACATGACTCATCGATCACATCAAGCCAGAATTGTTGATATTGAAGTTACTAAGGCTGATGGATTGAAGCTGTTCGATTTGGTTGTGAAAAGAGAAGGAAGGGCTACTGAAGAATATAGTCAAGTTTCAGTGCATGAATTTGGGATATCTGAGCATAGGGAGATGATCCAGATTCTGAAAGGAAAGCCTAAGTCTGCCTTGACTGGTGCATGGTTAGCAAGAATTCAGCAAAAGATGCAAGCCAAGGTAGAAATTGAAGCAAGGCTATTTGGCAAAAGGGATCAGTCTCCACTGAAGAGAAAACCTACTGAGGCACCTTCTGGTTCAAGGCCTGCCAAGAAGTAGTTTTCTATTCAGAATTATCATGTACTTGTAAATATTTACATTTGTAACTTTCATTTCAGCGTGTAATATATAAGTTGCAAATTGTGACAAATAAGTAGATGATAAGTTTAAGTTAGAAAAACACAAGTAAAATTCTGAGACATCAATGATCTATAAGATGTACTTAAGAAATTTTTACAACTTAAACAAAAACTTGCATTTCAGACTTACAAACATGTATAGATAGAAGTCTGGAATGCATGTACTATTTCAGAACAAATAGGGGGAATTTGTTAGGTCGAGAATCGACCATGTATAATTTGTTCAGAAATAGCTTGAAGTTTAGTGAAGACATTACTTCAGAATTCTGAGATGCCTCAGAATTCCTTCACTGAAGCTTCACTTCAGTTCAGATCTACGTATCAGAATACCATTCAGAATGAAGTCAAAGACTGAAGTCTGAAGAAGAGAATCATCTCAGAAGCGAGCATCAGAGTGATTCTACCAGATCGAAGACTGAAGCATCTCAGTGATAAAGTATTTACAACACTTTACACTGATTACGAGGAAGACTTTTACCTTACACATTTACCAAGTTGATAGATTTATCTATTAATAAAAGGTACAATGTAGGTATGGAACCTAGTACGATAAGTCACATCAAGTGACTTATATACTCTTCCTAGTGCAGCATGTAAGGAATTATGACTTAATTCCTTAAATGCTCACAACCACATTTGTACGACATTGTCCATGTCATCATGAACAAAGTCTATAAATACAAAGTCTTCTCATAACTTGCAAATAGCTTGAAAGTTTAGTGAAGACATTACTTCAGAATTCTGAGATGCCTCAGAATTCCTTCACTGAAGCTTCACTTCAGTTCAGATCTACGTATCAGAATACCATTCAGAATGAAGTCAAAGACTGAAGTCTGAAGAAGAGAATCATCTCAGAAGCGAGCATCAGAGTGATTCTACCAGATCGAAGACTGAAGCATCTCAGTGATAAAGTATTTACAACACTTTACACTGATTACGAGGAAGACTTTTACCTTACACATTTACCAAGTTGATAGATTTATCTATTAATAAAAGGTACAATGTAGGTATGGAACCTAGTACGATAAGTCACATCAAGTGACTTATATACTCTTCCTAGTGCAGCATGTAAGGAATTATGACTTAATTCCTTAAATGCTCACAACCACATTTGTACGACATTGTCCATGTCATCATGAACAAAGTCTATAAATACAAAGTCTTCTCATAACTTGCAAATAGCTTGAAGTTTAGTGAAGACATTACTTCAGAATTCTGAGATGCCTCAGAATTCCTTCACTGAAGCTTCACTTCAGTTCAGATCTACGTATCAGAATACCATTCAGAATGAAGTCAAAGACTGAAGTCTGAAGAAGAGAATCATCTCAGAAGCGAGCATCAGAGTGATTCTACCAGATCGAAGACTGAAGCATCTCAGTGATAAAGTATTTACAACACTTTACACTGATTACGAGGAAGACTTTTACCTTACACATTTACCAAGTTGATAGATTTATCTATTAATAAAAGGTACAATGTAGGTATGGAACCTAGTACGATAAGTCACATCAAGTGACTTATATACTCTTCCTAGTGCAGCATGTAAGGAATTATGACTTAATTCCTTAAATGCTCACAACCACATTTGTACGACATTGTCCATGTCATCATGAACAAAGTCTATAAATACAAAGTCTTCTCATAACTTGCAAATAGCTTGAAGTTTAGTGAAGACATTACTTCAGAATTCTGAGATGCCTCAGAATTCCTTCACTGAAGCTTCACTTCAGTTCAGATCTACGTATCAGAATACCATTCAGAATGAAGTCAAAGACTGAAGTCTGAAGAAGAGAATCATCTCAGAAGCGAGCATCAGAGTGATTCTACCAGATCGAAGACTGAAGCATCTCAGTGATAAAGTATTTACAACACTTTACACTGATTACGAGGAAGACTTTTACCTTACACATTTACCAAGTTGATAGATTTATCTATTAATAAAAGGTACAATGTAGGTATGGAACCTAGTACGATAAGTCACATCAAGTGACTTATATACTCTTCCTAGTGCAGCATGTAAGGAATTATGACTTAATTCCTTAAATGCTCACAACCACATTTGTACGACATTGTCCATGTCATCATGAACAAAGTCTATAAATACAAAGTCTTCTCATAACTTGCAAATCGCTTGAAACTTTAGCATTGCAACTTGTGAGATATACTCTAAGCAAAACTTACGAGTATTTCCAAGTCATCTTGATCACTTGTATTTCGGGATTGTTTAGATATTTACACTTGGGTGTTTATCTTTGTTCCGCAACAATCCTTGTATTTGTTTATATATCAATAAATCAAATACATTAGAAAACAACGTATCTCAATGCTTTATACTTGATTATATTTATATATATCTTTATATAGTTTCTGCCATTTGTTCTTCATTATTTATATTGTCAATTGTTTCTTGTTATCCACATCTGGATCGTAAACTGAACTTGTCCATTCAAGATCAGTTGTACTTGCCAGTCGGGTTTAGTCATTCGTCTATATATTTGGGACTCACAGTTAACGATGTCGATTGTGGACTCTATTTATTTCTACAAGATGGATTTATGATTTGTACTACCATACGATGAAGTTGATGATGAAAGTCCTGCTTGGGATAAGTATACGCTCTTTATGAATCAATTGAGTTTCTTGAAGTACCTGCACGATAACGAAGGGTCCTTACCATGTTGCGAACTTAAGGGATAAGTTCAAAGTTTCTCTAGACCGTTCAGTCATTACGTTCGGTGATGACATTACTATCTATTCTATGTATGATGAAGAACATCATGCCGTGTAAGGAACGTTACTACGATTTTCTACAAGTAGAGGTCTGATTTTAAAATTCGCCCAAAGTGAGTAAAAGTTAAAGTAGAAGCTGATGCGTAGAATTGAAAGGAACAAGGTCCCATTTGAAGTTTACTTCCATGACTATGAGGTTATGGTAAGCACTTGTATATAACGAGCCAGTCAAGGGTGATGTTTCTAGAGACGAAGATGTTGGTATTATGAGAGTAGATTCTGAAAGTTCATGAATAACCAGCATGGAACTATAAGTCAAAAAGTAAGACTTCGGTATCCAAGAACGAAATGACCAAAAGTAGTACTTGAGGGAGTTCATGAACCGTAATGATGTGTTCATTTGGATGTCGCCTGAAGTGTGATACGACCTATTATGGTACAAGGTGTAGTAAATTTTATATGTTGAAGTGTGAATGGGTTAAAAGCCAAGACTAGACACCGAAAGTTTGGTGGCAATACAAGGAGTTAATGGTCCCCTGACGGAAGTGAGTGGTCATGTCACCTTGGACATGAAAGAAAAGATGTGTGATTAAGAAGTGCTTTTAAAGTGTGAGAGTAAATGGTGGAATGTTTTAAATCAAGACGACCATTATATGAGATTTTTAAAGATGTTTGACAAGTGTGAGGAAAAATGGTGAACTCATGTGATGCCTATCACTCTTAGTTTGATGGAAAGAAGAATGAATGGAGTATAAAACTTGGTTAAACCATATGATTGTGTGATGGTGCCTTGAGATTTATTGTTGTGATCATATGCATCAATGATAATGTGATAGATGTTGGATGTCATTTCATGATTTGGCAAGTTATTGAAAGGAAAAACGCAGAATCAAAGATCATAAAGGCAATAGTTCATAAAGTTGGAATTGTAAAAGAAGTGTTTTGGTTAGCTCAAAATTGTCTAAAGGTTTTGTGGTGAACAAGGGAAGCTTATTATGCGCAAAGTGGGTAATATGGTTTAACCATAAGCCATTATGGAGGGATATGTTATGCATCAAAAGTTATGGAGGGACGACCCTTTGTTCAAAGGAATTATGAGAGATGTGATAGCAAGTTAGCAAGGGTACGTGTTCGAAAGGCTTAATTGCTGAATGAATAGTATTCGCTGAATGTAGTATGGGAATATATGTATGTTGAAATGACTTATGTGTGGCGCTTAAATATGGTGTGTCTAGTTCACTAGATACACGTATGAATCATAATGAGATATATATGTTAGTGAGACCAAACGTTGAAGTAGACGTGGGATTAATTAGGTAATGAATGTACCTAATGTTAAAGTAATATGTAAGATGTAGTAAATCGTGCTAGATGTAATGTTAGTACGTAAGATGTGGATAATCGCGCTTATTGTGAAGCTAGTGCTAAAATGAATATGTGAGACAAATTTATGTGTGATATGCCAAGATGTGCTATGAAGTTACGTGTAAGTGGTGAGTCCATGTTAATGTGATATAAGACATGGATTAAGATGCAAGTATACGATGACATGATGTATTGGTTGAGGTGAAACCAATGTGCATCCGTGGAGAGATATGAGTATTGATGATAACGTGTGTTTGTAGTTGGTCGGATTGAGATCCTTGACCAAAAGTCAAAGAAGCTTCAAAGGAAGCAAAAGAAGCTACGTAGGAAATTGATTGATCTTGTGTTGATCAAGTGGAAGCATAATCATGGAGAAAACTTAGCGTGAGAAACCGAAGCAGTAATGAAGGGGAAGTATCCGGAGTTATTCCTTTCTGATGAGATTCCGGGGACGGAATCCTCTTAAGGGGGAGGTAATTGTAACATCCTAAACTTTTTATTTAACGGTTGACTAGAGTCGTTAAGTCAACCTAACGTGTCTGTTAAATCTACGACGGATGTAGTAATGTGTTAAAGATGTAGTTTTATGCCTTTTAGAGGTGTTCAAAGTGTGTATCAAGTTGTATATAGTCCATAGAGGTGTTTTGGGCTAATAATATGACCTTATGAAGCCTAGGGACCAAATTTGACATGTGGTGAAAGTCAAAAACGGGATTAAGGTTTAGGAAGGAGTCATTAGATGTTAATATGCAGAAAAATAACCTCCTTCTCAAGCCCTAGCCGCCCCCATGATTCCCTATCAAATTCTAAGCCGAAAATCCTTCAAAACGGGTGATTCATGTGTGTATGGTCAAGTTTATTGCATCCTCTTTGAGATCTACAGGTAGGAAAGGTATATTAACGCTAATTTTATATCTTTTCAATTATGTGAGTCATTTGAAATCAGATCTAGGTGTTAGAGGATCAATTGATGTCGAAATAACGATTGTTTAAATGATGCAAATCATGTATGTTTTAATCAAAGGTTGTATTGCATCATTATGGTCTAAATATGAAGGATTTTGAAGTATTAAAGTAGTGTTTATGATTTGGAGTCGTTTTGGTAGAGTTTCGGTTTGGATTCAATTATGTTTATGAGACGATTTAGGTCAAATCGGGTGTCAAATGATTTGTATAAGGTGTGTAGGGAATCCATGAACCTATTAATGATTTCATAATATTATTTGAGTCATTGTTGGTGTATATGAACTGAAGAAGTCATGGTGGATGTGTGGTAGTCAAAAGATGAAAGTAGTCTACAAAAGAGTCTGTAGTCTACAAAGGAGTAAAGTAGTCTACGAAATGTGAAAGTAGTCTACAAAAGAGTCTGATAGTCTACAAAAGAGTAAAGTAGTCTACGAAATGTGAAAGTAGTCTACAACAGCTGAAGTAGTCAACAAAGACTATTATTCGATATATATATATATATATACATATATATAGGTTTAGCATCGTTTACATATATATATATATATATATATATATATATATATATATATATATATATATATATATATATATATATATATATATATATATATATATATATATATATATATATATATATATATATATATATATATATATATATATATATATATATATATATATATATATATATATATATATATATATATATATATATATATATATATATATATATATATATATATATATATATATATATATATATATATATATATATATATATATATATATATATATATATATATATATATATATATATATATATATATATATATATATATATATATATATATATATATATATATATATATATATATATATATATATATATATATATATATATATATATATATATATATATATATATATATATATATATATATATATATATATATATATATATATATATATATATATATATATATATATATATATATATATATATATATATATATATATATATATATATATATATATATATATATATATATATATATATATATATATATATATATATATATATATATATATATATATATATATATATATATATATATATATATATATATATATATATATATATATATATATATATATATATATATATATATATATATATATATATATATATATATATATATATATATATATATATATATATATATATATATATATATATATATATATATATATATATATATATATATATATATATATATATATATATATATATATATATATATATATATATATATATATATATATATATATATATATATATATATATATATATATATATATATATATATATATATATATATATATATATATATATATATATATATATATATATATATATATATATATATATATATATATATATATATATATATATATATATATATATATATATATATATATATATATATATATATATATATATATATATATATATATATATATATATATATATATATATATATATATATATATATATATATATATATATATATATATATATATATATATATATATATATATATATATATATATATATATATATATATATATATATATATATATATATATATATATATATATATATATATATATATATATATATATATATATATATATATATATATATATATATATATATATATATATATATATATATATATATATATATATATATATATATATATATATATATATATATATATATATATATATATATATATATATATATATATATATATATATATATATATATATATATATATATATATATATATATATATATATATATATATATATATATATATATATATATATATATATATATATATATATATATATATATATATATATATATATATATATATATATATATATATATATATATATATATATATATATATATATATATATATATATATATATATATATATATATATATATATATATATATATATATATATATAGATATCATCCGTATCATCCGTGTAATTTACCCTAATAATTTTTTTTAAGATATTTATATTTATATTTCATTTATTAAAATGGGTAGATATTCTATATTAAAATTCACATATATATATATTTATATATATATATGTATAATTGTTTAGGTTGTGATGCCTAAACTAATAATGTGTGAAACCGAGCTCGTAAATTATAATGCAGGGAAGTGTTAAGCTTAACCCGTACTTGCCCTAGCTCGGCGAGTGCGTGAACGTAGGTTGCTTGGGTGGCTCCTTGCAACATGGTCATTTAACGCAGGGCGAGTAATACGAGGGGTCTGACCCACCTCCATATACGGATTACTCTGGGATTGGCTTGCCATTCCTTAACGACGTATGATGAGTAGCCTTTTGGTTGATCATCTAGTCGGTGTGATGCAGGGCACACTTATATGCAGATAACGAAGTTACGTGTGATTATGTGTGTAATAAAAGAAGGATAGGCACAATTAGGGTGATTCATCCTAAGTTGATATGCAGGTTGTATGTGTGTGTGTTATGTGGGTTGTGCCTTAATGTTTTGTCAACAAAGTAGAAATGTTTTAATTGGACAACGCTTTATAACTTTAGTGTTATCTTACTTAGCTAATTCGTTAGCTAACACTTGTCTTTTGAATGTGTGTTGCTCCCTCAGGTTTAGCAAAGCCGAGGAAGACGTAGAATGAAAAGTGAGGAATTGGGTAGAATGCTTGATGAAGACTTTAGCTACCCATAGATCCTACACCTCATTAGACTTATTTACATTTTGATATTATGCAGATTTTATGAAGTACTATGTAGACGGTTGTTTTGTGTTGGGCAACCATTGGGTTTTCATTTAGACATTTTGATGGTATGGCATGTAACACCAATAAATGCAGGAACCGAACTATTTTTATCGGTTTTGAACTTTTAAAGTTTTCTTCCGCATCTTTTAACACCGTTAGGTGGAAATTTTTGAAAACCCATGATTTTAAATGTCGAGTGTTACAATTTTCTTGGAGTGGAAGTGAATCAAGGGAAGGCAGGAATAAGCATGTGTCAAAAGATATATGCTAGAGAAGTATTGAGCCAATTTGGTCTGTGGGAAAGCAATGGGGTCAGAAACCCTATAGTACCTGGAACAAGTGTAACCAAGGATGGGGTTGGAGCTAAAGTAGATGAAACAGAATATAAGAGTCTGTTGAGTCATGGATTCGCTGAAGATTACTTGCTGAGTCAAGTAGTCGCTGACAGCCTCAGCGAGAAGTTTCATCAGCGAGCTTTCAGCGATCATTATTATCTTCGAGTTAAAGGATAAGTTCAATGACTCACCGTCATATGTTGTAAGTCAAATATAGGCGGGAAAATGAAGATAAGAAGACTGGTTTCAAGGACACGTGTTGCAAGATCAAGATGGAGCCATGTGACCTTGTACCAAAATGGTACTAAGGTGTTTCTCTTTCATGCCGTTTTGGGAAAGAAACAAGATGGCAAACAGAGATGTCTGAAGACCAGTCTTACACACCAATAGATAGTTGACAACCTTCATGTGTCAACATCTATTGGGCTGTCATGTGATGCCTTTTCTCTCCTATATAAGACATCTCTTGACCTAGCCGCAAACTGTTGGTTCATTCTACAATAGTCACTTAGTGTGTTTTTCTCTCATTGTAGAATTGTATAATTGTTAAGTTTTCGTGTGTGCAAAACTTAACAATATTTCTTTCTTTCTTTCTTTGTAAACCAACCATGTATTCACCATTTAATTAATACTACTTATGATTAAACGTGTTTACTTTCTTGTCTTGCTTTCTTAGTGTAATTTACATTAGTTGTTTAATTACATAATCGTTGCAAACTTGGGACTTTCAGTTGGTATCAGAGCGGTGGTTCGACACACCGAATCTGATCTGAGTAAAAGTTTGCGAGATTATCTTTCTTTCTTTCTGTACTTTAATTTTCTGCATCTAAAAACTTTTCTTTAAACTTCTGTCTACTTTTCTTTTCTTATTATTATGTCTTCTGTTCCTTCTCTGGTTAATACCAGAGATTTTGGGTATGTCTCCATCCCACCCAGATTCGATTCACATGATTTCGGATCTTGGAAGGAGAGAATGCTCCTACACATCGTAGGAGTTGAACCCTATCTAATGACCATTCTAACCAGAGGGCCATATGTACCGGTTCTGGTTACTAGGACACCAGGAGCCACTGCTGATGCTCCTGAAGTTGTCACTGAGCTCATAAAACCAGAAGTACAATGGACAGATGACGAGCGCAGGCTTGTCAATCTGGATGCTCGGTTGAGAAATCTTATTATTACTACCCTTCCTGATGATATAATGAAATCTGTCATCAAACTTTCTTCTTCTAAATTGGTGTGGGATAATCTGTGTACCAGATTCGATGGTACGGCAGATGTTCTTGCTACCAAGAAAATAGATCTGAAACGTGCCTATGAAGGATTCTTCTCTCTTCCAAATGAGAGTCTGGATGGCCGTATAATCGCTTTAAGTGCCTTTTGAATGATATGACAAATGTGGGCATAGAGCATAATATGCTTGAAATATGCTACAAGTTCATTGACGTCTTGCCTATCAAATGGCAAGGCTTAAGGCAAATTCTTAGAACTACTAAGCAACTGAAGGAGCATGACTTAGAGTCACTCTATGGCACTCTTCAATTTGAAGAGAGAGCCCTCGCTCAAACTTTGAGAGCTGAGGCTGAGTCTAAGAGGCATGCTGGTTCATATGCTTCAACTTCAACTTCTTCTTCTTCTTTATCTAGTGTCTCTAATGTTCATGACCCTCTTGCCCTGGTCTCTGCTGAAGTCAGTCCTGTCCATCTTGACATGGACATCAGCAATTCTACCCCCTCTAACGTCCAAGATCTTGTCAATGACCTCGATTTTGAGGAGAGACAAGAGATGTTCTCGGACTTTCATGAACTTTGCTCTCATCGCTGGTAAACGATATTCTAGAAAATGGAATGGTCGTAGGTCGACTCATTTCCAAAAACCAGTGGTAGACAAGTCTCAAGAAGAATGTTGGAGGTGTGGTCGAAAAGGCCATTACCAAAAGGAATGCAAAGTTTCTATTCCTTCTTTGCAGGCAGCGAAGCCCTCTTCATCATCAGCGAGGCCCTCTTCAGTCAAGCCTGTAAGTCCCAACTCAATAGATGGTACTACCTGAAGACACCTCAATGTCGATGGTGGAGTTACTTTGCAATATAAGCTCTGAACTGGAGACGACCAGTTACAGAGAGTATATACCAAGTTCTAGATAGATTACTTATTAAGTGACAATAAGTAAAGAACAATGCAATAAAATAAAATACTTAAAGTAAATTGGTGAGACAATATGTAATTTTCAAGTGTAATTTATTTATTAACTTTAAATAAATTACAAGGTTGTTGCGGAACCAAGATAATACAAAGTATGTAAATATCCTAACACCTATGAACTACAATTGATCTACACTTGGAATTTCTCTAAACAATCGAAACACTTAAAGTTGTGAAATGTTCCTTTTTGTGATTGAGAAAATATTGCACAAGTTCACCAAGAATATTGCAGGTATGCAAAGTGTGAATTCTTTCGAAGTGTGTTCGAAGAAGTTATATTCTTGGTGTGCAATGACTTGTATTTATAGGCAAAGTTAACATTGGGATGTTAACTTTGGCCGTACAAATGTGGTTGAGAGCATTTAAAGAATAGCATTTAATTCCTTAAAATGCAGTGTAAAGTTGCAGTATAAAGCAACTTTATTCAACCAGCTTTATGTACCTTTTGTACTTAAATAATAAGATAAATCTTATTATCCGGGTAAAAGCATATAAAGCACAAAAGTCAATTCCTCGTAATCAGTGTAAAGCTTTGTAAGAGCTTTCCACTGACGGTCTCCAGTTTGTAACTGACTAGAATGTCAACTGGGCTTCGCTGCCATTGTCATTCTCTATCTTCCACTTGTTGTCTTCGACTCCAACTGAAGGATTCTTCAACTGGTCAGTTCTCAACTGGAGGAAGTCTTCAGTTGCGTTGACTGTACGATGCAACTGGACTTCATATATTTCTGGACAAATCTTCTGGGTCTCCAGGTGCAACTGGAGACTGGCCAGTTTACCAGTAAACTGGTCCTAACAAATTCCCCCTATTTGTCTAGAAATATTGGCAAGTCTTTTTCAGTCCTTGTATCTGTACAAGTGTGAACTGGAGAGACTTGTTCGATTAAATCTATCTAAGTTTTCCAAGGCATTTTTATAGATCAATAAATGCCTTGGGTTTTCTTTTAAGTTTGTTAGATCTAATCTATTATCTACCTTGTGGTTACAAACTGGTAACTTCATTTATACAAGGAAAAGAAATTTATACAAGTTACAGAATGTAAATAAAATTACAAGTAGATAACTGAAAAGAGAACTTAATGGGATGGCCCTTCGCCAGTTCTTCTTCTCTTGGTCACTGAAGAGATAGGCTGAGAGTCTTCAGGATCAATATTCAACTTTAGCTCCAGATTTTCTTTATGTTGAATCTTGCCCTTTAAGAAGTTCACCCATGCTTTCTCAAACCTATTCTTTTGTGCCTTGGCATCCAAAACATTCACCATTTCAACCCATTCAGTGAACCCATACTGCATTGCACCAGGATTGTCAGTTTTAACCAGTGGCCCTCTGGTATAACTAACTTCAACTTGAAAGTGCTTGGTGCCTCGCTTAATGGTTACATTAACATCATTGATAGTCCCACTATGTCTTCTGGTTGCCATGATCTGGGAGTAATAGCTTCTTGCTTCAGATTCATTTGTTATTTTAATACTCCCAGCTCCAGCAGCCAGTACAGCAGACTTGATGTCATCATTTGATACTTCACCAGTTGGTTCTACAAATGTGCTAAGGTCAGCATCTCTGGTCAGTGGTCTTCTTGGTTGAGGGATTCTCCTTGGTGGATTCAATACCCTTTTTACAACCTTCTTAACATGTTCAATTCTTTTTAGAATCCCACTTGCCCTATTCTCCTTAGCCTTCTCCACTGATATATTCAAGCTTCTGGCATCAAATTCAGCTTCATCATCAGGATAGTGTCTGTCCAGTTCAACATCAAGCATTTCTTTCAACTGGTCAACTATCCTGGGATCATTCTTAACTCTGGCATACTCCTCCTTAGTGATTCCCAAAAGATGAGCATCACTCATATCAAGCAGTTTGATTTTTGCAAGATGCTCTCTGGCTTGAACTTGGTTGGCTTGTTTCATTTTCTTTCTTTCTTTTATTTGATTACCAAGTCTAGCCAGTTGTTTGCTAACACTTTCAGAAACTGGAGGAAGTACATCAGCATTGCCAGTTTCCAACATAGGTACATCAGTGGCCGGCTGGGCAGATACATCACATGCTAAACCTTTGCCCTTATCAACAACATTCCCCCTATCACCTACATCACCAGTTTCAATAACTCTTTGCTCACCAGCTTCAGTACTGGCAGCCACAATCAATTCTATACCAGATTGACCTCCAGATGGAGTGCTTTCAGTTGCAATTGGTGCAAGAACTGCACTTCTTTCCCCCTTGGAAGCATCTAGACCTGCCCTAATCACTTCCCATTCAGAATGGTGAGCTGGCAACCGGTCAAGAGGCTGCCATGAATGCATGTTCTTGCATTCTTTGAAGATTGTGCACATCATCCTGAAAGATCTCCAAAGGTGGTTGGTTTTTTAGACTGGGTCAGAACATTAGCTGCAACTTGTTCCTGACCAGTTTTCAATTCATTTAAAATCTTGGAATCTTCATCCAAACCAGAAACCACCTTATCCTTGACTTCTTCATCCTTCTTCTTCAAACTTTCTACTTTAGTTGTCAGTTTATCCAAAGATTGAGCATGAAGTG
>CM067171.1:30069386-30234483 GCA_034093135.1 Erigeron breviscapus
ATGTTTTGCAGAGATTGTTGCTAGTTTTGATCTTACTTGTTCTATTTGCAGAGATTTTATCTCGGCAAATACGTGATTCAGCAAATTTTTGCTAAGTGTTGGAGCTACTTGTTCTATTTGCAGAGATTATTTCTCGGCAAATAGTTGTTTCAAGAAAATTTGGTCAAGTGTGGTGCTACTTGTTCTGTTTGCAGAGATAAAAGCTCGGCAAACAAGTGTTATTGGTTGTTGCGACTAAGTACAATTCTTATTTGTGCTATTTGCAGAGATTTTTTCTCGGCAAATAGTTGATTTGGTTTTCTTCGACCAAGTGACAATCTCATTTGTGCTGTTTGCAGATTTTTAATTAAATCTTGGAATCTTCATCCAGACCAGAAACCACCTTATCCTTGACTTCTTCATCCTTCTTCTTCAAACTTTCTACTTCAGTTGTCAGTTTATCCAAAGATTGAGCATGAAGTGATACCTGGGTGTTCAAGTTATCAATGCTGCCCCTCAACTAGTTGATCTCATTTGTGAGTGGGGCCAGATCAACCTGAGGAGTGGCCAGCTTGGTGATCTCAGACATCACCCTTTCAATCAATTGTGCTTCTCTAGCACCCAGCGTATCATCTATCTTCTGACCAACTGAAGTCATTAACTGCTCTCCAAGTTCAGTCACATTCAACCCAGGTTTGTCAACCAATTCCTTTACCTGTTTTTCAATCTCCCTTAAATCCACTTCTGATGTTCTAACAGTGTTGCCCAGCAAGTTGGAGATTGAGGTTGTGACCTTGGACTGAGTGAGGTCAAAGGCTTCTTTTAAAGTACCTGCCAGATTGTTGCAGCCAGTGACCAACTCATTCAGCTTCTTCAACACCAAGTCTTCATTAGATGAAAACTTGTTAATCCCCAGATCAACCACTTTAATGTTGGTCAAGTGATCCTTGTGGTATCTGGAGAAAGACTTGGTGTTTTTGTCAAGTGTCTTTTGAATCTCCTCCACCCTGGTGAGAAGGTTTTGGAGATCGGCTTGTACAGAGACAACTTGACTGTCCAGTGACGGAGGAGAAGGTGTCACTGGACCAGCAGCAGTTTCTACTGGAGCAACTGGAGGAGGCAAACTTAGAGAAGTCTCCCCAGTTGTCAGTCCAGCAGTTGAAGAAATAGTAGGATTGGTGGTAGAAGAAAGGACTGGAAATTCAATGTGTTGTTCATGCTGAGAATGCTCAGGTGTGAACAACGGCGGCGGTGGGGGTGGCATTTCTCGAAGGAGTGAGAATTGCCCAGATGGTGAAAGTGCCATACGTCTGTTTCCAGACATATAGTTATAAGTGGGAATGAAATATTGTAGGCTCATTTTGTTGGGATGGTGAAAGTGAAATTGATGCATCTGGAAGCGAGACTGGAGATGAAGGGTTTTGATCTTGTACAGCAGAATCAAAAATCTCCAAGTCTGAAGCAGTACCTTCAGAATCCGAAGACTCTATAAGGATTTCCTCGTCATTAACATTCATGTCCAGATCCATGAATGTAACTGAGGGCTGACCAGAAGGGTCAGTCTCCAGATGACCTTCCCCAGTTTCCTGGTTGAGTGCATCTGTTGGAGGATCAGATACCGAGGTATCTTCACCAGGGATAGATGTTATTGGAGTTGCCTCAGTTATTGTTGCTCTATCCTCAACCATAACATTAGACGAACTGGAGGGTCCCTCATTATTTTGAGGCCCGCCCAGTTGTCTTTCTGACTCACCTAGAATTGGTGCATCAGTTTTGGCGAATGCCAGCTGCATTCGATCTGGAATCTCAACCTCTCCAGCTTCAGATACTAGAGAGTCTAAATTCCTCAACAAATCTGGTACAGTGTAAGGTGAATCTGTGCTTAAGTATGCTTCACTGCCCAGAATTTGTAGAAAGCAAAGAGAGAGAAACCTTGAGAAGGGGATACAAACTCCCCTGGTGCCCTTCAGTTATCTGGTCAAGACCACCAGAACTCCCACCCATACTCTCCACCAGGTGGATGAAAAAATACCTCCATGAAGGTGTAAGACCCTTCATGGTCATCACACCTTTCGTCTTCAAAACCCCTTTCTCCGAAGACCACCAGAACTCCCACCCATATTCTCCACCAGGTGGATGAAAAAATACCTCCATGAAGGTGTAAGACCCTTCATGGTCATCGCACCTTTCGTCTTCAAAACCCCTTTCTCCAAGCACCCCTTATGTCCCATTTCAAGGAGGACTTGGCGAAAATTAACGTTTGGGGGTAAGACAACTGGAGATTCACCCTCTCTCCAGTAGTTGAGGTGTAAGGCATCCCTCAATGTATCAGCTGACAAGGTACACTGGATTGTTCCATCCTTTAATGTAAAACTGATGGAAGAACAATCGGAAGAAAGAGTGGCAGTGTACCAAAACTCACACAAGTAGTCGTGAAACATCTTGCGTGGGTTTAGAGAGAATGAGGGTCCTATTGGAGAATCCTTCAAAAACTTTTGGACAATAAGGGTATTGGACCCTTGAACTCGCCATCGGATTATTTGGATTGAGTTTGATGAGCGAAGTGTTACTAGGAGCACCAGATGCCGGTTTGACATCTGGTGAAGGGGCATATGGAACAGTTAAGAGATTTACATCTCTTGAACGGGATGATTTAGGTGCCATTGGAAAATGAAATTGAAATTTTGGAATTAGGGTTCTTGATTTATGAAGCCGAGAGAGAAAAGAAGCAATTTTAGATGATTGGGAAGTAAATGAAAGAATGTGAAGGAAAGTAAATGTGTTCGGAGTAAATAAGGGTATTTATAAGGAATTCAAGATCCCAATGTAATACCAAAAAAATTATATTTTATTAACAAAATCAATTTTGTAGATATTTTTACAAAATAAGTTTGAATTTTGAAATAAAACATAATTAATTGTGTCAGCATTAAATGCTACGACGGCTTATCTTACCCACGCGCCCACTAACATTAATTTTCCTAATACAAACAGTGTTCATTTACCAAAATGACTTTAAACACGTCAGATGACGATACCAATTGGTTTAAAACACTCGAGTACCATCACGTGTCACAAATATTGACCAAGTATTTCTAACGTTATAAAAAATAAGACAAGACTGAATCTGGTCACTGGAGGATCAGTCCAGTGCCAGTTTCCAACTGGAGAGTTCTCCAGTTGCCATTTTCAAACAAAAACGAATTTAGTCAGAAAATTATTTTGAGTCTTTCCCCCTAAAATGATGATCCAGAAATCAATTAGTGCCAGGATAGTATCACAAAGGCGTTCGATAGCCTGGCGAGCAAAGATTATATGGACCTCCTCAACTGGAGAACTTCATCAGTGTCACTGACGCGTTCAATAAAAAAGAAATCTCCAGTTTTAAGGATTTAACATTCCCAGTTCGCTGATGAGATGTTTAAAGGTTTTCTCATCAAGAGGTTTTGTAAAAACATCAGCGAGCTGTTTGTCAGTGGGGATGAAATGAATTTCAATGTCTCCTTTCATAACATGATCACGAATAAAATGATACCTGATGTCAATATGCTTTGTCTTGGAGTGCATCACTGGGTTGTGAGATATAGCAATTGCACTGGTGTTGTCACAAAAGATTGGGGTCCTTGTATTCTTTTGACCATAATCTAGTAACTGGTTCTTGATCCAGAGAATCTGGGCACAAACTGGCCGCAGAAATGTACTCTGCCTCAGCAGTGGACATAGAGACTGAAGTCTGCTTCTTGCTGGTCTAACTTACCAGTTTTCCTCTAAGGAAATGACAACCACCAGTTGTTGATTTTCTATCTATCTTACAACCTGCATGATCTGAATCTGAATAACCCATTAGATCTAATCCTGAGCCTTTGGGGTACCAACGACCAAGATTAGGACACCCTTTCAGGTATCTAAAGATACGCTTTACAGCGTGCAAATGTGATTCTTTAGGGTTAGCCTGAAACCTGGCACATAAACATGTTGCAAACATTATATCTGGTCGACTGGCAGTTAAATACATCAGTGAACCAACCAAACCACGATAGTCAGTTATGTTCACTGGTTTGCCAGTTGGGTCAGAGTCCAAATTTAATGGTGCTGCAATAGGTGTATTTCGATGGGATTGAATCATATTTGTATTTTCTTAACAAATCTCTGACATATTTTCCTTGGTTTATGAAAATTCATTTTCAGTTTGCTTAATCTGAAGACCTAAGAAAAATGTTAATTCACCCATTTAACTCATCTCATACTCAGATGACATGATTTTAGAAAACTTTTTACACATTGCATCATCAGTTGAACCAAATATAATGTCATCAACATAAATTTGTACCAATAAGATATTCCCTCTTTCTTTCAAGATAAACAAGGTATTATCTATTGCACCTCTTTGAAAGCCATTTTTAAGAAGATGTTTAGTTAAAGTATCATACCAGGCTCTTCGGGCTTGTCTTAGACCATACAAAGCTTTGTTCAGTCTATAAACCCAATGAGGATGCTTCTCATCGATGAACCTGGAGTCTGCTTAACATACACAACTTCTTCCAATGTTCCATTAAGGAACGCACTTTTGACATCCATCTGGAAGACCTTGAACTGCAGATGGGATGCATAAGCCAGAAATATTCTGATGGCTTCAAGTCTTGCAACTGGAGCAAAAGTTTCATCAAAGTCAACGCCTTCTGCTTGACAATAACCCTGGGCAACTAATCTGGCCTTGTTTCTTACAACATTGCCATCTTCATCCATTTTGTTTCGGTAGACCCATCTTGTACCAATAGGTTCTTTCTTTAACCCTGGTGGACAAGGAACAAGCTCCCAAACATTGTTCCTTTCAAACTGGACGAGCTCTTTTTGCATAGCTTCCACCCAGCTTGGGTCTGCCATAGCCTCGTCAATCTTCTTTGGTTCAATTAAAGATAAGAAGGTGACGTTTAAGCATTGCTCACTGGTGGCTCTTCTAGTCTGAACCCCACTATTTGGATCTCCCACAATCTGTTCAATTAGATGTGCTCGAGTCCATCTAGTGTATTGACTAGGCTGGTGTAAAACAATATCAGTGCAAGTCACCTGGCGATCTTCTTCAGTTGCAGTAGCTTCTGGAGGAGGATCGGTCCAAACTACTTCTACGTCCTCATCAGAGTCAATGAGGTCACGATTTGCATCATGAAATTCTTCATTCAAAGGCATTTCTTGAAGAACTGGAGAAGTTGGAGTTTGAACTGGTGCTGATATTGGAGTGGCACGTACATCAGATCCAATCACCAATTCTTGTGGTAAGTTGAAATTGATGGAGGGATAGAATGATGTGTCACTGGTGGTTTTCTTCTTCTTAACTGGTTCCAATTTGTTGTAACTGGAAACATCTTTTGGTGAAACAACTGACTGATGAACTTGGTCAGTTTCGCCAAAATTTATTGGAACGACTGGAGATAATATCAAGGCTTGGTCTCTTGTTGATTGCTTCAGTTGATTCATCGAATGTGACATGAATTGTCTCATGCACCTTTTGGAGTCTATAATTATAAACTCTAAAGGCCTTTCGAATATCTGAATAACCTAAAATTACCCCTTCATCAGCTTTTGCATCAAACTTTCCAAGCTGACTGGAATCGTTTAAGATATAAACTGGACAACCAAATACATGAAAATATCCAATATTTGGTTTACGATTCCTGAGTACTTCATAGGCAGTCTTCTTATGTTCTTGATGTAGACTGACCGGTTTTGGGTGTGACAAGCAGTTGCATGAGTACTTCATAGGCGTCTTCTTATGTCTCTTGATGTAGACTGACCGGTTTTGGGTGTGACAAGCAGTTGCAACTGCTTCAGCCCAAAAACTGGTGGGAGAAGACCTGATTCAGATAGCATACTTCTGGCTGCTTCTATCAGTGTGCGATTTTTTCTTTCCACAACTCCATTCTGCTCTGGAGAGTGTGCTGATGAGAAGTTTTGAGAGATGCCAGTGTCATTGCAAAATGTTTCAAGTACCTTATTTTGAAATTCAGTACCATTATCACTTCGCAACTGACAAACTTTTCGAGTATACTTGAGTTCAATTCTTTTGATGAGAGAGATGATCTCAGCAGGTGCATCACTTTTGGATCTGAGGAATACTACCCAACAGTATCTGGTGAATTCATCAACCACAACTAGAGTGTACTTCTTTCCAGCTCTAGTTTGAACATTCACTGGACCAAAAAGATCCATATGTAGCATGTGAAGAGGTTCAGTGATGCTAAAGTTTTGCTTAGTTTTAAAACTGGCCCTTTTCTGCTTGCCCATCTCACACCCTGGACATGGCTTTTCTTTATTGAAAGAAATTTGAGGTATCACATCAACCAGTTGTTTGCGAGACAACTTGTTAATATTTTTGAAATTAAGATGGGATAATCTTTTATGCCACAGCCAGTTGGTGTCCTCATCAGCTTTGGTATAGAAGCACTGCTCTTTTGGAGCTGGTTCCATATCCATGATGCACACATTACCTTTTCTTGGTGCAACCATCACCACTTTCCAATCCTTGTTAAATATGGTGCCTTGAGCAATATCGAACAAAACTCTGAAGCCATCATCACAAAGTTGGCTGACACTGATCAGGTTGTATTTCAAACCATTCAAAAATGCAACTCTTTTGAATTCGACTTGTCCATTATTGAGCACACCATATCCTTCAGCCTTTCCACTTTGATCATTACCAAACGTCAGTCGGTCCATCTTGGACAGTGAACTCTTCAAGCAGGGGCTTACATCCGGTCATAGTCCGGCCAGCAGCGCTGTCCAGATATTCTTCTTTCGATCGCCCTGCACACCCACAAAAATCATCAGTTATTTTTGTGAACCCATCTTTTCTTGATGGGTTCACCGGACTTCTCTACAGAAGTCACAGTAGATTGTTGTGGTGTTGAACTGGAGGCTGCATCTGGAGCTTTTCACCAGCTCCAGGTGCAGGAGTAAAAACGATTGGTATTTGATACTTACTCCCCTTATTTTTACCAGATTTTGTTCCAGATGGAACATTCTTTAGTTTAGGTTTTGAAGGGAGTGGTTTAATATTTTGTTTGAAAACTGGAGGTGATAAACCTCCTTCCAGATTGTTAATCCGGCAGGGGGGGGGGGGGGGGGGAGGGGTGGGGGGGGCGGGGGGGGGGGGAGGGGGGGCGGGGGGTGGGGGGGGAGGGTGGGGGGGGGGGGTGGGGTGGGGGGGGGCGGGGGCGGGGGGGGGGGGTTGGGGGGGGGGGGGTGTGGGGGGGGGGGGCGCGGGGGGGGGGGGGTGCGGGGGGGGGGGGTGGGGGGTGTGGGGGGGGGGGGGGTGGGCGGGGGGGGGGGGCGTGGGGGGGGGGGGAGGGGTGGGGGGGGGGGGCGGGGGGGTGGGGTGGGGGGGGCGGGGTGGGGGGGGAGGGGGGGGGGGCGGGGGGGGGGGTGGGGGGCGGGGGGAGGGGGGGCGGGGGGTGGGGGGGGCGGGGGGGGGGGGGGGGGAGTGGGGGGGGGGGGTCGGGGGGGGGGGGCGGGGGGTGGGGGGGTGGGGGGGTGGGGTGTGGGGGGGGGGGGGCTGGGGGGGGGGGGCGGGGGGCGGGGGGGGGTGGGGGGCGGGGGGGGGTGGGGTGGGGGGGGCGGGGGGCGGGGGGAGGGGTGGGGGGGGGCGGGGGGAGGGGGGGGAGGGGGGGGGGGGGGGACGGGGGGGGGGGGTGGTGGGGGGGGGGGGAGGGGGGGGGAGGGGGGGCGGGGGGCGGGGGGGGGGGGTGGTGGGGGGGGGGTGGGGGGGGGGGGCGGTGGGGGGGGGGGGTTGGGGGGGGGGGGGGGGGTGGGGGGCGGGGGGAGGGGGGGGGGGCGGCGGGGGGGGGCGGGGGGGTGGGGGGGTGGGGGGGTGGGGGGGGGTGGGGGAGGGGGGGGAGGGGAGGGGGGGGGGGGGGGGGGGGGGCGTGGGGGGGGGGGGTGGGGTGGGGGGGGGCGGGGGGCGGGGGCGGGGGGGGGGAGGGCGGGGGGGGGGGGTGGGGGGCGCGGGGGGGGGGGGTGCGGGGGGGGGGGGGCGGGGGGGGGGGTGGGCGGGGGGGGGGGTGGTGGGGGGGGTGGGGGAGGGGGGGGGGGGCGGGGGGGGGGGGCGTGGGGGGGGGGGGTGGGGGGGGGGGGGTCGGGGGGGGGGGGCGCGGGGGGGGGGGGGGGGGGGGGGGCGGGTGGGGGGGGGTGGGGTGTGGGGGGGGGGGGAGTGGGGGGGGGGGGGGGGGGGGGGGGGGGCGCGGGGGGGGGGGGTGGAGGGGGGGGGGTGGGGGGGGGGGGGGTAGGGGGGGGGGGGCGTGGGGGGGGGGGTGGTGGGGGGGGGTGGGGGGGGGGGGGGGCGGGGGGAGGGGGGTGGGGGGGGAGGGGGGGGGGTGGAGGGGAGGGGGGGGGGGGGGGCGGGGGGGGGGCGGTGGGGGGGGGGGGCCGGGGGGGGGGGGCGGTGGGGGGGGGGGGGGGGGGGGGGGCCGGGGGGGGGGGGGGGCCGGGGGGGGGGGGAGGGGGGGGTGGGCGGGGGGGGGTGGGGGGGGAGGCGGGGGGGGGGGGCCGGGGGGGGGGGGTGCGGGGGGGGGGGGGGCGGCGGGGGGGGGGAGGTGGGGGGGGGGAGGGGGGCGGGGGGTGGGGTGTGGGGGGGGGGGGGCGTGGGGGGGGGGGGCGTGGGGGGGGGGGGCGGGGGGTGGGGGGGGGGAGGGGGGGCGGGGGCGGGGGGTGGGGGGGGGGGGCGGGGGGGGGGGGGTTGGGGGGGGGGGGTGGGGTGGGTGGGGGGGGGGGGGGGGGGGGGGAGGCGGGGGGGGGGGGGGGGCGTGGGGGGGGGAGGGGTGGGGTGGGGGGGGGGTGGTGGGGGGGGGGGGAGGGGTGGGGGGGGGGGGGGGGAGAGGGGGGGGGGGGTGGCGGGGGGGTGGGGGGCGGGGGGGGGCGGGCGGGGGGGGGCGGGTGGGGGGGGGGTGGGGGTGGGGGGGTGGGCGGGGGGGGGGGGTGGGGGTGGGGTGGGGGGGGGGGGGGCGGGCGGGGGGGGGGTGGGGGGGGGGTGGTGGGGGGGGGGGGGGCGGGGGGGGGTGGGGGGGGGGGGCGTGGGGGGGGGGGGGGGGGGGATGGGGGGGGGGTGGGGGGGGGGGGTTGGGGTGGGGGGGTGGGGGGGGGAGGGGGGGGGGGGGGTGGAGGGGGGGGGGGGAGGGGGGGGGGGAGTGGGGGGGGGGGGTCGGGGGGGGGGGGTGCGGGGGGGGGGGGCGGTGGGGGGGGGGGGTGGGGGGGGGAGGGGGGGGGTGGGGTGGGGGGGTGTGGGGGGGGGGGCGGGGTGGGGGGGGAGGGGGGTGGGGGGGGGGCGGGGGGAGGGGGGGGGGGGGGGGTTGGGGGGGGGGGGGGGGGGGGCGGGGTGGGGGGGGGCGGTGGGGGGGGGGGGTTGGGGGGGGGGAGGGGGGTGGGGGGGGGCGGGGGGGGGGGGGGGGGGGGGGGGGGGGAGGGGGGGGGGGGGGGGCGGTGTGGGGGGGGGTGGGGGGGGGGGCGGTGGGGGGGGGTGGGGCGGGGGGGCGGGGGGGCGGGGGGGCGGGGGGGGGTGGGGCGGGGGGGGGGCGGGGGGAGGGGGGTGGGGGGGGGTGGTGGGGGGGGGTGGGGGGGGGGGGGGGGGGGCGTGGGGGGGGGTGGGGGAGGGGGGGGGGGGTGGAGGGGGGGGGGTGGTGGGGGGGGGGGGTTGGGGGGGGGGGGGGGGAGGGGGGGGGCGGGGTGGGGGGGGGGGGGGGGAGGGGGCGGGGGGGGGGGGTGTGGGGGGGGGTGGGGTGGGGGGGGGTGGGGTGGGGGGGGGGGGAGGTGGGGGGGGGGGGAGGCGGGGGGGGGGCGGGGTGGGGGGGGGGCGTGGGGGGGGGGGCGCGGGGGGGGGGGCGCGGGGGGGGGAGGGAGGGGGGGGGGGGGGGGGGCAGGGGGGGGGGGGGCAGGGGGGGGGGGGATGGGGGGGGGGGGTGGGGGGGGGGGGGGAGAGGGGGGGGGGGGTGGCGGGGGGGGGGGGGGGGGGGGGGGGCGGGGTGGGGGGGGGTGGTGGGGGGGGGGTGGAGGGGGGGGGGGGGTGGGGCGGGGGTGGGGGGGGGAGGGGTGGGGGGGGGGTGTGGGGGGGGGTGGGGAGGGGGGGGGGTGGAGGGGGGGGGGGGGGTGGCGGGGGGGGGGGGTTGGGGGGGGGGTGGGGCGGGGGGGGGGGGGGGGGGTAGGGGGGGGGGGGGGGTGGGGCGGGGGGGGGGGGGGGGGGGGGGTTGGGGTGGGGGGGGGGGGGGGCCGGGGGGGGGGGGGTGGGGCGGGGGGGGGGGGCGGGGGGGGGGGGTGCGGGGGGGGGGGGAGTGGGGGGGGGGGCGGGGGGAGGGGGGGCGGGGGGGGGGGGGGGGCGTGGGGGGGGGTGGGGGGGGGGCGGTGGGGGGGGGGGGTGGCGGGGGGGGGGGGGAGTGGGGGGGGGGGGGCGGGGGGGGGGGGGCGTGGGGGGGGGGGGGGCTGGGGGGGGGGGGGGGGGGGGTGGCGGGGGGGGGTGGGGAGGGGGGGGGCGGGGGTGGGGGGGGGGTGGGGGGGGGTGGTGGGGGGGGGGGCGGGGGTGGGGGAGGGGGGGGGCGGGGGGGGGGGGGGCAGGGGGGGGGGGGGGGGGGGGGGGGGGGGGCGCGGGGGGGGGGGGTGCGGGGGGGGGGGCGGGGGGGCGGGGGGGCGGGGGGGCGGGGGGGCGGGGGGGGGGGGTGGTGGGGGGGGGGGGGGGGTGGTGGGGGGGGGGGGGGCCGGGGGGGGGGGGTTGGTGGGGGGGGGGGGGGGGGGTGCGGGGGGGGGGGGTGGGGGTGGGGGGGGGGTGGGCGGGGGGGGGGGGGAGTGGGGGGGGGGGGGGGCGGTGGGGGGGGGGTGGGGGGGGTGGGGGAGGGGGGGGGGGGGGGGGGGGGGGGGGGGGGGGGGGGGGGGGGGGGGGGTGGGGGAGGGGGGGGGGGGCGGGGGGCGGGGGGGGGGGGGGGGTTGGGGGGGGGGTGGGGGGTGGGGGGGGTTGGGGGGGCGGGTGGGGGGGGCGGGGGGGGGGGGTGGGGGGGGTGGGTGGGGGGGGGGGGGGGGGGGGGGGGGGGGGGGTGGGCGGGGGGGGGGGGGTGCGGGGGGGGGGGGGGGCGGGGGGGGTGGGGCGGGGGGGGGGGGCGGGGGGGGGGGGGGGGGGGGGGGGGGGGGGGGGGGGGGGGTGCGGGGGGGGGGGGGGGGGGGGGGGGGGGGGGGGGGTGGGGGGGGGTGGGGGGTGGGGGGGGGGGGGCGGGGGGGGGCGGTGGGGGGGGGGGGGGGGGGGGGGGGGGGGGGGGGGGGGGTGGGGGGTGGGGGGGGGGGGGGGGGGGGGGGGGGGGGGGGGGGGGGGGGGGGGGGGGGGGGGGGGGTGGGTTGTGGGGGGGGGGGGTGGGGGGGTGTGGGGGGGGGGGGGGGGGGGGGGGGGGGGGGGTTTTATGATTGTTGTGGTGTCGAGACAAAAGTTGGAGTTGACTTTCCAGATTAAACAAAATATTATTTTCATCAGGCTGAACCTTGGACCTTGGTTCAGCTGGAGTTTTAGTCTTTTGGGTCTTGGGCACCTTAGACTTTTGAGGTAAAGGCTTGTTACCAGTGGCCTTTTTAACTGGAGCACTAGCCTGTTTGGCTCCAGGTTTAACCTCAATGGGGGTGGTCTCAATGGGTTCAGTTTCAACAGCTTCAGGTTGATCATAAGAAGTTTCATCCCTGAGAGCTGGAGGCAATGCATGAAGATCTGGTATGAGAGCTGCCATCTCCAGATCTTCAGATTTCCATGCATTCTTCTGGGCATCGATAGTTCTAGAAAATGCATCATAGTTCTTACCAGATGCTTTTACCCATGACTTGATAATCTTTTGTTCTTTTTCAAGCTCAGAAAATAGTTTTTGATTATCAAGTTCTAAAGCCTCAATCTTTAAAACTGACTCCTTGAGAGCCAACTGGACCTTTGTAAATCATTCAGTTGTGGCTTAACATTGTTTAGTTCAATTAAGATAGTGTCAAGATATCTTTCACTATCTGCTCTAACAGTTTCCACAAAAGCCAAATCACCACTTAATGATTCAGCAAGGTCCAGTTTCAGTTCTGGGTCAACTTGGTTGTCATAATCACATACCTTTTTCAAAATGATGTCCACCCATCTTCCAGTGATGACATCTTCTTTTGCCACATGCTGCTGTTGATCTTCCAAGGCCATGAAACACATGTCCCTTTCATCTTCTTCATCAGCTGATGAGTCATCAGAGTACTCCCATTTTCCCTCAGTTTGTGCCATTAAGCACTGATCCTTCTTTTTCATGGACAGGAGGGCAATCTGGGCCTTAAGCTTTTGTATTTAGCTTTGTAGCTATCATCAGGCCGATTGAAAATAGGGACAGAGGGGCCAGTTTGGTTGTTCAACTGACTAGATCTGCATTCCTTCATAAAAGTGACCTTTCTTACCACACTTATAGCAGGTAAGATTGGTCTTTTCCAGAGAGCTGGAGCTGGAAGCATTGTTGGGGCCATTAAATCATTTGGATTTATGCTTAAACCTGTTAAAGGTTTTAGCAATCATGGCGACCAGATCATCATCGTCAGTTTCATTACAGCCATCACTGTTTTGTTTGTTAAAGGTTTTAGCAATCATGGCTACCAGATCATCATCGTCAGTTTCATCACAACCATCACTGATTTCAGTGGTCAGGCCAGAGTTCAAGAAACTGTTTAACATCTCCTTCATTGAGTGTGCCTGGACACTCTCTGCAGACATTAAGGCAGCACAAGGTCGCTCAGGTACACTAGCAACCTTGGAAATCTGAGCATGGTTCATGGCATCTTGCTCAGCCACCAGTCTTGCAGCATTATTATCTTCAGTGAATCTGAAGGCTCCATAGAGCGATGCAAGATTATGGCTGTGCAAGGTTTTACCTTGTCTTAAGACAAGAACCATGTTTTCCCATGTGGAAGGAAGAATATCACAAAACTTCTCAAGAAGAATATCCTTATCCTTCTCTACACCCAAGCCTCTCAGCTGATTAATGAGGCTAGAAAATCTGGTGTATGTACCAGTTAGACTTTCATTGGGCAAGGTAAAGAAGGATTCATACTTCTTGTTCAAGGCAACTTTTCTGGTGACAATTGTGTCATCACCTCCTTCAAACTGAATAACTAATTCATCCCACATTGACTTGGCACTGGGGAACAACACAAGTGTTGGAATTAGATCTTCAGGGACAGCTCCAAGGATCATGTTCTTGAGTCTGGTGTCCAGATCTACAAGTCTACGATCCTCATCAGACCAATGGTCTTCAAGCTTTTCTCTTGAACCTCTTCTTCCAGTTGGATCTAGAAGAGGACTTACCCCAAGAGACATGGGTATATATGTCCATCCTTAAGGATTTTCAACATATACCTCTCTATCCCACCAAAATGCAAAAGCATTCTAGCCTTCCATGTACCAAAGGTCTCACTGTTTCCATCAAATTTTGGAACAGGAGTGTTAGAATAATGTACATGGACGTGATTTGGGGTAGTAGGAGGAGGAGGGTTAGTATTAACATTTTGAAAAGGTGATGTATTAGTATTCAAAGGGATTTTCACCTTGACCAGAACCATCTCCACCTTCAGTAGTGTTATCTAAGCAGATCTAGGCAAGTATATTAGCCTTCTGCTCTGATACCACTTGTAAGTCCCAACTCAATAGATGGTACTACCTGAAGACACCTCAATGTCGATGGGAGTTACTTTGCAATATAAGCTCTGAACTGGAGACGACCAGTTACAGAGAGTATATACCAAGTTCTAGATATATTACTTATTAAGTGACAATAAGTAAAGAACAATGCAATAAAGTAAAATACTTAAAGTAAATTGGTGAGACAATATGTAATTTTCAAGTGTAATTTATTTATTAACTTTAAATAAATTACAAGGTTGTTGCGGAACCAAGATAATACAAAGTATGTAAATATCCTAACAACCTATGAACTACAATTGATCTACACTTGGAATTTCTCTAAACAATCGAAACACTTAAAGTTGTGAAATGTTCCTTTTTGTGATTGAGAAAATATTGCACAAGTTCACCAAGAATATTGCAGGTATGCAAAGTGTGAATTCTTTCGAAGTGTGTTCGAAGAAGTAATATTCTTGGTGTGCAATGACTTGTATTTATAGGCAAAGTTAACATTAGGATGTTAACTTTGGCCGTACAAATGTGGTTGAGAGCATTTAAGGAATACATTTAATTCCTTAAAATGCAGTGTAAAGTTGCAGTATAAAGCAACTTTATTCAACCAAATCTATGTACCTTTTTGTACTTAAATAATAAGATAAATCTTATTATCCGGGTAAAAGCACATAAAGCACAAAAGTCAATTCCTTGTAATCAGTGTAAAGCTTTGTAAGAGCTTTCCACTGATGGTCTCCAGTTTGTAACTGACTAGAATGTCAACTGGGCTTCGCTGCCATTGCCATTCTCTATCTTCCACTTTGTTGTCTTCGACTTCAACTGGAAGGATTCTTCAACTGGTCAGTTCTCAACTGGAGGAAGTCTTCAGTTGCGTTGACTGTACGATGCAACTGGACTTCAATATATTTCTGGACAAATCTTCTGGGTCTCCAGGTGCAACTGGAGACTGGCCAGTTTACCAGTAAACTGGTCCTAACAAAGCCTGCTGATGAATACAAAAAGAAGTATTATGAGCTTCGGGCCAAGATGGCTGATGTTGAAGAAGCCAAAGCTCCCGCCAAAGGTCTTGTTGCTGAAGAACATGACTGGGCTGATTCCGACGTTTCTGACAGCGAGGACTTTGTTGATGCCATCTGCTTTATGGCACTCGCTGATGATCAGGCGCTGACAAAGGATCAAGTGTGCTCCAGTCAGTGGGTGAATGTCACAATCAAGAAGGTATGCACTTTTTCCTCTGCCTCTGAAGAGGACAAACCTAAAATTCTTGAATCTCTTACTTGTGATATTCAGTACGTCGAATCTATTCGTGCTGATCTTCAGTCTAAACTTAACTCAGTAAGTGCTGAGCTAAGTGATAAAACTGACAAGCTCAAGGACTTGAGAAATGTCCATGTTGAGCTTGAATCCCAAAAGCTTCTCAATCAAACTCTTCAAATCTCAAATGAGAAGCTGAAAAATTAGGTCGCTGACCTTGAAAAGATAGTCACCTCCTGGTCTAAAGCCTCTAGGCTTCACGACCAAATCTTCAGCTTGCAGGTTCCTGCTCAAATGAAAGCCATAATCGGTGGTGATTATGAGACTGCTGCTGTCATCACCAATATGTTCAGCGAGAGACCTGCTGCTGAAGAGAGGATTCCTTCCAGTGCTCTTACTTCTTGTGAGGAATTGCTTAAACATTACTTTGTTAAAGGCATGAATGACTATCATTCTGAACTGAATGATGAGTCTCCCTCACCCAGCACTTCCACTTCCTCGTCACAAGCAGAAACTAGCTCATCAGCTAGCTTTGCTAAGACTGTATTTCCAAACCATCCCATTATTGACATGATGCCAAATGAGGGTCGTGTTCAATATTCCTCTTCCCAAACATTTGAAGGGAATATTTCAAATGATGGTTTCAAGCCACTTGCTCCTAAGGTTTTCACTGTTAAGCCCAATGGTGGGTTCAATGTTGAACCCTTTAGAAGGAGCAAGGTCGCTCTGATACCAAATTGTAACACCCGTTTCGTAAAAATATGGATTTCCAAAAATTTCGCCTAACGGCGTTAAATCATGCGGAAACGATTAGGAAAATACTCAACTAAGGAAAACAGTTGAGAAAACATTGGTGGTGTTACTAATAGCATCAAATCTGTAATAAAAGAAATCCATAAGATTGCCCAACATAAAGCAATCATAACATAGTCATTACATAAGTTCCATAAAGGAAATCAATATCATAAGGTCTATGCGAAGCTATTGGGTAAACTAAAGCCAGCTTGATCATCTACCCATCTCTCGCCAAAGCTTCACACGTCATCTCATCGCCTAACCTGAGGGGTGTCAACACATTAAAAGAAACAAGTGTTAGCTATAAAGCTAAGTAAGATAACACCAGGTTTAAGCAAAACATTTCACCCATTTAAATCGTCACTTTAAAGCATTACGTCATTTTAATTAGGCATTCATACCACCGTATAAACATATCCACATCACATATAAGCATAGAGTTCATGACCCTAAGCGTGCCTAATCAATTTGATCACTTTGATTCACCTCGTTAAGTTGTAACCGAAGTTACCATTTTTAAGGAAAGACAATGTCGATCCATGAGTAGCACGCTATGTTCATGACATTAGGTGGGTCATCAGGCCACCCGAAACTACTCGCCACATATGACTTGTTGCAAGGAGCTACCCGAGCAACCATTTTAACATACCTATAACCACCGTCAGGCATGACGTACCTATTACCACCGTCAGGCACCATTTATACGTACCTATTACCACCGTCAGGCACGATGTACCTATTACCACCGTAAGGCACAGGTTATGCATAACACTTAACATCTAATTAGCTCGAGCATTTATCATATTTAGTTTAGATTCCCACCTTTAACCTAAACTAATCCATACTATCATCTTTTCACGTTAGGGCCCTTAAAACGTGCACGTGTCATAGCAACCTAAAAAGGTCTAGTGTTCTAGATGAACAAGCCACATATACATGCACATAACAACATTACAACATATCATTAACCACCGTTCATCATAACATATCATATCGTAAACATATCATTAACCACCGTTCATCATAACATTTCATATCGTAACCACATGTACGGGGAAGCATTTTAGGCATAAACATCGTCATCGTTAATCCCCGAGTACCTCCCATATCAACCCAACCACCTATGAGTTATACATTACTGTTATGGAGGTTATAGTTTACGAACCATTTTCGTTGCACCCTCAGCGTGACAAAAGTAGTGTATCTTACCTGTTGGGAGTGTGCGCGCGTAATGAAAGGCTAAAAGTGCTTAACAATAATCCCCCGACACCTAAGATACATTAATATACAAAATATAAGTCATTTGGGACCCAAACGAACTTTAAAACGAACTTAACTTTTCAAAAACGAATTTAGGACATACTGAACGAACTTAGCAATGCCCAAACGAACTTAGAAATGTTCAAACGAACTTAACTCTTCAAAAACGAATTTAGAAAACCACGAACGAACTTAGAACAGTTCAAACGAAGATAGTTTTGTTCTAACGAAGATAGCCAGAACGAAGATAACCAGAACGAAGATTATCTTCGCTAGTACAAAATCAGACTCAGCTAACGAATTTAAAGTAATTTCGTCCAGATTTCAAATACGGCCAAGTTCTTCGATTTTTCCAAAAACAAACGACTTGGGCTTCACCCAAAACATGATTTTGACATTGTTAAACATATTTTGATCATTCATATCGATTACAAACTCGTTTGACACCGTTTAGATCATTAATTAGCCAAAGACACAACATGAACCCTAATTAAACAAAAACCCTTTTAAAATCAGATTTGAATCCTTTAATTATCACCTTTGAATCTGAAATATACGTAGTAGATCGTTGATTACCTGAACAACAAGTGACCGATCCAATCCAATTACAAAAAACACTCGAATGATTAACCAAAAACCTTGAAGATTTGCTTAAGAATTTAATTTGGGAATTAGAGAGGCTGTGTGTGTGTTTCTAATTAGATTAGAGGCTGCCAAATTAACCTAGATTAGTCTAATCCCTTTCTTAACCCGTTTTTAACTTTCCAACATTGGCAAAATTGGTCCCTGGACTTCATATCGACTTTATTTCACTTAAAAACACTTATTGGGGATACATATAACACACTAAAGCACTTTCGCACACTACAAAGGCCTTTTACACATCATTTAATCCACTTTATTGTCACTCATTAAAGATAATTAAATCTCACATATAGGGCACATAAACATATAAACACATATTTCCACACCAACGTATCACGGACTTATAATTTGACCTAACGACGTTAGTCAACATGAACGATTAAGTTTTGGGATGTTACAGAGCTTCTTCTTCGAACAGTTAATGCCACTTCCATTAATGTTCCTCTCTCAACTGAACCTCAAGATGCTGACGGTGTCGCTGAGGAAACATTTCATGATGCCTCAGCGAATCCTCTTTCAGGAGACACTGAGGATGACACTCCTCAGCAAGAGGTACCCACTGTTCTCAGTGACCCTCCTGTCAGCAACCCTGAACCCTTGCTAACCATTGATCTCTCTTCCTATACTCCCACTCCTAGTGAAACTACCACCACAGTATCCGCTATGAATCATTCTTCTATTCACACACCAGCACACAAATGGACTGCTGATCACCCTCTTGACCATGTGATTGGTAATCCACACAATGGTGTCCAAACTCGCTCAGCGACAAGTAATACTTGTCTCTATGTCAACTTTCTATCTCAAATTGTGCCTGCCAATATTGGTGAAGCCATGGCTGATCCCTCATGGGTGGAAGCCATGCAAGAAGAACTAACACAATTTGAAAGACAACATGTTTGGTTCCTTGTTCCTCCTCCCTATAAAGAACCCATTGGCACTCGATGGGTTTATAGGAATAAGATGGATGAAACTGGTGTGGTCATCAGAAACAAGGCAAGACTGGTTGCTCAAGGTTATACTCAAGCTGAAGGCATTGATTATGATGAGACCTTTGCTCCAGTCGCTCGTCTTGAAGCCATTCGTCTCTTTCTCGCTCATGCTGCTTACAAAGGCTTCATTGTCTATCAAATGGACGTCAAGAGTGCCTTCTTAAATGGTGCTCTTGATGAAGAAGTCTATGTTAAGCAGCCTCCTGGCTTTGAGGATCCAAAGCATCCTCACTATGTCTACAAGCTAAACAAAGCTTTATATGGTCTTAAACAAGCTCCTAGAGCTTGGTATGACACTTTGTCTACCTTCCTTCTTGACCATGGCTTTCGTAGGGGAACCATTGACAGCACCCTCTTAATCTACAAGCATAAGGGTGATGTTCTGTATGTGCAGATTTATGTCGATGACATTATCTTTGGTTCCCTATCCACCAAACTCTGTCGAAAGTTCAGTTCTCTTATGTCTAGCACTTTCGAAATGAGTATGATGGGTGAATTAACCTTCTTTTTGGGGTTACAAATCAAGCAGCTTCCCACTAGAATATTTATCAATCAAGAAAAATATATTCGGAATATGTTGCATAAATTTGACTTCACCCATGTCACTCCAAAGGGAACTCCAATGTCCCCTCCTAATAATCTTCACGCTGACCCTGATGGTAAGTATGTGAATCCTACTTACTATCGTGGCATGATTGGGTCACTCATGTATCTCACAGCGAGTCGCCCAGACATCATGTTTGCAACATGTCTCTGTGCTCGCTATCAAGCTTCTCCTAGAGAATCTCATCTCCTCGCTGTGAAGCGTATCTTCAAATATCTCAAGGGCACACCCACGCTGGGTCTTTGGTACCCAAAAGACTCCAACTTTGAGTTAGTTGGATATTCTGACTCCGACTATGCTGGTTGCATGCTTGATCGCAAAAGCACCAGTGGAGGATGTCAACTGTTGGGGGGGAAGCTGACTAGTTGGACTAGTAAAAAGCAACACAGTTTCCATCTCCACAGCTGAGGCAGAATATGTCTCTGCAGCGAGCTGTTGTGCCCAAATGCTATGGATGAAACACCAGCTTGCTGACTATGATTTGGAATACTCTAAAATTCCAATCATGTGTGATAATACAAGTGCTATTGCTATTACACACAACCCAGTTCAACATTCCAAAACTAAGCATATTGATATTCGATATCACTTTATTCGTGATCATGTCATGAAAGGTGACATTGAGTCTACTTCATTCCAACTGATGATCAACTAGCTGACATCTTTACTAAACCATTGGATGAAACTAGATTCAAACTGCTTGTTAGCAAGTTAGGAATGTTGAATGGGAATCAGCGACATGACTTGTCATGTATGCTAATTCAGCGAGCTTAAGTCAGTCTTACTCGCTGATCTCAAAGCAATGAAGAGCTTAAAGTCTTCATCTAGTCCAGTAGCAAACGGCTATTGGTAAAGACTTATAAAATCCGTTGATCCCTGTTGCTTTGGGAAAAAGCAAATAATAGCAATGAAGAGCTAAAAGTCTTCATCTAGTCCAGTAGCAAACGGCTATTGGTAAAGACTTATAAAATCCGTTGATCCCTGTTGCTTTGGGAAAAAGCAAATAATAGCAATGAAGAGCTAAAAGTCTTCATCTAGTCCACTAGCAAACGGCTAGTGGTAAAGACTTATCAAATCCGTTGATGGCTGACAGTTTGCCAAAAACTGTAGTCAGCGACCAACGTTAGTTGTGAAGTCGCTGACAAAAACTTTAAACATGCTAAGAATCCTTCAGCATGTGATCTTTCCAAATATCCTTCTTAAAAAAATTAAAATTCTCATTTAATAAAACATAGGATATTTTCAAAACTAAGCGTTTTCAAAGTAACTATGTGGGTGACGTGGCAAAATCTTGAACCACATGTTTTATAAATTCAAACTGAAAGGTCACCTCGATTTTTGCCCTGATCACGTCATTTGTCTGTATGTGACAGTCTGATTGACAGGTTACGACTGCTCAATATGGCGCACACTCAAGTATTTTGGGTTAAAATTTCTTTTCTTTTATTTAAACGTTACTCTCAAAATATTTTTATATTATATTTATGTACGAAACAGTTGTTGATTACAACTGTTTCACAGCTTGAAAAAGAGGAGAGAGAAATTATGTTGTAAAATCGTGGCCCACAACCATACCCTATATATACAACCTCACTCTCACAACCTTATTTTCACGCTTCCTTATAATTATTCACTTTCTCTCAAATCAAATATCTCTCTCCATCTGTTCATCTTCTCTCATAAATCTCCTTCATCTTCTTCCTAAATCAATGGCATCCTCCTCTGATATTCCTCAAAATGTTGAGATCCCTCCTTCTTCCTCTACCGTCGCCGTACAAAACCCACCGGTTCCTGAACCACAAGTTCAGGAACAAGTTCATATCTCTTATCTTAATTCACCAGTTTTCACTCCTATAAATATCACAAAATCATCCAAAGTGAATTTCTCTGCTTCCCAAATTGTTGTGAAATCCAATAATCATATTGGCACATCTGAGTTGCCAAAAGATTCTAAGGGGTACAAGCCCATGTTGGACTTTATCCATGCTTCTCCTGCCAGTCATTGTATTATGGCTGATCCGGAGAAGATTTTTGTTCATCTTCTCCGAGAGTTCTGGTGGACTTGTGAATATAATGATGAAACGAAGTCCATCACTGGCACTGTTAGACAAGGGGCGAAATCAATAACTATTACTCCGGCGTCTCTTCGCCAAACCCTAAGATTTCCCCAAGAGACAAATGAAAACAAGTTTGTAGAGGCTGTTGGTGAAAATGAATGGAAGGAGTGGTTACCTTCCATTGGCTATAATTATAACTTGAAAACTCCTCCAGCAATTCCAAGCAACCCCTTGAAGCAGAATCTTCCCGGGATCTGGAGAGTTTTGTTCACCATGTAATTCAGTGCATGGGTGGTAATTCTGGATCATATAATCAAGCATCATCTACCTCGATGCCGATTATTCATGCCCTCACTGAAGGGAGATTTGTAGATTATGGGAAGCTGATTTTCAATGATATGAAGAACAAGGTCAGTATGAACAATAGGTCACATACAGTGCCTTTTGTAAGAATTTTCTCTCTTATCTTCAAAGAGGCACTGAGTGAAGAATATGTGTTACCAAACGCTGCCACAATTCCTATAGCGAGAGTGGGCAACAACATCTACAAGCATCCCGCTGAGCATCTTGTTGCTCGCCTTACCTCACACATGAAAGAGGTACTCTTCTCCCTAAATTCTTCTTTATACCCGAAAGACAGCGACTGGGAGGCAGCACTTCTTTCTGATGAAGTGGCTGATACAGTCGCTGTGGATGCTCAAATGCCTTTAGAGGCTGGCTCGCTGGTAAACCCCCCAGCGACCTCCAAAGCCTTCAAAAAGACCAAAGCAAAATCCAAGGCAACATCCTCAACACAAACTTCACAATCTTCACCCTCCGCTGACGTCCCAAAACGTAAGCGAAGTGTACCAAAGGGCCAACCCAAGGTTAGAAAGTCCTCACTGCCCAAGGACGATAGTACCCAGGCCACCCCATCAGCAGCCTCCCAACAGGCTGCTGACGAGACAAATGGGAACAGCAGGCAGCCACCTCAAACTTCTGTAGGCGAGGTTGGTGAAGATATTGGGTCACCCCAGCCCACTAGAGGTCAAAGTCAAACTCCTCCCCCAAATAATTCCCCTTCTTCTCAATTACCCTCTGAGTCGTTGACAGCAGCCAGATCACAGGTGATGCTAGAGTCAACACATTCTACGGCCGATGATGTCTTGGTGGAACAACACACTGAGACTGAGGCACAAGGTTCCCTTACCCCTCCTTCTTCTATTGTCTTGGAAACTGTCTGTGCAGGGACTGAGACAAATATCTTATCAAGTGAAATGGAAACTGATGAAGATCTGGGCAGCGAGTTTGACCTCCAAGATAATGATGCTGAAATTACACTCGCTGCCGCAGAAGAAAGTGAAGAAGAGGCTTATGTAAGTGGTTTCTTAGATGAAGACTTGGGATATATGTTGATCTCCTATCCTCCTACTGAATCTGAGGATATCCCAGAGTTGTTGGCCGATATGCCTCCTCCACCATGCTACTCTCAAAGACCCACAGCTTCTCATGAACAAGTTGGTTTTTATGGAGACTATGTGCCTGAAGTGAATGATGTTGAGCTTCAGCGAAGGGTGGAATTATGTCACCTTCAAAGAATAAGGCCAGCTGTTTATGTTGAGGTGGAAGAAGTTGATGATGAAATAATCATGGAAGTGCCACCATTGCACCACCCAGATTTTTTCAGGGTTCCTTGTTCAAAGTACCCTGTTTCTTTGAAGGCACTCCAAGTTCCTAATGCTGATGAGGATCTTCAAACCGCTTTCACTGCTGTTAATGTCCCTGGCCTTGACTATGTTGAGACTTGTCAATTGCACGAATTGTTGCGAAGAGTGCAAATCTGCCAGAGCCAAGGCAATAGACATGGGTACTTGTATGCTTGGCTGGTAGACCAAGTAGCTCAGGTTCATATTGAGGCTCATGAAAACTTTCTAAAGTTGATAGCTGGAAATGTTGACTTGACTGATGAGCTAGCTGAGCTCAAAGGTATGGTGTTTGGGATCACCAAGAATCAAGTCACCCACACAAAGTCAAATGAGCAGTTGTTTAGAAGAAATCAAACCTTGCTGAATGCAAGCATGAAGAAGGTCAGCACCTCTAATTCTGCCATCTCTGCCTCATTGGACAAGCTGAAGAATGAAGTTTCTGAGTCAGCTCTTAAAGAAGTTGTGCCAGCACTTCTTGAACTCTCCCAAACAAACATTCTCTTCACCGCCCATCTTCGCCAACTCTACAATAAAATTTCTTTCACTTCTACATCTCAAGATGATTTCCACACTTCCATCACTCAAGAACTCAATTCTCTCAAGAACAAACTTTTCTCTCAAACTCCTTTTCAAGTTGCTGTTGACAAGAAGCTACTTGATGAATCTGTCACCAGGACAAAGAAACTTGAAGAGGAGGTTGTTGGTCTTAAAGGAATGATGGGTGAAATGTTGGGCCTCCTCAAAAAGGGTAATGTGGAAGTAGCTCGTACCTCAGCTGCTTCCAAGGGGGAGAAAAATGCTGAGGACCCAACACAAAAATCCAAGCCAGCTGAGAAGGTTGTAGAACCGGCAGCTGTGAATGTAAATGTTGAAAATGCTCCCCAAGTTCCCCCCACTGAAACTGGCAATGCTGAGAAGGTTAGTAAACCGGCAGCTAATGTTGAGGGGGAGCAAACCTTGAACGTCACTAAAGAAGCTGAGAAGGTTATTGAACCGGCAGCTGAGAAGGTTGTTGCTGAGAATGTGCCAGCAAAACCAATAAATGTTTCTATCTTCAAGCCAACTGCTGAGTTCCACGCTGCCCTTGAAAAGAGATATGCTGATAAGGGTAAAGCAGCAGTGGTTACTCAAAGCAAGCCACCAAAAGTTCCCACTTCAGCAAGGGAACAACAAGAAAAGTTAATGTCTGGAGCCTTTCCCAAATCCACAACTTCTACTGCTGAACTGTCTCCTGAGGAAGTTGTTCGTCAACATGAACGGTTAAGTAAGTAAAAAGAAGAGGAGCTGTCTCAGAAGTTTATAAGTGAGCAAATTGTTGGTGATGAACTTAAAGATGCTGATGATGAGACAAAGAGGTTGGCTCAGCAATCTGGTGGATTGGCAGTCTTGAAAAAGAATGAAGAAAAGTTCTTTGCCAAAAGAATGAAAACTTTTGAAGAAGGTCAGGCGACCTATCTTGAATCAAGAGAGGTAAGGCAAAGGAAAGAAGAGATCACGTCGGTCAGGGTCTTGCTAACCCAACAAGGGATGAATCTTTCCCTACAAAGAAAAGGAGTGCCCAAGTTATATACGCTGAAAAATGTTACTAAGGATACACTTGGGCCAACTGAATGGATCGAAATTTACAAGTTGATCAAGGACAAGACAGCTGTAAGTTATGAACCGCTGATCAAGATGGCAGGTGAGCAGATAAAACATATTCGCAAAATGGAACAAAAATACAAAGTCAAAGACTCTCTGCTCAGCGCTGCAAGACATCCATATCCTCCTCCTCCTCCTCCTCCTCCTCATCCTCCTCCTCATCCTCTCCTCCTCCTCCATCCTCCTCCTCCTCCTCCTCAGCAACCAAGAAGTGGTGTGAAGAGAACAGCTTCTGGTCAAGTGATGTCTCAGCGTCCCTTCATTCTCAGAGCTGTTCCAAAGACTGATATAGATGAGGAGCCTCTGCTGAATCTAAAAATGCCTTCCAGGACCCTCTTTATGGATGGAGCTTATGATGACAAGCTGGGAGGTTTCTGCTTTTGCAATGTCCATGGTCATGAACTCTTCTTCAGGACCAATGAAATTGGAATTGCCCCCTCTACTTTTCTTTTGAAAATAAGAAAGTATTGTGCTCAGTCGTCCAACAATCCCGAATTTATAAAGCTAATTGATCAAGAGCTGCTGAAGCCTGAAAGACAACAAGACAAAGCTTTCATCAAGGCCAAGCAAGAGTCGCAATGGGATTAAGGAGACTTGTAACCTTTGTAATGCTGTTTTTATTGTAAAGTTGTTTGTCAAATAAATAAGATCAGCATTCCTTCATTTCTATCTATTGTACTTCTAAGAAGTAACTTATACTCAGCTAAGTCTCCTCAGCGAATAGGGGGAGATTGTTGAGTCATGGATTTGCTGAAGATTACTTGCTGAGTCAAGTAGTCGCTGACAGCCTCAGCGAGAAGTTTCATCAGCGAGCTTTCAGCGATCATTATTATCTTCGAGTTAAAGGATAAGTTCAATGACTCACCGTCATATGTTGTAAGTCAAATATAGGCGGGAAAATGAAGATAAGAAGACTGGTCCCAAGGACACGTGTTGCAAGATCAAGATGGAGCCATGTGACCTTGTACCAAAATGGTACTAAGGTGTTTCTCTTTCATGCCGTTTTGGGAAAGAAACAAGATGGCAAACAGAGATGTCTGAAGACCAGTCTTACACACCAATAGATAGTTGACAACCTTCATGTGTCAACATCTATTGGGCTGTCATGTGATGCCTTTTCTCTCCTATATAAGACATCTCTTGACCTAGCCGCAAACTGTTGGTTCATTCTACAATAGTCACTTAGTGTGTTTTTCTCTCATTGTAGAATTGTATAATTGTTAAGTTTTCGTGTGTGCAAAAACTTAACAATATTTCTTTCTTTCTTTCTTTGTAAACCAACCATGTATTCACCGTTTAATTAATACTACTTATGATTAAACGTGTTTACTTTCTTGTCTTGCTTTCTTAGTGTAATTTACATTAGTTGTTTAATTACATAATCGTTGCAAACTTGGGACTTTCAGAGTCTAGTTGGGAGTCTCATGTATTTGACTGTCACAAGACCAGATCTTATGTATGATGTAAGCTTCATTTCGAGGTTCATGTCTGATCCTATAGAAGAACACTATGTTTTGGCTAAAAGAATACTAAGGTACGTAAAAGAAACTTACAGTTTTGGTTTATTTTACAAGAAAGAAAGTGGGTTTGAATTAAAGGTATACACGGATAGTGATTATGCTCGTGACACTGAAGATAGAAAGTGTACATCGGGGTATGTGTGTCTGCTAAGTAATGCTGCAATATGTTGGAGCTCGAGAAAGCAAGCGATAGTTACTCTATCATCTACAGAAGCGGAATACGTGGCTGCAACAGCTTGTGCTTGTCATAGTATGTGGCTTAAGAGACTGTTAAAGGAGATCAGAGGAGAAGAAGTGGGCACAGTCAAGATAGCATGTGATAATAGTTCGGCAATCAAATTATCAAAAACCCAGTACAACACAGGAGAACAAAGCACATTGATGTCCGTTATCATTACCTGAGGAATTTGGTGAATGATGGAAAAATACAACTCACATTTTGTCCCACTTTGGATCAAGTTGCAGATGTGATGACAAAACCTGTGAAATTGGATACATTTGAGAAGATGAGGTTGCTGCTTGGAGTTTATGAGCTTGAAGGATTAAACTAAAATATGCTTATATTTTAGTTTAAGGGAAGGATTTGAAAGAGCCGTTATGTTAGTTGAAGAATAAAGTTGCCGCCATGTTCTTGCACGTGGACTGCACATGTTTTGAATATTTCTTAGTCATTTGCTGCACGTTTCTTTTAGTTTGGTTTAGTCTAGTTTGTTACCGGATATTTTGGTGATGACCAAGTATTCTTTAAGAATATGTAGTTTTGTTATTTCTTTTGAACGTGTATTGCCATGCTCTATAAATGGGCAAGTGTTCATTCTAAATAAGATCATTAGATATTGAGAGTATCTTTGTTTGTGACTGTTACTACTCTTTCATAAGCAACGTCTAGAAAAATCTGCGTTTCTTCATTTTAGTGATATGATAGACGTGGAATTCAAAAGTTGTATTTTTAATATATATTTCAACACAAGTTGTTTAAAAATAAATCCTTTCAATACAAAGGCCATTCAAAGTTTCAGATTATATATCGATCGAAGAACAGAAGAAAAAGTCGTGACTTGTACGGTCAATAAACGACAAACAAAGACAGCGACATTTGTACGGTCAATAAACGACAAACAAAGACAACAAGGTTTTGATAGCTGTATTCAATAATATTTTACTCTTATTTTTTAATAGTTACTTGCATTTGATACGAGAAAACACTTCGTCATTGTATGACGAAGTCTTATACATATTTAATCATAAACCGTTACAAACGATTCAAAAGAAACCCCTCATGAAATATCAATCTCATGAGTTAAACATATATATTTGATATTAAAAACATATATTTGATATGTTTTACAAGTTAATGATATGTATTATTAAAAAGGTTAATGGGAACCCTAGCCCCGGTACCATAATTGGATACCCATCGAATCACCCCGTATGAGTCATATGATGCGGTACAATACCTCCATCCTAATCCCCACATGATCTGGGCAAAGGATCGAACCCGTGTATTTTAGAACTTCACATGTGAGCCTAAGCTTAAAAGAATTGTTTTTTTGAATGATATGTATTATTAATATATTAATAAACGTAATATATATAAAAGAAAATACAATTTTTTAAAAAATTCTCCTTGTTATCAGTTGAATATTTGCAACCGATCGACAATTATATTGATCGACTTATATGTCCAAAGCTATATGCCTATAAATCTATTGGTGATAAATCTATTACAAAATTTGAGAATAGTGTTCGTCAGTGTGTCACATATGCATTACTTGTTACTAGACAAATGCCCGTGTGATGCGGCGGGGTGACGACGGAGGCAACGGATGGTAGTGGCGGAAATTACGTTTCCAACAATTATTCATATATCTACCTTTACTTTACAAAAGTTATTTTATCAAAGTTTAAATCGTTTCAAATTTGCTAGTCGTGGTGGTAGGGGTGTGGGCATTAATGTAAAAGTGATTGATGTAAAAGGGAGTGGTATAGTTATTTTAAAAGTTGAGAGATGTAATGTTGTAAATAATATCATTAATGGTATTATAGGTATCTTAGATAAAGATGTTTAAATTAATGAATAAAATAAAAGATATTTTAAAGTTATCAACTACTTAATTAAAAAAATTGAAAGAAATAAATATTTAATAATATAATATAAACAAACATAATAGTCCTTGGGATTTAGCCCAACTGGACATTTAATGCCCCTTATGTCTTTCAGTCAAATGTTGGTCACGGGTTCAAAACCTTTGAAATGCATATTGGGAAGTCATTGCCAATGAGGTGGGGCATGGGGGTTTTCTCTAGCATTTAGTTGGTTTCCTCCAGAACGGTAGTGACTTTCACCGCCAGTCATGCCCTCGGATTGACTGTGTTTGTGACGTGATCGATCTCTACCAGACGATGAAGAGGCAATGCTGCTATTAAAATATATATATATATATATATCGATTTAAGTGGTAAGTTTATCAAATTATCAGTATTCAATAGTGAGGGAAAAAAAACTGAATACAAGAGTCGAAGTATACCAACTTTGACTTTCTCCACTTCGTGTAAAGTCAAAGAGAAGCTTTTAATGCATTTATGGATGCTTGGACACTTGAACATTTCATTGCCAATAATGGACCCTTATCAGAATCATCCCTTCGTTTCCTACACCTTCACCACTCAACAAATATGCACTACTTTAAATACATAATTGATAATTCGATATATCTCACATACATTTTTAGTACAAAATCTTCAAGTCGTCCCTTGTAGCCTAAATAACTTCCCATCTTTTGGTTTGGAAGCTATATATTAGCGTTACAGCTAGATATAACTTAATTAGCCAAAGGGACGATAAAATGAAGATATATAAGGGTACAAATCATGGGATATCCGGATATAAGTATATAGTCGTGATCAAGATTTTTATGAAAACAATGCAACACTCCATGTTACATCGATGGAAATACGTTGAAGTCGAGTCTAAACAAAAGTGTGAAAACAAAGTCGTGCCTAAAGATGTAAGAGAAGGGCAATTTGCGGTCGTTGCAGTGAAGTGTGAGAAGCCTAAAAGATTCGTTGTCGAGTTAAAAAGCCTTACGAATCCTGATTTCTTGAGACTGTTAAAGAAAGCTGGAGAGGAATATGGGTTTAAACATGAAGGTGCCATTACAATCCCTTGTGAACCTCATGAATTACAAATGATTTTGCAAGAGATGGAACACAATTAGATCATTAATTTGAAGATTGTATACTATGTACCATGTAGTTAGTTGTTATACATATATCATATATGTATGTTAGTTTGTGCATTGTGCAATTGATTCTTTTTTAATGAATGTTGTCTATTGACCTCATATTCTCATTTTATGTTTTTTGGTTTATCATCATATATATCATGTACTCTTGGTTTGGCAATTGGCTACATATAGTCCACTTCAAAGAAAAGACTACCCTTTAGCTGTTACTTGTTACTTCAACTTGAAGCATTGTTTTCTACATTTCTCTATCCATATATATAATTCAGTTAACACAACATCTAGAAATAGAGTTTACTTGTGAAGGCTACAAGGAAATGAGGAATACAAGGGAAGAAAACATGGCAAAAGGGCCGTATCATGGGCCTTAGCCCGTTTAGTTATAGTTTAGTAGCGGCGGCTCTTGGCCTACTTCAGCTATCAGGCATAAGTGCTCCTTTAGCGATGGTGAATGGTGATTACTGATTAATCTATTACTAATTTGATAGACCCTCAAACCAGGGGTGTCAATGGATGAATATGGATTGGACCATGATCCGATCCATTAGTGATCCAACTTAAATGGATTATGATCTAATCCATGATCCAACATAATGGATCGTGATCCGATCCATATCCAAATAATTTTAAATGGATGGATCATCATCCGGATTGATCCATTAAATTTTGTTAATAATTTTATTTTTTAGGTGAATAAATTGGATTATTGACCGTTTCCCGGTCACTGGTGTCCCCGGTGACCCGATGCCCCCGGTCAAACATGCTTAAAAAGTTGATGTTGACACATGACATATCAAAAATGAAAATAAAAAAAAAAGTAAATAAGAATGAGTGAAATCAAATATCAATATACTTGTGAAACTTAAGTTTCATGGCTAGTCTTCAAGCTTTAGTAAGATTGATTCACATTGAATGAGTACATCGGGGACGGCTTCTTTAACTTGTCTTACATATTCAAAGTTGTAATGTGTTTAAAAGATCATATTAGACATAAAACATAGAAAAACATTTCAAGACACAAGGTCTATTGAAGAGCTAAAACTATTATGTTTCGTATCAACTATAAACTCTTTAAAGAAATTTATTAGTACATAATTCGACATCTTAAGTGCCCTACGGACGATGCATTTAGGTCTTGAGATAAGCATGATGTACAACCCATCTTAAGAAACATCAAAATGATATATAAAATACAACCGCAAACTTCTATACGACTATACTAGTGGGATGAGGATCCATCAGATGCAAATCTAAAACCAATACAAGTCTTTAACTTTTTGAAAAATCATTAATCTATGGTTGTATACAATCAACCAAAAGACTGCTACACTTTGAACATAACAAACTTATAAAAGCCAAAATTCAAAACAAAAAATTTAATAAAGTAATGGACCCTAGGTTATTATCCAAACATTTAGGAGTATCTTTTTAACATGTGATGATGTGAGTATGTGACTTCAAATTATTTCACTAAAACAATTAAAATCTAGAATAGAAAAGAAAAAAGAAAAACTTACACACAAAAAAAATTCAATTTTCTACAAGTTACCCCCAAAATCAAAAATTTGAACTCTCAAATATCAAAATGTTTCTTTTCCTTTTTTGGGTGTCAAGTAAAAAAACAAAAATAAACTATCTTTACTAGCAGCAGCAGTTTACCTTTTTCTTCCCAGGATCTGGGTTTGTTTCTTCGGTTGCCATCTTTCCATCTCTTTCTTGTAAGCAATCAATCTTTCCAAATTTGTAAACTTTAAATTATATATATATGTATGTATCTATATATATTCAATATTTATCATATCTATGCATGCAATTAGGCTTTATTATAACATGAAATGCAAAGTTAATTTGGGGGTTTTGTTATATGGGTCTTATTGGTATGAAAGTGGGTAAGTTGTACTATATGTTAGTTTATATTTATACAATTAAAGTTGATAGCCTTATGGTTATTGAAGATTATGAAGAAATGTTATCATGGTTGGCTTTATTTACCGAAAAATGTGATTTTTTAAATGATGTTTTCTGTGATTTACATATTGCATTGTTGGTTTTCGAATCCTCACCCCATGCAAAGGCCGGAGGTCCTTTTTTATCACTTAGATAAAACTTGGAAGCAGCCTCTTTACCTAGTTAGAGGTAAGGTTGTCTACATCTCAACCTCCCCCATACACCGTCGAGGTATTGAGACCCAAAACCCGTGGAATACGGCACTGGGTGTTACATTTATTGTTGGTTTTTGAAAAAGGCTTTTTATGTTGTTATAAGACTCAACTTCCATTGTTGTTTGGGAATATGATTCATATATAGTCTATGACAAGATTATGTTTTGACTTGTCTATATATTTGTGGTTAGAAGTTTGAGTGTTAACTTGTTTAGATTTGAGACTGAATTAAGTATCTTGTTATACGTTAAGGGTTTGAAGGTCATGATCATGACACTGGTAACGTTGTGTTGAATTAGTACACGAAAATGGAGGCACAGTCACAAGTTCCCTTTGACCACGAGACTTCTACCCAACATGACGATGTGTTTGTTAAAGACGTAATTACATCTGAAACAAATCATGTTCCATCTGATCAACCAGGTAAAAAGAATATATATTATGTTTAGATGAGTTGCTTTTTGGTGATACATAATGTAGTTAGTATGGAGCTAATTGGAATCTGAAAATATTAATTTAGTGAAAAAACGATCACGACAATGGGCAGCATGGACACGTCAAGAAGAGGAAAGCTTCTTTACTGCACTTCGTCAAGTTGGCAAGGTAAGGTTCATTGCATTTATGCTTTTATATCTTCTTTTGAAAGGTTTAAGAAAATTAATATTATCATGCGTTTCTTTGCAGAATTTTGAGAAGATCACATCTCGCGTGCCAAGTAAAAACAAGGATCAGGTTATTCTCTCTTTGTATAACTTTATGTTTTGTTCTCAACAATATGAAATTTTCTTTGATAATACTAATAGCTTCTCCTTTTGAAGTTTTTTTTTTTTCATATTGGAAATTTCAGGTTAGACACTATTACTACCGTCTTGTAAGGCGTATGAACAAGTTGCTGGGTCCTGAACTTTCTCTTGATGCCAAAAATTCCGAACACAAATGCTGCTATGCTTCGATGGTAGCTGTATACATATATATATATATACTTATGTTTAATATGATGGCAATTAGTCACATTCTGTATAAAGTATATGGATGATGTGTATGACCCACATATATATGTATTCATATTATAGCAATTTAATATCAGCACATCGATTTAATGCCCATATCTTTCTTTGCAGGTGGGCATTACTTGAAAAACATAGCTGTAAAGCCTCAAAACTTCACTTGAAGCCTCGGAGATTCAAGATTTTCTTGGAGACCTTGGTTAGTTGGTTCTCTATAGTCTAGACACATTTAACTTTTCATTATTATATGATATGTTGTTTACTTACCTTTTCTCTAAATTGATAATCTTTTAGGTGAACCAATTATCAAAAGACCGAAAGAAGAATACAAGGAAACGGCCTAAACAGGGGGGAAACAGTTCTACTGCAAGACAGCGCAGAAGACCAGGTGGGTATATTTCATTATGGCTACTTTAGTGCTTAAAGTTTTTCTATCTACGTATTATAAGGAATTTTTTTTCTGTTAAAGGTAATACGGCGACTGAAGCCTATAAGAAATGGGAGAAGGCCTCATTAGCTGTAGTTTTATTGGTTGCTGATGCTGCTGAGCATTTGGAGCGGACAGCATTGCATAAATTAGCAGACAGTGTACAAAATGTACAAGGTAAGCTGCCATACCAAATAGTATCAAGTCGACTTTGTATCTTATTAATGTGAGCTCTGATATGCGTTCAGGAAACAAGGGTTCAGACCTTACTGCAAAAAATATTCCCCGAGTGCCAGATTTTTGTCAAAATATAAAACTAAAACTTCAACTCTTCCCAGTTGATGAAAGTACACGCAGAGCCTTGGAAACGGTAGGAGTTATAATAATAATGTAATATGTGACGGTTGATCGACTTGTTATCTAAAATTGGTATAATCTTTCCACAGGACAATCACAATCCACATCTGGAGCTAACTTTAAGTACCCGAAAGAAAATATCTTCAGTTTTGGAACGTATGAACTGTAAATGGGGTAGTTCTAGCATAGCATCTGGAGAATTAACACTTGTGCCTTATGATGTGCAAACCTTAAATATCACAAACTGTCAGAAATGGACCCAGGATTCGGTTTTAAGTGCTGGAGACATATATGCAGCAATTGGAAGCCCTTCGATTTTCCGCTTAAGGTTTTATTTAATACATTCTTTCGTTTAAGGATTATTTCTGAATAATGTGTGACCGTCTCATTATTTGTAATTCTTTTAAAGGTATGGTTGGTTTGGCAAGGCTAACTGTATATCTACACCGATCCAAGATCATATAGTGACATTGGAATGGGCTGACAGCCAGACGAACATAAGTGTCGGTGATCTGCTCTCAGAATTGTCCCATAATCCAGATGCCAACTGCATGGGCCCGCCCCTGCCACCCGGTTCTCCTTGTCGGAGTCAAGTTTCGTTCAGTTGTGATTCATTTGATGCTGCTATTGCTGCCCACATAAAAGAACATGGCAAAAATGTCTTTCAGCCCACCGTTGCAACTTCAATTTGGAATGCAGAAGAAACATGTGACGCCTTCTCATTCCCAAAGAACAGTGCTCCTTCCGGCTCTCTTATTGAGGTAAACAGTTTAGCTCCATTATTGTTTTCTTTTGAACTGATTTTAATTCCTTAAACGGTGGCGGGAATAACATATCTGGATGCATACTTCTGTTTTCCCCATAAAAGAGGCTAATGCCTCTCATTTTATTGATCATCAAACTATTTCAACTCTTCAAAATCAATCACTTTGGACATTTCCAAGCATTAAAAGTTTAAAACATATACTACCAGACTATAAACTCATCTCTATACAATCATACTATCTATCCAAACCAATCCTTAGAAATGTACATTAGTCTTCCACCTTCCAAAAGAATGTCCCAAAATTAGATGTTTCATCTTGATGCATACTTAAGTGACATGCTTCCGTGCTGTTCATAGAAATCAGCTGAGCAAGAAGAGCCGAAGGATTGTTATCCTGAAGAAGTAAATTCAATGGATGAGTGTAGGTTTGATGGGAATATTGAGAATGGTTCTGCAAAGGATGTCAGATCGCTTACTGATATATACTGGGTCTGTTTTTTGGTTTCTAATCGAGAATGTACTGATCTATATTTGTTATATTCACAAGATGGTCTAATATTTTGTTTTTCTTCTATTGCAGCCTGACTCTTTAGGACCTTTAGATGTGGATGTATCATCGTGTAGATATGCTAATGATGTTATTTTTAGTGATAGTCTTGGAGGATTAAATTGCCTCATAAACAGCAGCCTTGACACTTTTCAGAATTGTTCTTTTTTTGGATTGGAGAAGAAAGAGACAACATTAATCGCAGGAGCTGGAGAAACTGCTTCATCCTCGGGTTACAAAGCAGACAACAAAGTTTGAAGTCAGTTTTACCAAACCGTAACACTTTTCATGAGGGCGACTGTTGTTGCTGATAACCTTTTCGTGTTAATATAATATCCCATATCATGATCTGACTTTAGCATTGTGGAAAAGGGCATCTTCTGTAGTACTAGCCAACATGATATTATAGGAGAGTTTCTTTAACATTGTACAAAAGTAACACTCGAATTGATGATTGTCAGAGTTTCACTCTTGAAAAACATCTTTAATACCTAATTATGGAGCATCATCCTTTTGAAACACGATGTTTGCTCAACCTATGCATGAAGATCCAACCATTTATATGTCCTCAAATGTTAGATGTTCCAATATCATACATCAAACTTCTTTCTGGCTGTTATATTAACTTAAACTTGTGCTTTCTTAGATGGTACTATGATATGGTTGATATGAACTAAACTTGGACGACATGTGTGAATCAAAGGATGGTTTTGTTAATCTTTACATGTGGTGTTACTTTTGAGACTTGGATTACACATCTCTGAAACAAAATACTTTCACTGTCCGTGTAATGTTTGGTTCTGCTCATTTCTAAACATAAATTTCGCAAGTATTATCCATGATGTTGATTTTGGCCTTAAACGCTAACCAAAACGTATAGTTGCAGCGGAGGCTGATTTGAGTACCCATAGGCCATATCTGAGTTGGTAATTTAAACATCTAGCCTTGCATCTTGTGCTACTTTCAAGAGTCAATGCAATGTTTGGTTCAATTTGGCAAGCATTATCCATGATGTTGATTTTGCCATTTAATTATGCTAAGCAAGATGTACATACACATTTAAACTAATTTGATATACTACATTGGAAGGTTGTGTTTGAACCCAAACAGCTACAAAGAATTCAATTCTGTAGTCATAGTCTTTATTAGTTTAGCTGGACTGTTTCAAGAAAAAATATATGCAGTAAGTATAATGGATTGGTTGTTTTTAAGTTTCACATCGAGAGTAGTATCTCTATATCTATATCTATATCTATATCTTATTATATATAATATATATATATATATATATTAAAACAGTAGTTAACCGGACGATTCTAAAACCTCTTCAACTGAAAGAATATCTCACACATTGCCACGTAGGATAAAATCCTACGTGGCATCTCCATATTTATTTTGACAATTTATATTTTTAACAAATTCTAAATTTTGATAAGATATTGAAATCTATTTACTAATTATATTTACCATTACAACTAAAGATTATGATGAGATTAGGATACTATGCGTGAAATCTGAGATTGTTTATTTTGATATAATTAGAATCATTTTAAGTGTGATGACAATAATATATTAACAATTTGGTGTATATTTGAGGTTTATTTTAACCTACCTTTTGGTTAGCGGTGGTGTTTGGCTTGGTTTATTGAATAAACTTAGGTTGAGATAAAGCTTATAGTTACGAGTAACAAGCTGTTTTCTCATCCAAACTACTTATTAGCTCATTAAGGCTAATACTCTATAGGCTAAGTAATTCAAGGTGAATGGCTTTTTTCATAAATCAAATTAACATCAAAAAATCTTATAGATAAACACGGATGATGGATCGATAATATTAAGATTAAATATTTTATTTTTGTTTCCAACGTATTTAGTTGGGCATTAGTTTCTACTTTTTAGTCCAAAAATATAAACAACACGTACATTAATATTAAGCTAACTAAACTAAATTTTATTGATTATCAATAATAATATTAATAGTTGCGACAAATTGATTAAACAACCGCACATCGTGCGGGTAAAAAGACCTAGTATCTAATAAAACAGTAGTTATCCTAGCCTTCTTAACCCATCCACCTCAATTCAAAGTTATCACTAAACATTGCCACATAGGATTTATCCTGGCATCTCCATACTTTTTTTCAAAATATATATTTACTATATGTAAATTTTGGCAACAAAAATCTCCATTATGCAATATTTATACCAAAATCTCCATTATGCAATATTTATTTTATAAAATATATGGTCCATATATTATTATTTAATAGGAGAACATTATTTCATTTACTATTGTCGGTGTATAAAATCATAGACTCGATACTCATATTGTTTTTCCTAACGTTATAACATTTTATTGAATAGAATATTCAGTCGTAAATAATCGTCTTGCCAAAGTTATTGATCATGTTGTCAGCCCGGAGAAAACTGCTTTTATCAAAGGAAGACAGATTCTTGATGGCCCATTGCTTTTGAATGAAGCTATTGATTGGTATAAAAAGAAGAAGAAACGTCTTATGTTATTCAAGATTGACTTTGCTAAGGCATACGACTCGTTGTCTTGGGAGTTCCTGTTCTCTATTCTTAAGGCGATGGGTTTTGGGGTGAAATGGATTGCTTGGATAAAGGTGTGTCTTTCTTCCACTAGGTCTTCTGTGCTCGTGAATGGAAGTCCTACCGAGGAGTTCCCTATTTGTCGTGGTCTTTGTCAAGGGGATCCTATGGCTCCATTCCTTTTCATTATTGCTATGGAGGGTCTCCATGTTGCCATCGACAAACTGGTATCTAACGGTATGTTTAAATGTGCTAACATTAATAATGTGTTATTGTCTCATCTTTTTTACGCAGATGATGTTATGATTGTGGGTGATTGGAAAAAAGAAAATCTGGAAGTTATTTCTAAAGCACTCAGATTCTTTTTTTGCATCTCTGGCTTAAAGATCAATTTTGAGAAGTCAACTATTATTGGCATTGGAGTTAATGAGGCAGAGGTGAATCTTATGGCCGCCTCAACTGGTTGTAAGGCGGAGGTGTTACCTTTTAAATATCTTGGAATCCCAATTGGTGGTAGCTCGGCTCGAATTAATACTTGGGATCCTATTATATCTAAATTTCAAAAGAGGTTATCGTCCTGGAAAGCCAATTTATTGTCCATTGGCGGGAGGATGACTCTCACGTCATCGGTCCTTGGATCCCTTGGTATATACTTTCTATCCTTATTTCGTATGCCCAAAAAGGTAAATAATTGTTTGGAGGCTCTTAGATCTAAGTTCTTTTGGGGAGGAGCTGGTAATAAAAGAAAAATTGCATGGATAAAGTGGAGCTTAGCCACGGCCTCTAAAGACGATGGGGGCGTAGGAATTGGTAGTTTGACAGCCATGAATCATGCTCTTCTTTATAAGTGGAGATGGAGGGCACTGGTCAAACCACATAATCTTTGGGTTCGTGTGGTTGCTGCTATTCATGGGGCAGATTGTTTTATAAATCTCACTACTAAAACGAATGGCCTTTGGTTTAGAATTGTAGAGTCCATTAAGATGCTTCATAAGACTATTCCAGAGATATCTTCGTGTATTAGTCGTAAGGTTGGTAATGGAAATAACACAAGATTTTGGAAAGATATTTGGTGTGGGGAGACTCCTTTACTTTCCTAGGTTGTTTGCCATTGATGTTGATAAAGATTGTACGGTGAGTAGCTGCTGGAAAATAACAGTTGGGACTGGAATTGGCGCCGACCACTACTGTCATCTCGTGAAAATTATTTTCTTGAAGAGTTGTTGAACAGGCTGCCTTCTAATCTGCAAGTCAATGAGGATGATAAATGGAAGTGGAATCTCAAAGGTAAATCTTTTTTCTCTGTTGCAATGATTCGCCAATTTTATGATCATCACTTGGCTGTTGACAAGAGAAAAATGAAGACTCGTTGGAACAAACTGGTCCCGAAAAAAATAAACTTATTTGTTTGGAGACTTAGAAGAGATTGTTTACCCACATCTGTGAATTTGTTTGCCAAGGGTATTGATATCACTACGGTTTCATGTTTGTTGTGCTCTAATGGTACGGAATTCACCAACCATATGTTTCAACTTTGTCCAGTTGCATATGATACGAGAAACATGTTGAATTTGTGGGTTAAGAACAAGATTCCTGATGACACATTTGATAATATTCTTAATTGGTGCGACAACTTGAAGTATGCGATTGGTGTTCGTCTCAGACTTGAAGCCATTTTATTCATATGGTGGTGGCACATCTGGAAATCCTTCACAATAATTTGAGTGAAACAAGTCTGGATATTTTCAACTCAATCGTTTCTTCCTCTTACATTTGGCTGCATTCTCGTGATAAGAAGAACAATCTTTCATGGGATGAATGGGTCGCGTTTCCTCTGGCGGATTGTTAATTGGTTATGTTTATATGGTTTATTATTAGCCTCCCTTGGAACTTGTTTGGGGTTGCAACAAAAACATCACGAAGTGAAAACCGGTGGCTCGGCCTTCGTTGATGGGGTTTTTTCTTATGTCTCGGGTTTCCTGTAACGGGCATAAGTTTTTTTCAACCCTTTTGCAACCTTAGCAGTTAAAGTTCTAAGAAGAATCTAGTCTTTGTTTAGTGTGTATTTCTAGATTTTGTACATTGTATATTGATCACTAGTAAATTGCTAGTTGATCGTTTGTTATATAATATATCTTTTTTGCCGTTCAAAAAAAAAATATTCAGTCGTAAGATGTTGACTTGATATTCATGAGTTTAATTTACATTACTATATATCTAACTATTACGACTACTAAAGTTACTTTTCATGGAATATATTATGATAGAAGTATAGGACTATCCCTCCCTCAGTTCCTCTACTAAATAAATAAAAACGATAATGAATGATAAATCTATCTATAACATCATTAACTAAATGTACAATACTACGTACAATACCTACAAACCATATATTAATCTTTAGTTATTTCAAGACATATGATTAAACTACCATCAGTGCTAAGATCAAGACGTATGATTAAACCATCATCAGCGATAAGATCCTCCCTTCTTATTGACGACGTGAGCAAGACCTCAATGGTTATCGAATTATTATATGTTTTAAATGATACAAGGTACAAGTGAATACATGTTTTTCCTACTCATTTCTTTCTTTGGTAACGGAAGTGTTTGAGATTAATCTAAACCAACAATATGAAATTCTTTCTTGGTGTTGTTTTATTATACATTATAAATATAACTGTATAACCTAAGTTTATTGAGTCTTTTACCTTTTGTTGATAATGTTATTGATCTTTTACATTTTATATGAGTAACAATGGGAATGACTTAGCATGATTTGAAACATTTTTAGACTAGCTTTATCAATATTTGTAATTTCAAGTGATAGTTGTTTACCACACCTAGGATGGAAGACAAACAAGAATACAAGTGATTGCCGTTAATGTCTTTTTTTAATCTTACGAATTTTATATAATTCAGAATGATCTACTTAATGGTTATGTATAAGATAATGATATAACAAAAAATAAAAATAAAAAAACATCATGAACTAATCATCAATACATGTATCTAAACTTTTATTTTTTTGGACAATAATTCAAAAATAAATGCCAAGACTGGGAATCGAACCCGAGTACTTGGATTATATTGAAACACACGCAAGCCACTTGAGTTACAAACTCATTTGTTTCATGATTTAGCACTCTAAAGTAAATATTGTCATTGTACATGATCATTTTATTTATTATTTATGCCACATACATAAATGAATATAAATTATTAATTATTTTACATTATAGCTTTACAAAATGGTTTTATTATTGTATGTCTAAAAAAACTTATACAACTTTCGTAATATAATTTGATCTTAATGATACCTTTTCTATTAAAATAAGTTTATTATATATTTATTATACTGTTACGATTTAATAAATTATTTTTATAACTATATGATTTAATCTTATTATATTGAGATCTTATTATATTTTTATTAATTGATGACTTAATTAACTTAATTGACTTAATAAAAAATACTTAATCTATTAAGTCAATCATATATTTGAGATTACCAGTATTATTTAGGTCCCGTTTGTTTGATCACTTAATTAACTTAATTGACTTAATAAAAAATACTTAATCTATTAAGTCAATCATATATTTGAGATTACCAGTATTATTTAGGTCCCGTTTGTTTGATCACTTAATTAACTTAATTGACTTAATAAAAAATACTTAATCTATTAAGTCAATCATATATTTGAGATTACCAGTATTATTTAGGTCCCGTTTGTTTGATCACTTAATTAACTTAATTGACTTAATAAAAAGTACTTAATATATTAAGTCAATCAAAACTATTTGTTTTATTGACTTAACAAACAAAAAACAATTATATTAACTTAATCCAAACAGTCATTTTTTATTCATTAAGTCACTTAATCTACTTAGTACTTAATAATTTAAAAAACAAACAAGCTCTTAATCTTATTATGACTCATCTATGTCATAATAAGAAAGGAGAAGAAAGGACTTTTATTTTTGAGGGATAAGAAAAAAGAAGGAAAGAAAACTTTTATTTTTGTATTCTTGAGTTTTTTTTTAAAGGAATAGAAAGGGAAGGGAAGGAAAAGTGAAGGCCTTTTTATCCCAAAACTTTCCAGCAAAAAATGGCATGATTTGGAAGGAAAGAGTTATAACCCATTATAAATTACTAATATACCCTCCTACCAAAGTTATAAAGAAAATATTAAGAGGGACATAATTGTAAAACTTTTCTTTTTCTTTTATTTTCCCTTCAACTCAAGAATGTGTTTTTTGATATATAATTTTTTTCCCTTTCTTTCTCTATCTAATCTTTTCCTTCCCTTTCTTTTAAATAAAACTTGAGAATGCAGTGTAAGTGTATAACTAAGAGTCCACATAAACACCAACATAAACATAACCATTTAGGTTTAAAATTGTTGGTATTGAGTATTAAACTCCAACATTTCAACAGCGTAGAAATGTTCTTAATAATTTTTATTATAAGTTTAGACATGTGAGCTCAAAAGTTTCAATGCAAATATATTGAAAAGTTAATTTCAAAACACCTAATCAAGGGAACAACTTTTAGTTACTCATTTTCCTTTCCTTTTTCCTCACCTTCTTCCTCACCTTCATCGTCATTTATTGTTTCAACTTTGCGTTTTTATTTATTTACTTTTTAGTTTTATAAAATTTTTAATAATAAAACCCATTTTAAGAAAATAAAAATGTCAAAGAGTGTTGCCCGTATAGCTACATGAGAAGCCATGACGGCTAAGCTCAAAATAATAATAATTTAGGTACATCACTAAATCACCGATAACCTTTATGATCAGTTGTTATTGTTATTAATATCCTTAAGGGCGGCCCGTACTTTATCATCATTGGGGAATCTTTTTTTGAATGAATATTTTTAAAAATAAATTAAAAAAAAAACATAACAAAAAAGAGAGAAAGGGAGAACAAATATGCCCTCGAGCACCCATTTGGCATAACTCGGAGCTTGCCACGTAAGCTTTTGTCTCACGTATCGTTTTTATATCGTTATGGTCTATATGCTTGACGTCTCACCAACCACCTCATCTGCCACATGTCACCTATGCATATTATAATTATCACTTTACAATGTGTACTAATTAAAAATTAAATGCTTCAAACGAGATTCAAACCTTAGCTTTTTCTTTAAAGAACCAAGACCTAAACACTTGATCTAACCATGTCTTTGTCTATTGGTTGCCCCTTACCAGATAAATGATGGCTTTAATTTTATTAAAAACATGTTTTCATTCAATTTTATTCTACTTATCAAATAGATAATATATTGTTTTCTATCCACTAAATATTCATGTAATACAGTAGTATCAATATATATTACAAACATGAATTTTAGACATAATTTATAGATATGTATGTTATTTTTTATATATTTTTATATATGTAATAAAATTAAATTGAAAGGAACCCCTTAATTTTCGGTACCGCATGCACAGGCCACACAATACATGTATTACAAATTTTAAAATATTTAAGTAAAAAAATACAGTATACTTACAAAATCTTAATAAAATTTAGTTTTGTGTTTGATTTTTTCTATAAATGCATATAAATTATTATTTTTTATTATAAACTAGATCATTAACCCGAGTGATACCCAAGTATAGTTATTATAATGTATTATGAACATCTAAATTAATAACCATTACTAACGTTAATTAACTGAAAAACCTAGTTAGGACACACAATACAAGTGTCAAAGTTCGTGTCTTGAATGTTTGGTGACAAGATGCGAGTGGTAAAGATCCCATGTTAAAATTTATGTTGGGAAATGAACAAGTTATACACATGATAGATTATATACCGTCTCTTTCATTTCTACACTAAATTTATGATATATATTTATTCACCTTAAGTTCTACCGTTGTTTTTATATATTATAAACGTGCAACGAACGTGACTAACCTAGTATGTATATATGATATGATATTTTTATAACTAACTAAGATCGGTCCCGAATATTCTAGATTCATAACTTATATAAGGAAATAGGAAATGATTAATATGCCTAATTTATATGCCTAATGATATGCCTAAAAGAGAGATCAAGCCATGTGGCAAAATCAAAGGACGAAATGATGAAAGAGAATTAGTGGAAAACATGTGTCATGTGATGTATGGAGTAGACCTATCTTTAGGCATATGAATTAGGCATATATATCATTATCCGTACAGGAAATGATTAATATGCCTAATTTATATGCCTAATGATATGCCTTATATAAACATTCTATAAATTAATTTCTTATATTTTTATATTTTTATTATTATTATTATTATTATTATTATTATTATTAGTATTATTATTATTATTATTATTATTATTATTATTATATTTATTATTATTATTATTATCTTTACTCCCTTATAAAAGAAATAGCCTCTTTTTATTTTAGGTAATTCTACCTTTGAATTACCAGAATTACCCTTGACTTTTTATGTTTTGTCCTTAATGAATTATAATGTACACTCTAAACCTTTATTTTAATAATTAACACTTTAACCCCTTATCTTCTAAAAATTTCCACTATCACAATTACATCAACCTACACCACTTTGACACCGCCACCACCACCAATAGTACCATCACCGATACCACTAAACCGTCTTCCCCACCACCGCCGCCGCATTGTGCGGTACCATGCTCGTTATTATATCTATATCCTCACAAAACCAAATCGATCACGGAATATTCTATAATGTCGTGTATGTAAAACACTTAATTAACGTTACTTAAATTCTTCCAAAAATAAATACGTAAAAAAAAAGGATACCTTTTGTAACAAGAAAAGGAGTAATATACCTTTGCACTATATATACCCCATGCAAAACCCCCACACATTACCCAAACGAAAATCCTTCGAATTAGAATTAAAACCTTAGAAAAACCAAACAAATATACGAACAATTTTTCTTCGAATTACATAAAAAAACCAAACATGAGTAACCAACCCGAATCATCATCGGATATGTAAGTCACATTCATTATATTGTTTTCATTTTATAATGTAGTACTGTATATACTTTATAATTGCGTGTTAACTAAATTCTTATGTTTAGCGATATTAATCTGTTTAATTATGCTGCAATCATAATATGTACGTAACGTGATTAAAGTTTGTGTGTTTACAATATTACAGTAAAGGAACAAAGCGTGATTATAGTACGGCTATACTGGAGCGAAAGAAGGCGCCGAATAGACTAGTGGTCGATGAAGCAGTTACTGACGATAATTCTGTTGTTGGTTTGCACCCTGAAACAATGGAAATCCTTAAGCTTTTTAGGGGTGATACTATCTTGATTAAGGTAATTCTTTTTTTTATGTGTGTGATTTTGTTTTGTTTTGTGTGCGGTTTTTTATTGTTGATTTAGTGTTTTTTGACTGTAGGATAATGTGTACATTGATCATCATTCATAGTTATTATATACAAATATATATTTATATGATTGTACTCATCAATAAGACGTTGGTAGACGTACATAAGTAAGCATACCATTTTTCACGTGTTTCTTAGTTCTACCTACGTAGAAAAGCACCTCCGGCCTTAGACCTGATCTGTCTCTAGAGGCAAGGATGTTTAAGCGTTGCTTGGATTTTTTTAGTACTAAACCAAAGGACCCTATACAGTTTTTTAATATTTTGATTAGATGAGATTGGTTACAATAACTACAAGTCTGAATGCAGTAGATTATGGTTTATAATTCTTAATTACACTTTTTTTTAAGTGAATGCTAATGTATGTGTTTCTTTATACAGGGCAAGAAGAGAAAAGATACTATATGTATTGCTCTTGCTGATAAAACTTGTGAAGAGCACAAGATCAGGATGAATAAGGTTGTCAGGGCTAACCTTAGGGTTAGGCTCGGTGACGTTATCTCTGTACATCAGTGCCCTAATGTTCAGTATGGGAACCAAGTACACATCCTTCCTGTTGATGATACAATCGAAGGCATGACAGGGAATCTCTTTGACGCTTACTTGAAACGTAAGTTTTGTTTTTTTAAAAAAATAAAATAAAAATTCTTTAGAATAGAATTGCACTGGTTTATTGGATAATGTGCTGATAACCTATCTCCATTGTTTGCAGCTTATTTTCTGGAGGCATACAGACCGCTGAGGAAAGGTGACTTCTTTCTTGTGAGGGGAGGGATGAGGAGCGTAGAATTCAAAGTTATCGAGACTGATCCGGCTGAGTATTGTGTGGTTTCACCTGAAACCGAGATTTTCTGTGAAGGAGAGCCCATTAAAAGGGAAGATGAGGATCAGTTGGACGAGATAGGTTATGATGATGTTGGTGGAGTCAGGAAACAGATGGCACAAATCCGTGAGCTGGTGGAGCTGCCATTAAGGCATCCTCAGCTTTTTAAAGCAATTGGGGTTAAGCCACCAAAGGGTATACTTCTTTATGGTCCTCCTGGATCCGGAAAGACTTTGATAGCCCGGGCAGTTGCTAATGAAACCGGTGCTTTCTTTTTCTGTATCAACGGGCCGGAGATCATGTCAAAGTTGGCTGGAGAAAGTGAGAGCAATCTTAGGAAAGCTTTTGTGGAGGCTGAGAAAAACGCTCCATCAATCATCTTTATTGATGAGATCGATTCCATTGCTCCTAAGCGTGAAAAGACAAACGGAGAAGTTGAAAGGAGGATTGTTTCTCAGCTATTGACTCTTATGGATGGGCTGAAAGCTCGGGCTCATATTATTGTTATGGGTGCCACTAACCGTCCTAATAGCATTGACCCTGCCTTGAGGAGATTTGGCAGGTTTGATAGAGAAATTGATATTGGTGTCCCTGATGAGACTGGTCGACTTGAGGTTCTACGTATACATACAAAGAACATGAAGCTTGCTGAAGACGTTAACTTGGAAAAGATCTGTAAAGAGACACATGGATACGTTGGAGCTGATCTAGCAGCTCTGTGTACCGAATCTGCACTCCAATGTATCAGAGAGAAGATGGATGTGATTGATTTGGAAGATGATGAGATCGATGCAGAAATTCTAAATTCCATGGCTGTAACAAACGAGCACTTTCAAACTGCCCTTGGTACAAGTAACCCGTCTGCTCTTCGTGAAACAGCTATCGAAGTTCCCAATGTTAGTTGGGATGATATTGGAGGGCTTGAGAATGTTAAGAGAGAGCTTCAAGAGGTATTTGCTACTTTCTATCCTAATTCATTTATCATACTATATAGAGGTCGTAAACTGGGCAAGACTTGCAGCGGGTCAGATAAATTAAGGGCTGGGTTGACCCAAAACACTTCTTGTCAAAGTTTTCTTTTGTGTTTTTAAACTTATAATTAGCTTGTCAATCTAACAAGTTTTATATGATTACGCACTAGAAATACACTATGATATTTGACCCGTTTCAAATTTAGTTTTATAACCTGTGTTAATTGCTAACATCTATTATTCTGTCATGCAGACTGTTCAATATCCAGTGGAACATCCTGAAAAGTTCGAGAAATTTGGGATGTCACCGTCGAAAGGAGTTCTCTTTTATGGTCCACCAGGGTGTGGTAAAACGCTTCTCGCCAAGGCTATTGCCAATGAATGCAACGCAAACTTTATCTGTATCAACGGTCCTAAGCTTCTTACAATGTGGTTTGGTGAGAGTGAGGCTAATGTACGTGAGGTCTTTGATAAGGCTCGTGGGTCTGCTCCTTGCGTTCTGTTTTTCGATGAACTCGACTCCATTGCTACACAGAGAGGGAGCAGTCAAGGAGACGCTGGAGGTGCAGCCGATAGAGTTTTGAATCAACTTCTGACCGAGATGGATGGTATGACAGCCAAAAAGACAGTTTTCATCATTGGTGCTACTAACAGGCCCGATATCATTGATCCCGCACTCTTGAGGCCTGGTCGTCTTGATCAGTTGATTTACATCCCTCTCCCTGATGAGGGGTCTCGTTATTCGATCTTCAAATCAGCTTTAAGGAAATCCCCTGTATCCAAGGATGTAGATCTTCGTCTACTTGCCAAATACACCCAAGGTTTCAGCGGTGCAGATATCACAGAAATCTGCCAACGTGCTTGCAAATATGCCATTCGAGAGACCATTGAGAAAGTAAGTAAAAGTACACTTAACTAATAATAGCTTGTAAGGTACCTAGTTGATGTCTATCATTCCCATCCACTACATATGCTAATTTTGTGATGTGTTGCAGGATTTTGAGAGGCAAAAGAAAAGAAGTGAGAACCCAAATGCTATGGAAGAGGATGCGGAAGATGAGGTGCCAGAGATCAAGGCAGCACATTTTGAAGAATCGATGAAGTTTGCACGAAGGAGTGTCACGGATTCTGACATTCGTAAGTACCAGTCATTTGCTCAAACACTGCAACAATCGAGAGGGTTTGGTTCCGAGTTTAGGTTCCCAGAGAGAAGTGCTGCAGCTGCTGCTACTGAGTCAGACCCTTTTGCTGCTCCTGCTGGTGCAGCTGATGAAGATGACCTCTACAGCTAGCTTTTATAATAACTGTTTCTAGATTTAGTAGTTAAAACACTCTTTTTTCTCAACATATGTAAATTTATGTACGTTGATCCGCTAGTTTTATGATGCTGGTTTTTAATACTTCTTTACCTTGTTGAGTTGGTCAGTACTTAATTGTTAAAGGGTGATTCGTGAATATCTCGGTGAACCACCATGGTCTCTGAGTTGACCTTGCATATCCGAATATGCGCATGAGGTTTCTTTAGCTTGAATTGTCTACATCAGTTACCGGTCCTTGATTTCTCGGCTTGCAAATGTTGAGGGCGTGCACATCAATCTGTGTGTCATGTTTTATGGTTTTTTGTTGGTTACTTTTTAATAATTTGAGAGTTCAGTTGTTGAATGATAATGCTGAGTTACTGATACTTGGTTTAGACAGCGGAGCCATTAAAAAGTTAAAAGCTAAATAATACTGGAATGAGTTTTCCATTTATAATTTGGAACAAAAGTTGTTGATCTCAATCATCTTCATGCCTAGACTTGACCATCTACTGCGAGTTAAATTTTTGTACAAAGGATAGAACTTTATCTCCATAAGTTGCATATGAGCCTTCAGCTAACATCACTTTTATTTGAACATGATATAAGTAAAGAGACTTTATTAATGACTAAATCTGATAAGAAGCTACATAGAAGTGTTGTCATAATCCCCATGCCGATTTCAGAAAGGCATGTTTAAATCAGCATCAGCTATTAAAGAACGAATAAACGGTGCTGTACATGATGACATGATGTATAATGATAACTTATTCGTTGTAAATTATAAGAATGAAAAGTCAGCCGCCCATCGATGAAACTCCCAAGTTGTATACTAATCAAGATATGCCTGATGTCTATGTTTAAAATTCCACCACCGTTTCTTCTTCCTGTATTCTGGTGGTGGCAACTCTGTTGAAATAAAAACAAAAGTCTATCAGTTTGCCATTCAGTGATAAATGGAACGCAAAATTAGGCAATCTGCAACAAATATTTATGGAAATACGTGAGCAAACATATTACATACCTCCTTCGGGATAGATTGAGTTGTAGTGCACCTCAGCCCAAAAGCTCAAGAAAATGACTGCAAAAGATGCAAAGTTATTAGTTGATAGAAAAAGAACATGCCATTTGATAATCAACGACCACAATTTTGTTATATGGTAGAACTGAAAGACACGTGACAACTTAAAGCTATCAAAGCTCAACGGTACCTACTCTAGGTGTTTAAAGAAGAAGATAAGAACATTACCCCGTTTTGACTTTTGAACTTTCGGAAGAATCTCAATGGAACAAGTATCTTTAAATGAGGTTAGAACAAAAATTTTAACTCCATACTGCAGAAAGCATCAAACAAATCTGTGATGAATATTTGATATCAAAATAATAGTAAGTAGCCTAATCATGCAGGTCATATAAAAAGTGCAAAACTAGCAAAAGCCATTAATCCGATTCACATATTTATTGGGGAATTTCAAAGTTTGTATCCACAAGAAAGACAGAAATGTCACCATACCGAATCTGCAGCTGCCTGCAACGTGACATGATCTCCCCACTCTCCACTCCTATAATAACATTAATCGAATGAATAAGTAGCAAAAGAAAGGAAAAAAATGAAAAAGATGAGTGCATAAAAAGGCGTTAATAACATACTTGGCAATTCTTTTTAAGTAATCACTGTATGCCATGGGTACATATCCTTCGTACATCTCTGAATGCGCTTTAAGCTGATCAATCATGTAATATATGTACATATTAGAACTCACAAACTATCAATTAAAGATGGAAATTGGGTGGGTTGGGTAATTGGTCAAAGTGGGTCAGGTCAAATACAAAATATATCTTCAAGTGATGGAATATACGGGGTCGGGTTGGGTCAACCCAAAACACATTTTGTACATTTTCTTATAGATGATTAGTGTCTTAAAATCAGATTACAGTGTTTGAATTTGTGCTAACTTTGTTTCTTACTAACCCGTTTGACCCATTACAGATAATACATAACCCACATCAACCCGTTTATAAGTAAAAGGGTTGAAATTGCCTGCTCTACAACCAACCAACATAAGATTCAAGACAAAACAAACACTCTCTCGTTCAAATCTAACCTGATTAACTACTTGTCGTCTCACAAATTTATGATGCTCTGGTGAACGGTAAAACTGATCTGATAGAGCACGAAACTGGAAAAAAAAATAGTTGTTGGTTCATGTCTACATGACAAAACTATAATCTAGAGAATGATTATAAAATAATACAAAAATTCTATTTCTATAACTAATGATGCTGACCTGACAGTTACCATCACCTTGAACTTTGGACTCGATCAAGTTATACAACTGTAACCTGTCTAACAACCTCTGATGATCAGAAGTAGCTTCATCAACCGAAGGTATATCTCCATTAACTTTAGGGATATGCTGCATCAGAAGAAGAAAAAATGTCCTTACTAAGATAAATTGCTACCGAATCATTATTTTTCAAGCATACATAGAAGGATAACACAAGCAAATTCTATAAAATACGGCATGCACAAGTGAGGCATAGCCAATGGCGTGTAGCTCATTTGGTACTGGGTGGGAGCATCTTCACCACAAATAGCACATGGTCTTGGGTTCAATCCCAGGCACCCCAATAGCCACAACCATTAAGTGAATCAGGTATCCACTCCACATTATGGATAGGCAGCCGATTGTGGGCCAGTTTGGGTTGTGAATTATCAATCTTTTGTCACAAATAAGTGAGGCATAAATAAGTGCCGAGTGCCAATAAACGGACATCATAAAATCAAGCAGACAACAGGTAAATAAGGAAACTACTTATCAACACACAAATGATGCACATGATCATTAAAAAAAATAAAGATGAAAATATCATTAAAAAAAATAAAGATGAAACGATCATTTATTTAGAAACAGATGGGAACTATGACTGAACAATATACTTTCTGAACTTACAGGAATGCGGATAATTTCATTTAGTCTCTTGCCTACTTCTCCATCAAGCTCAGAGTCATCTGTTATCTCTAGATTGTAAGAATACTCATCCCCATCATAAGATCTATTTTCAGGACTGGAGCATGAGCTCGATGGTCCCATATCCTCGTTTTCCTGTAACCTCGGCTCATCACCTGCTAACAAAAGTGTTACCAACTAATAACCATAAGTAAAACATGTGGCGATTTTTTTTCTTTTTGCTATTTAAAGATTAAAGAGAAGCTTACTATAGTAATAATTATCCGATGATGGACCACCATACCAATCTTGAGTATCGCTAGATGATTGCAAATGCTCGACGGGGTCAGATACTTGCAGATGATCCTGCTCTACATTGGATAATTCATTCCCATCTTCAATTGAAAGATCCAATAGTTCTTGTTGAAGAGAATGAGCCAACATCTCGTCATTATTGACATTGTTGAATTCATTCTCTTGATAACTACCTCCATTATACTGTCCATGACATATGTTTACATCATGTTGATTACTATCACCATAATAAGTAGAGCTAAAAATTTGATCCACATCAAGAAAATTAAGACCCCATTTTACAACATCTGAATCCGGTTCGCACATTTTTTATATTTCCTAACAAAATTCTCCCAAAACCGTTAAAGAAATCTGCACTGATCTGTCAAGATTGCCACTCGAGCGTTTACCTAAATACACGTATTTTCCCTGAAATTCAAAACTGAACCAGAAAACCAGAATCAATAACACAGCTTCATATACAGAATAGAATATAAAAACAAGCAATTAATAATCTTGATTCGACATAATTATGTTAATTTCACAAAATATTTAGTCATGTAAAAGAATCCATGTAAACATCTTCATATTCATTTTTAACACATTGATAACACACCATTCAATTCATACACTATTCTAACACGGTACCTCAATATGGTAAAACTAATCTTATAATCGAAATATAATGGTCAAGTAACGAATGTATGCCGTGTATGCCACTATATCTAAGTATTCAACTACCTATATTGCATATCAAGCACTTAACTTTTTATGGTTTTTATGAACATTAATCAACCAAGCACCTATATATATAATTGCATACTCCCTAAATATTTATATAAATATTAGAATAAATAAATCCTCTCAACAATTTACTGAACCAATCATAAATGTATGATTCATTTCAAGATTTGACATACAGTACAAAAATCAGGTACCAATCAAATTAATTAGCCTAATTTCTATTATTTAATTTATAAAACAAAATGGTAAACAAAAAAGTAACAAAAATTTGGCTATATATTTATCATATATCAATCAAATAAATTCATATACATACAAACGTACCTAAAAAAACTACATACAGATATATAGAGATAGAAGAACTATATATAAAGTTATTAAAGACTTATGCATTAAGTAATCTTGAAAACAGATAAAGATCAAAACTTGATTGATTATATATTAAAGTTCAGTAAAATAAAGATTACCCATGATCATAAATATATATATATATATATATCGATTATTATCAATAAATAAATCAGTACAATAATTATATAGAAATATATATAATAGAGAAAAGTACAAGAGTTTAATATTATTTATTATTTACCATGGGATGTCAGAGTCAGACAAGCAGCTTCATTTCTGATTGAAAATTCAGAAGTTGAATGCAATTCACCAACCAATATTCATTCATGTATATACAATTTATGATATAGATATATAGATATATGTGTGTGTATGTATAGGTGGACGCGGGGAGGAGATAACGAAGAAAGAGGGAATTGAAAGAGAAGAAAGGAAACGTGAAAGGGAAAGAATGGTGGTGTTTATATATACTTATACATACAGTTTAACGGCGTTAAGTTATGTGTATTTGTATATACACGTTTTCCGTTATACCAAATACACGGTGATTCGCTGACGCCGTCTATTTTAGTTTTTGGTTTTTGTTTTGAGAAAATTACACTTTTGGTACCTCAAGTTGTCAATTTTTTCATTTTTGGTACCTCAAGTTGTCAATTTTTTCACTTTTTTAGTCTCTAACTCAAAAAATTGCAGCTTTCATACCTAAAGTTTTGTGTTTTTTTCAGTTTTGGTACCACGCTCATACGCCGTTAATTTTTGCCGTTAACGCCCTCACGTGACAAACACGTGAGGGGTATTTTAGTCTTTTGGCCCCCCTCTTTTTGAGAAAATTACACTTTTGATACCTTAAGTTGTCAATTTTTTCATTTTTGATACCTCAAGTTGTCAATTTTTTCATTTTTGGTACCTCAAGTTGTCAAAAAATTGCAGCTGCCATACATAGTAATTGACATGGTCAACACAAAAATGTTATGCGGTTCGTATTTGTTTACGTCTTGTTTTATTGCTTCTTTTACTAGAATCATAACTTAAATACTTATTTATCCGTGGCGTAAGTTGACAAACTCTAAGTATGAACTATCAAGTAATTTTTATAAAGTAATATAGCTATTATATATATATGTATGTGGTACGTAAAATTTGTTCAAATCAAAAAATAAAAATAATAAGTCTCTTGTGTTTAATGTCAATAAAAAAAATATCAGACATTGGGCATAACTAACAAAAGTATACATTAAGTATCATTTTGTTGAATTTACAAATCAATATCATAATGCCACAATAAGATTATATAATATAATTTAAAGTTGTTACATTACAATGTGTAACATGTTTAGATAAAAGGAGCCTTTATTAAAAAAAAGAAAAAACTATCTTAATAAAAATAGATGCTAATATGTGAGATGGAAATTGGAGAGTCTAATAAAAATATGTTTGTCAAAAGTGAAAAAATTGACAACTTGAGGTACCAAAAATGAAAAAATTGACAACTTGAGGTATCAAAAATGAAAAAATTGACAACTTGAGGTACCAAAAATGAAAAAATTGACAACTTGAGGTACAAAAATGAAAAAATTGACAACTTGAGGTAAAATGAAAAAATTGACAACTTGAGGTATCGAAAATGAAAAAATTGACAACTTGAGGTACCAAAAATGAAAAAATTGACAACTTGAGGTATCAAAAATGAAAAAATTGACAACTTAAGGTATCAAAAGTGTAATTTTCTCAAAAAGAGGGGGGCCAAAAGACTAAAATACCCCTCACGTGTTTGTCACGTGAGGGCGTTAACGGCAAAAATTAACGGCGTATGAGCGTGGTACCAAAACTGAAAAAAACACAAAACTTTAGGTATGAAAGCTGCAATTTTTTGAGTTAGAGACTAAAAGTGCAAAAGCTGCCAACTTGAGGTACCAAAAGTGTAATTTTCTCTTTTTTTTTTTGGTTTCTTACTTGTATTTTCTTTTTTCTAACTAAAATTTACTAAAGACAAAATGGGAGGAAAAAAATATATAAATCTAAAAACGGACTATGTATATAAAGTGTATGTATGTATGCATATTTATGTGTACGAGTCATATGTCCGCGCAATGCGGCAGCGATAGTGGTGGCGGCGCGGAATGGTGGTGGCGCCGACGGATGGCGGCAGTGGCGGTGATGGTGGTGTCGAAAGCGGTGGCAGTCGGTGTGGGGGCGGCAATGATGACATGTTAAAGTAATTGATGTAAAAGGTGGTAGTGTGGTTATTTTAAAGGTCGAGGAGTTTATGTTGTAAATTATTTCATTAACAGTATTATATGTATATTAGATGGAGATATTTAGGTTAGTGAATAAAGAGATGAGTATTTTGGGTAGTTCAAAGTTGTAATTTGAGAAAAACGAGGGGAGGGGGTTGATACTTTATATAATAGTATAGATAGCGTATACAAAGAGAGTAAAAATTTAAATTCAAATATATGCAAACCTTATTATCGATTTTTTCAGTCATATCGAACTTTTTCTAGTGCCCTTTTCAAAATGTTGTATCGAATGTTAGTGTATGCCACCCATGATATGGTTTTATATGTATGGTGTATAGATAAATATTCATTTGCACATGAAAGTTTATGTGCATATGAGGGATTAATTTGTAACCATCGGATCAAGCAAATGTATGGTCTAGATGTAAGCTTATCATCCTTTTGAAAATATACACGGAGGGGCATTTTAGTCTTTTTGTAAAAAAGAAAAACAAGCGTCACTTCACACACCTTCTTCATTTCACCCCCCACCCCGACGTCAACACACAGACACACACTCTATCTCTTTCTATTTCTCTCTCATCTCCGTCGACGGCCACCGTCTCTGATCAGACCACTATCTCCGACCACCATCAACGGCGGAACACATACCAACGGAACACGCACACATCCTTTCTCTCCCTCTCTGGTGAATTTAACCTTAATTTCTCTTCTGTATATACGTATCAGTATCTATTGATGTGTATCTGTATATGTGTATTTGTGTTTGTATATATATTTGTATCAATATGTGTATCTATATCTAAATCTGTGTATTTATATCTATGTATGTATCTGTATTTATATATGTGTCTCTATATAGTTTGTGTCGCTCCGATTCGAAGCTCATGTATTCCGATTGTTGAACTATAGTGATTCCATTAGATCAGTTTATGGTACTCCTTAGTTTTTTTTAGCTAATTAAGTGTTAATTTTATCTTAAGTTATAAATTGAAGGTTAATTTGTTACTTCATCAGACTCGTGAATATATATAAGTTTATAGTCTCTGATCTGATTTCATGCCAGTGAGTTTATGATTAAAGAACCTTTTGAAGTTTGATTTAGTTGAGTGACAATTATAATTGTGTGTGTTTTCACTGTACAAATTAGATAAACATGATTCATTGGACAACGGTTCATGTTTGTTGAGCATGCTCTTAAGAACATGTTTTATGACATTGCTAGAAAGGTTATTACTCTAATCTTGAATCTGACTTCATAGGAGCTAAAAGTGAAAACAAGAAGTAATCTCTTCTTATAGTATGGATGTTTATTTATTTTGTGATCTTATATGTTGAATATATGTATTAAATTTCTAAATGTTTATGGCAGAGAATTTATGGACCAGTACCAGGCTATCATGACCAAATGAAGTTGGCTTGCTAAAGTATAATAAATAAATAACTCATTGGTGAACTGCTGAACAACATGGCAGTTGACAAAGCTGATTACACAAACTTTTTCAGATTACTCTACAGTTTTAGGGTGATTCAAATGTTCCAGATGAAAAGTTGCTAGTTCCGCTCAAAGCTGCCTTGCTAGATATTGGCAAATCACGGAAGGAAACTTGGACCAGCCGGGTCAAACGGTATAGAGATGAGGTAGCTTAATTTTTAACTTGCATCATAATAGAAAATCTGGTTATATTGTGGCGGTACTTGGTAGAGGTAAGAAAATCCAGATTTGGGGAACAATAACATGCCATTTTTGATATGGGTCGATACGGGGTGGGTTGATCACAAACACTTTATGTCAAAAACCTTTAAATTTCTCTACATTAGTGTGTCAAACAGGGTAGATACGAGGTAGCTTGACTCTTAAACTTGCATCATAATAGGTTACTGGTTATATTAATTGTGCGGTACTCATTATAGATAACAAACTGTGAATTTAAATTTCTTTTGTTCAAATAAAAAACATTCAGCCTTATCGGAACTTGTTTGCGATTCTGATGGCGAGGCTACGATGTCTTTGCAGCATTTTTTTTCGTACATGAGTAAAACCTTTAGTATCTACTGGTTCATTGAAGCTCGATCTTGAAAAGTGCAATGGAAGTGATAAACTGGATGGGTCAGATGGCTTGGATGGGTTGGGTAACACATCAAAATGGCTTTAAGTGAATATGAGGTTGTAGTGCGGGTCGAAAAGGTTTGGCCGCCCTTCAGTTTATGAATAGTTAACGTGTAATATATTATCTCCGAGAACTATAGTTTATTCAATGGTGATGTTTTATATTATAATAACATAGTTTTACTACATTTATAGGAGGGGTCAGCACTTGAATACACTCTGGGCGAGTTTCTTTCATTCTACTAATTGCTTGGAAATTACCCATTTGGCTGTTAAGACAACAAGTATTACCCAAATCAACACATTCACCCTTAAGTGGACCAAAAATAAAGTATGAGATCTTTGATCTTTGTATTTGGTTATTTTGTTTGGGTACAACTTTGATCTGTTTGAAGGACAATGTTCTTCTCTTTCACTACAATGTAGATTTGATCGTGTATATTCTTTTTTCATGTAGTTTATCTATTTAGTTCTTTACACCGCAACAGGCGTATGGTGCGATATAAAATTAGTTGTCACCACTTTTCTGGAAAATAGGGCTGAACGTGAAAGATGAAGAAAAATGAGTCATCAATTATTCAAATTTCATGATTTCTATTGTATGTTTCTAGTTGTAATGTGTAGGGGTTTTAAAAATGTAATCAAATGATTTCTTGTTTTTTAAAATGCAATATTTCAGTTAAATGAGTTATGTTTTGTTCTATGTACAACTGTTCTTTGGTTATTATTTTACTGGATCATTCAACATCACAGAATACCTAATTATCTATTGAAATCATTTAGTGATTACCTACCCAACATTGACCGGGTGGTAATACCAATCACCTAAGGATTATTTTCAACAATCACCAAGTGAATCTACCATCATATAGTGATTGGATGACCAAAACACAATTATTTATATTTTTTAACCAGTTAATCCCCATGGGATTGGCACATAATCACCAAGGGATTGACATATAATCACTAAGAGATTTTAACCATAACTGGCTAAAAAATTTAAGAAAAATAAAAGCAAATAATCCCCATGGGATTGGGACTTAATCACAAAGAGATTTAATTACTACATTCTAATTACCATATAATTGATATCACCAAGGGATTGGCACATAATCACCAAGGGATTGGCATATAATCACTAAGAGATTTTAACCATAACTGGCTAAAAAATTTAAGAAGAATAAAAGCAAATAATCCCCATGGGATTGGGACTTAATCACAAAGAGATTTAATTACTACATTCTAATTACCATATAATTAAGCTTTAGGGTTTTAGGGTTTATTTTAGGGTTTAGATTTTAGGGTTTTAGAATGTAGCTTTCCCCTCGGATTAGCAATTAAGCTTTAGGGTTTAGGGTTTGAAGTCGTAGGGTTAGCCTCCTAAAGCGTACCGTATACATCCCTCCCCCTACTACATCCCGCTCTAGGGTTTAGGGTTTGAAGGTCGAGGGTTAGCCGATAGGCTAACCCTCGTGCTTCAAACCATAAACCCTAGAGTGGGAACCTTCATCCTTTTTAGCATTTTAGGGTTTAGGGTTTTTAGGGTTTAGATTTTAGGGTTTTAGAATGTAGCTTTCCCCTCGGATTAGCAATCAAGCTTTAGGGTTTAGGGTTTGAAGTTGTAGGGTTAGCCGTTAGGCTAACCCTACGACTTCAAACCCTAAACCCTAAAGCGTACCATATACATCCCTCTCCCTACTACATGACCTTCAAACCATAAACCCTAGAGTGGGAACCTTCATCCTTTTTAGCATTTTAGGGTTTAGGGTTTTTAGGGTTTAGATTTTAGGGTTTTAGAATGTAGCTTTCCCCTCGGATTAGCAATCAAGCTTTAGGGTTTAGGGTTTGAAGTTGTAGGGTTAGCCGTTAGGCTAACCCTACGACTTCAAACCTAAACCCTAAAGCGTACCGTATACATCCCTCCCCCTACTACATCCCGCTCTAGGGTTTAGGGTTTGAAGGTCGAGGGTTAGCCGATAGGCTAACCCTCGGGCTTCAAACCATAAACCCTAGAGTGGGAACCTTCATCCTTTTTAGCATTTTAGGGTTTAGGGTTTTTAGGGTTTAGATTTTAGGGTTTTAGAATGTAGCTTTCCCCTCGGATTAGCAATTAAGCTTTAGGGTTTAGGGTTTGAAGTTGTAAGGTTAGGCGTTATGGTTAAAATCTCTTAGTGATTATGTGCCAATCCCCTGGTGATTAATTGCTAATCCCTTTGTGATATCAGTCATATGGTAATTAGAATGTAGTAATTAAATCTCTTTGTGATTAAGTCCCAATCCCATGGGGATTATTTGCTTTTATTCTTCTTAAATTTTTTAGCCAGTTATGGTTAAAATCTCTTAGTGATTATATGTCAATCCCTTGGTGATTTTGTGCTAATCCCTTGATGATATCAATTATATGGTAATTAGAATGTAATAATTGAATCTCTTTGTGATTAAGTCCCAATCCCATGGGGATTATTTGTTTTTGTTCTTTGTAAATTTCTTAGCCAGTTATGGTTATAATCTCTTAGTGATTATATGTCAATCCCTTGGTGATTATGTGCCAATCCCTTGGTGATATCAATTATATGGTAATTAGAATGTAATAATTGAATCTCTTTGTGATTAAGTCCCAATCCCATGGGGATTATTTGTTTTTGTTCTTTGTAAATTTCTTAGCCAGTTATGGTTATAATCTCTTAGTGATTATATGTCAATCCCTTGGTGATTATGTGCCAATCCCATGGGGATTAACTTTTAAAATACACAAACATAAATGTTTTAACCAGTTACGTTTAAAATCTCTCAGTGATTAATGGCCAATCCCTTGGTGATTAAGTGTTAAAATACACAAACAGATGTGTTTGTCATCTTTGTTAATTTTTAGGGTTTAGGGTTTTTAGGGTTTAGATTTTAGGGTTTTAGAATGTAGCTTTCCCCTCGGATTAGCAATTAAGCTTTAGGGTTTAGGGTTTGAAGTTGTAGGGTTAGCCGTTAGGCTAACCCTACGACTTCAAACCATAAACCCTAGAGTGGGAACCTTCATCCTTTTTAGATTTTAGGGTTTTAAAATGTAGCTTTCCCCTCGGATTAGCAATTAAGCTTTAGGGTTTAGGGTTTGAAGTTGTAGGGTTAGCCGTTAGGCTAACCCTCGACTTCAAACCCTAAACCCTAGAGTGGGAACCTTCATCCTTTTTAGCATTTTAGGGTTTAGGGTTTGAAGTTGTAGGGTTAGCCGTTAGGCTAACCCTCGACTTCAAACCATAAACCCTAGAGTGGGAACCTTCATCCTTTTTAGCATTTTAGGGTTTAGGGTTTAGATTTTAGGGTTTAGGGTTTTTTTTTTTTTTTTTTTTTTTTTTTTTTTTTTTTTTTTTTTTTTTTTTTTTTTTTTTTTTTTTTTTTGTGAAGATCACCTCTTGCACAAAAAGAATGGTATTTGAATTGCAATCATTAAAATCAAAGCCACATTACATTACAAAATCTTAAATATACACAAAGCTAAGAAACCAAATGTTTATTCCCAATAGACGACTAAAGCTGTATAGTCCGCATCCACAATAATATTTTCTTAGTGTAGTACTTCTTTATCAAGTAATTGCTCTGCAATCTGAGCCACTATCTCTTTATGCTCCTTGAGCAATTGCAATGTACGTTGAATCGACCCTAATCCAAAGAGAAGACTAATCCGGGAACCTGCTTTACCTAATTCTTTCCAAACAGTACCTTATTGCAAACTTAGTCTTTTATTTTGCACTTGTCATCCAAAGAGCCTCATCACACACCATGACTAATCCTGACTCCATTGTTAACTAATCTAAACGGACTTTTAGCTTTACCCAATAACTAGCAGCAACAGCAAACTGGCAGCAGCAGCTGTGGCTACGCCACAAGCAGGAACAGAAGCAAAAGCTGCATCAACGGCAGTACTTGCACTAGTAGCACGGCTGCAACAGCAGTAGCTGCACTAGTAGCACGAGCCACCAAAGCAAGAAACAATAACCTAATGAGCCAAATTGAAACATCAGATACATTCTTACTAGTATTAAATCGACCCTACTCATGTAATGACAACCTACCTAGTACATACACACACTACATTGTTACTAATTTTAAAAACGACTATACATATACCAAATGACAAGAACAGGTAAATTTTAAATCCCACAAAGCATTTGTAGTGATCTATTAGCCCTGGGTGTACAGAGTTAACCGTGATATTTGCACCCTCTTCCGGCTCTTCCAAACAGGTAAATTTTAAATCCCCAACACAAGAACAAGAAATAGAAAATAAGAAAAGCAGAAACAACCTTTAAGCGTCGGGAGAGCTCGTTTGCATGTAATATGCTTGCTAACTTTGATTGCCCATATGCTATTTTGTCCGAGTAGCTGCTGTAGGATACATGTTAGGACGAATGTTTGAAATAACATTGTTGAGCATAGAGGAGGCACATTGGGTGGATTGGGTTTGGATAACAAGTCTAGTCTGTAATATGTGCATTCCAAATTAGACCGGGTTGATTAGAAATACCTTTTACCCCAAATTTCACTTCTCATTTTGTATAAGTTACTGGTGTATCGAATATGACTACAAAATTAAAGGTACATTATTTCAGTAATAATGATATGCATTATACACTTGGGATGACTTTTGACCCATTTCATTTGAAGTCTTTTCTATTATTAGCCCTGGGTGTACAGAGTAACCGTAATAATGATCTCTTCTGTTTCAATAAATAACTTAAATAGACCTATTCATAATTATATCATCCCAATTTAAGCTCTAGATGATACAAAAGGGTGACAAGGTGATGTACCAAGATGATTTGTGACAAACTGCATCTCTATCCCATCTTGTGAGAGTTGGTAAGGGCAGAACATAATACCAAATGACAAGAACAGGTAAATTTTAAATCCCACAAAGCATTTGTAGTGATCTATTAGCCCTGGGTGTACAGAGTAACCGTAATAATGATCTCTTCTGTTTCAATAAATAACTTAAATAGACCTATTCATAATTATATCATCCCAATTTAAGCTCTAGATGATACAAAAGGGTGACAAGGTGATGTACCAAGATGATTTGTGACAAACTGCATCTCTATCCCATCTTGTGAGAGTTGGTAAGGGCAGAACATAATACCAACATTATTTCTGCAATGTCAACATTTTTTCTGATTAGACAAGAGAGATACATGCTTGCAAGACTAATACAAGCAAAACAACAAGTTTTCCAGAGCAAAATAAGAGTTAAACATTCGATTTGCTATTGTCAAAATCTGATTTATGGATAAATTGGATTTTAAGAAGTGACAAAGGGTTGTAATATTATCAATGGTCTACGTCAAGTCAATTGTAATTCCATTCTAATGTAACAATGTAAAAGACATCAAACCAAAATTTTCCGAATATATGATCTCTGAATAGAGGATCTCTAAACGGAGGAAAAACAACAATTTTGCAAAAGTAGTTGTGAAATGTTACTGATAGAGGTGACAAGGATGATGGGGACAAGCGAAAACAGGTACCATTTTTTTGGTCTAGGTTGGGTCAACCCAAAACTCTTTCCATATATATGGATATTCATAGTGAAATCAGACTTATATATGAACATGTTAGTGCACAAACTGTATAAACAACACATCCAAGCACATAAGGCTCACACATGCACCAATATTGGCAATGAAAACTCAATGTGCTACACTTGCTAGCACATTAGTTGAGTAATCGAGTTGCCTCGTGAATCCTTTAATAAAAATGCATTTTAAATTACGTAGACCAAGACAACTCCTTGCATCCATGGACAAAGCAAAAGTTGAATCTTATGAATGATATCATCAAATGTGAATTTAGATAATTGTAAAAAAAATCACTAGTAAGGTAAAAGAAGTATCATCAATGAAAGTGATTAATACCCTTCTTTCATAAATACCAACTAATCTATGTCTCATTTACAGTGATAGAACATCTATCTTAATCAAAATGACAAAATGAAAATAACATCACAATTGCAGACTTTTTGTAAGGCGGGAATTGAAATATAAAATAATAAGAACAGATGTACAGACTTACATAAGCGAGAATGAGAGAGCTAATTTCTTATATGATAATTCAAAGTATACCCAATTTTGGAATAGAATCGTTTACACACTCAACTACATCCAAAACAAACGGAATATAGAAGTTAAAGAAAGTTATATATATATATTGTATGTATAGTTATAGAGATAGAGAAGTAGCAACTACCTATCTGGAAGCTTCGAGTGATTCTTCAAGGTCAAAGCTGTGCGGATTAATCTGTACAAATCTACTGTAATATTTACATTGACGATGACAGATATGCAATTGAATTTGATTCACGATGAAGATGAAGTAGAATATAGATGGAGATGACAGCGACGATGTTTGTTGGCGACGGTGGTTGTGTCCATTCCGATTTGCACGCGGTGGTGGTAGTTTTCCGATTAGTTCTCTAGTGAAAGTGATGGTTGAATGAGATGATCTCAGATCTAAGATGTTGACGGAAAAAGGGGCGGCGATGATGACCGATGATGGTGGTTGAGAGGTGTGTGTGTGTGTTTTTCCGGCAATAAATGTGTGGGTTTGATTTGCTTTGAGCGTGTATGCTTTTTTTAGTTGTCAAAAGACGTATTTACCCTTCCAGTGTTATTTTTCATTTGATCTTGACCCTTCATCCTTGTTGATCCAATGGCTCCGATTTGTTCCTTTGTTTGCACCAAAAACACCATGTGCACAGGAATACAACTCTTGGTGTATAATAATTTTATTTTACATTTCGATATAATTTATAGAGTACGTGTATTATTTTGTATATGTTGTTTATATACTAATGATCTTTTGCTATACGTCACAATCGTCATAACACATACATATGAGTAATGGTACTTAAGACGACATGTGTGTCTTGTCAACTTTGATTTGATAGATCGATGAACTATATTAAACAGCTTTCAAGTTGAATTCGAATGAATCATTTTACATCGATCAAGCGTGTTTAGATTTGTTATGAGCTGAATTTTCGTCAAAGTTGAGAGATCTAACTTATTAAAAAACGAATTGTAGATGTGCATTAGACATTAGTACAAGCCGTTAAATACGCTTGTGATATGTATTATGTGTGATGTATGTATATCATTAATCGATTCACACTATCAAAAACTTTACCTATTTTTAAAGGTGACATGAGTTGCATCAACCTTGGAAAGTTGGAAGAAGTTAATTATATATGTACATACTAGCATTGTACCCGCGCGTTGCGACGGATACAATTGACATCACAAAATCATCCGATGTACACCTATTTTTCCCCGAATGGAGCATGTTTAAATCGCAATGCTATACATATACTAACAAGGGGTGGGTTGTGTGTGTTCAAGGGGTACGTGGGTTGTGTGTGTTCAAAGGGTAGGAAATAAGATGGTATAAGTGTAATTTCGCTATGTGTAACTTTCAACATTAGGAGAAAGAGTGCTATTTTTTTATAAAGGAGTATAGATAAATATATGTATGTTTTTGTTTCTTATTCTTATAGTAATAGTAAAATTGTTATCATTTTGTTCATTAATTGTGTTTCTCTAAATCGAAAAAATGGATTAAGATTTCCCATTAAGATTAGCTAAAATGAAATGAAATATATATATATATATATATACACTTGGGGAGTACTGAAGCACTTGTTGTCTTGTTACATCATAAAAATCTCCAAATATTTGAAGTATATATAGATAGTGACAATATATATATATATAGGGAAAAGTGAGTATGGGGTTGTTCCCCATCTAAGCTTAGATGGGGAACCCCTCACATACAAATATTTTATTATTTGTTTGAATTTAAAAACAGATACATGGCCCCCCCTGATTTTCATGATTATAAAAATCAAATGTGAGGGGTTCCCCATCTAAGCTTAGATGGGGGACAACCCCATACTCACTTCCCCCCTATATATATATAATAATATTTATACAAACTATAATAACTTTTCTAATATCAAATATACGGAGTACTAAGATAAGATTAATAGTTCTAGTTAAACATATAACTACCACCATCGATCGATGAAATATTCAAAAATGACCACCGGGGTCAAAGTAACCTGTAAATACTCATTTTAGTCGAGGAATTAGAAAAATCCACATTTAATCATAGGAAGGATTGCACATTTGTATCTGATGAGATGACTCCTTTTCCATCAAAAGATGTTTGAGGTCCGCGTGTTGGAAAGAAAAGGTCAGTTGCAAAATAAGATCTTTTTTTGGGTGTATATAGCTCAGTTGGTAGAGCATTGGGCTTTTAACCTAATGGTTGCAGGTTCAAGAGGGAAAGAGTGTTTACTTTTACACCGACTAGGAGAAGAGTAAGGGCTGATTCAAGTAGTATACTGGGCATTCCTTCCTATCGCAAAGCACCACGAGAAGTAGAAGTGAGATAAGCATGGGATTGGGTGAATATTGATCCAGTTTAGACAGCTTTCAGTCCAAAAAAAGCATCGAGAAAAATTAAGCATATATGTTTTACGATAATGATAACTTTAAAATAGAAACGATACAAAATTACAAAGTAAAATACCAGCCATGAACTTTAATGGTTTTGAGGTTAGATTGCATTTCGACTATTACATATATCTATAATTATATATATCTAATAAAGTAAATGATTCTTTTTTTTCTTAAACTTTCAGTTTTTAAAAATCCAAAAATATCTCTCTCTTTTGTGGGTAGAGATTCCATCAAGTTACTCCAACTTGAGAGGTAAAATTATTAAATCTTGACCCTTGATTTTAAATCAAGGGTTGAGATCTTCCTAACTTTACCCCTCAAGTTAATACTAACTTGAGGGAATCCCCACCCCATTATTTAAATTTAAACATCTACACCTAATATATTTATAGTACACTTAATGAAATAATTTACTCATGAATAGCCTTGAATAAGAATAAGAATTTTCTACATTACATCTTTTTATATACCTGTTTATATCAGAATAAATTGAATACAATGTTGTTATTATACTACTTTCATTCTTTAAAGAAAATGATAATAATAATAAACATATACACTGGCCTAGAGTAATAATACGTACTATATTATTATTATTATTATTATTATTATTATAGTATTAATTTTGCCTTTTTTTTAATAATAAATATGACTCTCATTTATGACAAGCACCAAAAACACTAAAGTATTCAAAAATCTCTCAATAAAATACAACCAAATCACTTTCTTCCCCAAGCGGAAAATTTTTATATAGAAGCGGAAACGAAAAACAAAAAAAAACAAAAATGGAAAATTATTTAGCCACGTCTTTCTCGTGCCCAAATATTATTCAATTTCGCTCCCAAATTTTACTTCTTTTATAAAATAGAAAAATATTTTGGGACGACTTTATCGTGGCCCAAGATAATTTGACTTTTTCGGTCATAGTCATAAATTTTTTGTGTTCAGTGAGCTTTAGCCACGAAAAAAAATGGAAAAAAAATGGTGGCCAAAAAGTTTCATTCTCAAATCCCATTTTTATTGTAGTGCAACTATGTTGCCAATGTAAATATTAATGTTTGTAAATTATAATTATTTCATTCAAAGCTATATTACAAACTAGTGAATTTCATGTCCCGCGTTGCGGACCTTAATTGTCGTGTTGAAAAATGTTTACGTTATTTTAGTGTACTTGTGTTGTACTTTTAATTCATTTTAGGATAAACCACACGATGCACGATTTCAAAAAAGAAAGGATTAAAAATTGAATGAAAGTTTCAGTATATTAGTTGAACATCTAAAAGGAATAAAGTATCCCATAAACTAAGAAATAAACTGAAGAAAAAAAAATTAAGTGGGATACAATGTGGTAAAATCCATATAATGATATCGGGCGGTGACTACAAAAAGTTGAATAAAAGTTTTCAATATATTAGTTGAGAACCAACACAGGATAAGATATGACAAAATCTATTGTGGTACGGGGTGTGGCTACAAAAAAGTTGAAGGAAAGTTTTCACTATATTAGTTGAAACCAAAAGGAAAAAAATTGTGTAAAATCAAGAATCCCGTTGTAGAAACCTGACCGAGACGGGAAGTGGCAAAATCCGAGTAGTGGTACGGGGTGTGGCAACAAAAATATATTAGTTGGAAACCCAAAAGGAAAAAAGTGTGCAAAAACCCAAGAAATAACTTGTAGTAGAAACCCCAAACGACATACAATATGGCGAAAACCGAATAATTGTATGGGATGTGATATCAACCAATCGTAACTCGCCACATAGGACGAGTTACTATTCACAATCTATTCCAATAGTAAAGTATATAATATAATATAATATAATATAATATACAAAAGTTTATCAATTACATTGTTTTTTCTCGTTTAGCTTACAAACTTTTGGAACTATATAGAAGTACAAAACTTATATAATCATTGTTTTCCATAGTACAGTTTTTACACAAAAACAGATGACATAAATGAAATAATGAATGCTGTCAATGTACAAGACGATTCTTGATTAACAATGCCGATTCTAGTACTCAGAATCTCCCCACACGAAATAATAATTTATAATAAATGATAATTAATAAATTAACCAAACATTCTTTGAATACTCAAGCTAATCTAAAATTTGAATTAGTGATAGAGATAGTTAGGGGTTTAAGAAATTTCAATTTGAATAACTAGATCGGTACTCACACGGTACGACAGAGACAATACACAAGGAGTCGTAAGGACGTTGATTTCACATCAAACACTTCTGTAAGAAAATAATATCCGGATGAATTAAAAAACCTAATTGACTAAAAAAAAGTTTGATTAGGGAATAATAAAAATATTATTAATAAATCAATAGGAGCAGTGTCGGGTTTAAGTAAAATCAATTTGAAATGTTTAAAATAGTAAAAAATGTCGAAGGATATCTTAGGTTTATCAAATATATTTTTGAGAAAAGATCGGAAATGAACGCATATTTTATATAATATTATAGATTATAAATAGTATATAAACATGTACTTAAAAATAGACCTAATCTATTTGTTGATTAACATGTGATATTTATTTCTTCTCTTTTTCCCTCTCTTTTCTTACTTATCTAATTATTTTTTATTTTCTCATATGTTTTACACTTTTACCTGTCAATCATTTTTATAATTCACTAATGCCATTCAATATATGCACTTTGTTACTAGAAATTAGTGTTACTATATTCGTTCTATGTCCAACAACCATAATCTCGAAAAATTGATGATTTCCTTTTGTTATTATCATTATAAAAAAAATTCATGTCTGTTAAAAAAAAAAAAAGACTAAATGCAGTTGAAAACATCTATTCGAATGACTTGAATACAAAAATACTATTTGATATATGATAAAATGTTACATGCATAATTTTTTTTACTAGAAAATATTATTATTATATGCATGTCGACAATCCTTAAGATTGTTAGTTTTATAGTTTAAACTACATTTTTTGAAAAATATATTTTTAAAAATTAGTTATTACTAACAAGGAAAAGAGAAAAAATCTGGTTGACTTTATGAGGCAAAAACCATATATGTGCAAGTCATTTCTACAAATTTAATTATTATATTAATTTTGAACCTACTAGAATTGATTGTTTGGTTTGGTCCTTGTCCCCTTTGTTGTACTTCTTTGTCATCATTCCACAAAATAGCGCTCGTGATTTCCGCGTGGTTGAGGCCCTCTATTTGACTGTGAATCAATAAATTCCTAGTTTTCGACTTTTCGTATTATATGTCTCATATGATTATTAACAGCTTAATTATATATCTGATTTATTTTAAGGAAGTTGATAATAACAATCTTAAAAGCTGATAATAATAACTTACTTCCTATCTATATCTATATTATATTACGAGTATAAAAAAAATAGCCCATTTTAAAAGTTACATACCCTTAATGATATATTACAGTATCAGTCTTTTATCTTTTAAAATATCTTCATTAACCCTTTACATCAATTACTTTTACATCATAATTTCTACCACCAACAATCCTCCCCCACCACCACACCGTCCGCCACGAACACCGTAGCCGCCACGAATACCGCCGCATTGCGCGGGTACCGTGCTAGTCACATATAAAATAATATTATAAATTCCATTAAAAAGACATCGTATGTTTCATTAATTTTTTAACCGTATGAATAATATATTTTTTGTGTAAACGGTTATTGATAGGTTTAACGTTTACGGAGAAAACCTACAAACTCCCAATGATAAAACCCGTAGAGTAGGTGAAACTCCAAAAACAAGAGAAGAAGACAAAGACTAAACTTTCATAGTTTCATTCATATTCACAAATGAGTTTACGTACACTTATATAGAAGTGAAATACAATAAACTACCCACTACTATTAGTAACCACTAACTATGCCCACTACTCCAAATAAAAGGAAAATATGCATTTAATTTAACTAAACATGCTAACACATAAAAACTAAATTCAAAACAATGCAAAACTGAAATGAACGTGGATTTAGACTTCTTCCATATTCTTCGAGGCATGGTGCAGACACGTAACAGTTACCCTATGATGTCATGACTAAATTCGTTGTATTTACTTTTATGATTGCATGCTTATCAGACAATTTGAAGCACGTTTCATAATGTTGGGCATACAAAATATTGTAGTATAAAAAGCAGATGTATTTTTTAATCGTAGATTGTATTCTATTGTTTTACTTAAATAATTATACCTATAGACGTATTACGTATACCACAAAATACTTCATAATTTTCTTCTACAATAAACCTTCCAAGGCCAATTAACAGTTAATGGATCAAGTAAAAGTAATGGGCTAAGCTTTAATTAACAAGCCCAAACTATCTTTTAGTTTGTGGTTATTAACAAAATAACAACTCAACATTGATAAGCAACATATTATATATATCACTTTTCATTGTTAATTTCGGTTAATTAATTTCACTGTACATTTTTTTTTACGTTCATATATTAAACAAGAATTTTACTCGCGTGTTGCCGCGGAAATATATGGTTGCTTCGTTACGGACCAGGGTAAAAAGTGTAATTGTTTTAGACTTTCAGTTGCTTGTCTAATTATCAGGGCAAAAAATAGTGTAATTTTTCTCTTTTAAAATGGTTTTGTAGTTACTTTCTAATTACCAGGGCAAAAATTATACTTATTTTTCTCTTTTAAAAGAGATTTTGTAGAAAAGGGGAAAAAATAGACCAAAAATAAAGCAAAGAAAAAAGAAAGAGAAAAGAAAAAATTCGCAAAAAAAAAACCCCGGAAAAAGACAAAATAGGAATAAGACAAATTTGTTGACGTCATGATGTCAGCGAGCCGATCCGAGCCGCCAAGCCGGTTACTGTTGAAGGCTTGACTTACTATTCATAAGCCAAACCTTTAAATATATATATATATATAATTAATATTTTAAAAATATAATATGAAGCTTTTATATATATATATATATATATATAATATGAAGCTTTTATCTTAGTTTTTCGTTTCCACCAAGTAACTCATGATAATATCTGTTTCATCATATTATTCAATCACCTTTAACATAAAATACTTTGATCTACTTACTGTTGCCTATATATTTGACATTTTGTTGATTTTTAACATGACAAATTATATGTCTATGGTATGGGTATGCAACAAAAAGTTCAAAAATTTCCAGTTTAAAGACACTACCATATTAAAAGGTACAACTTAAAGTCGAAACCACCTCTTATATAGACTATCTTAAAATACCAACACTACCCTTTCATCTATTATCACTCGATCCTCCATCCATTGAAAAACAAAAACCCCATCATTCAACATCACATAAAAAATGATTAAATATTCATCCAGCCGCATTACGCGAATAACCTACTAGTATGGTTAAATATATTTTTAGGTTCTTTGCTTAATTTTTAAAACCAAAATATTAAGTGATTAAATTTTTGCATAATTTCACCTACCCAAACTAGACAGCTTCCCAGCAAAACAGCTTATTAATGCCAATGCCAAACACAGGACACCACACAACATCATCAATGTATGAGCTAAATGAACACAACACAAACAGTTTGGGTCTGATCCCGACATTTCCGAATCAATGTACAGCCAAGCAATTCATGCCGAGATCAAATGTACAACAAGTGCTCTACGGATAGACTCATACAACTTACTATAATACACAGGCTACACAAGTTACTTCACTTGTATCTAAGATACAAGCAAATCCCTACAGTATTTGAGCCCTTTTACCTCATTTGATAACCAAGGCACGCCTTTCTGTACATTGGTCAACAAGGACAATAACATCATCTGCTACCATACGCTGCAAAATTCGTCCTTAAGAACTTTAATTCAACATGTTGATAAAAGCTTTGGACGGCGGACTCTAGAAAGATAAGCAGATTCTGCATGTTGAACATCAGGAGACCGCCTTTCTGCTTTACTTCTAGTGTCTTCAGGAGTCTTTCTAACCTGGTTGGAACCCACGAAAACATTCTTCGGCTCGATAACCACTGGGACTGAACTACTGATAGGTGGTGCAGGACTGTTGTGTGATGGACCAGCAATGAGTTGGTTAACCATTTCAAGAACCTCGCTCATCTTTGGCCGTGATTTTGGGTTTCTAGACAAGCATCTATTGGCTATAATGGACAACTTTTGTGCTGACTTTAGTGAGTACTTACCCTCAAGTCTTGAATCAATGATTAACCGGAACTTTTTGGAGTCTAGATAGGGTTTCACCCACTCTAGAAGCTTCTGCTCATTCTTGGGACGATTTTTATCCAATGGATGCCTACCTGTGATAAGTTCATATAAAAAGACACCATAGCCCCATAAGTCACTCTTGGATGTGAGATGCCCTGTTTGGATGTACTCCGGAGCTGCGTATCCCATGGTTCCAACAACCTATAGCATATCACAGAAATTTAGAATTTTCATGATGAGGACTCGCTATATATTGAGCATCTATGATGCTCTTTACTATAGAAATAAAGAAATCTTGTGAATCAGACTATCAGAGTCAAAAGTATCGATGATATACAAGACAAAGATACTCAAATTGGTAGGTGAATAAAAGTTGCAATTTTCATATGACCACCCAGAAAACAGACTATAAAAGATCTTTCAATTGAAAAAACTATAGCTAATAAAGTCGCGTACCGCAGTTGAGACATGGGTGAGACCTTCTTGGGGACCTAATCGAGCCATTCCAAAATCTGAAAGCTTGGCATTCCAATTTTCGTCCAGAAGAATGTTGGACGATTTGAAATCTCTGAAGATAATCTGCAAAATCCCGATTCCAGATTTAGAAGTTACTGTAAGCATCCTCATTTGCAAACTAATTTTATAAGTCTGGCAGAACATTAAAATACCTGAAAGTCCATTTCTTCATGTAGATATGTCAAACCACGAGCAGCATCTTGAGCAACCTTCAGCCTCATGGCCCACGAGAGAGTTTCACCAGACCTTGAAGATAAATGATCCTCCACACTTCCATTTGGCATATACTCATAGACTAGAAGCCGTTGTATTCCTCTTTCATCATCTTCTGCACAATAACCAATTAACTTGACAAGGTTTGGATGCTCAACCACTCCGAGAACATTCACCTCTGTTACCCACTCTTTGTGTCCCTGTTGCAACATAATCATCAAGATTATTAACAAAAGGGTATTTCAAGTATTTTGCCAGGTGCTAAACTTATCATTGTTTTCTCATTTCTCAACATACTTTGTTGCTAAATCAAAATTTCCGTAACTACAAACAGCAATGAGTTGGTGCCAACTTGTATCCTTCAACATGAAATTAGTTTAAACCTGAATGTCAAAGTGCGTCTTGTTCATATGGAGTAGGATAACGTAAGCTAATACAGAACTTATATCAAGATGCATCCAGAATGGGCAAACTTTTAACTTAATAAGTCAGGTATAGTATTTCTAAGATTCATAACTAACTGACACGTCTCGTTTGATTTTAACTCCATAAAAATTGGCGCTTACAAGTCTGTAACATTCCCATATAGTTCAATCTAAAATGTTGTTACTACAATGTTTTTCCAACAAACATAGAAGCAAAAACAATTTGGGAGCTGAATATGATAGTCAAAAGCATAATGTAAAGAGTATAACAATGAGAAACAAAGCTTGCCTGTAATCCTGTTCTACCCAGCTGTTTTACAGCCACTTTAATCCCTTTAGTATGATCTCGAGGGTTCTTGACGATACCAGTGTAGACACTCCCGAACCCACCTTCTCCGATCTTTGCTGACAGGCTAAAGTTCTTGGTAGCTGTCTTGAGCTCAGAAAACGTGAACACTCTAAGATTACTCGTCCTTAGTGAAAAACTAGGAAAATTTGTGCTTCCAGATGATTCCATGCTAAGATCAGAGACATTTTGAGAGGCGAATTCTGACCCAGACTGTCGAATATCACGATCTGTAAATATAGAACTGGATGAATGAGCAGAAACCGATTTTGGAGTTTTGAGCGTTTCGCCCTTTTTCTCGGTGTAAGAGAACCCAAAACACTTCATAACTGCTCAATTTGTCTTCTGAACTACTGAAATCGGAACAAAAATTAGGATCAGCATAGTTCACATTACATATTTCTACCGAAAAAGATATAAATTTATCTAAAGATCCATTTTATCAACAAAACCATCTATACATTTTTGCAAAAATCTCAAAATCCCCCTTATTATTTCCATATTAACACACACAATACATACAAACCAAACCTAAGAAACCACCAAAATTTGCAAACTACCGAAAACAACTCAGCGATTGCCTGGGTATCATGCTAATTGCAATAAGCTTAGCAATGAACAAAGAAATATCGATTCTCGTTTTTCTTTTCGCATTATTTAACCTTTAATTAACATGTTTAGATCATTCGAAAAATGTATCCACAATGTATTTTAATGCTATTGCTAATTTCCTAAACAACTTCAGATATTTCTGTTTTCTGAAGATCATGCAAGTATGTAACCAAGCATATTCAGTTACTAAGCCTATCTTCTGAAACCGAATTCGTTACAATCAAGACTAAAATTAAAGCAATCAGCTTGAAACTCAAAAACACTTTCTTTTTTTTGTCCACATCATTGTTGTGTTTTACACAACTAAATAAACCTTAACATCACATAATCAAATAACATAATGCCTTTCATTATAGACTCATAGAAGGCTTAAAACACTATAAATTTGATCAGAAGGACTCACCTTTAACCAACAATACATACATATCTAATATATAAAATACCCAAATAAAAAATTTAAACATTCAGAAAATTAAATGCAATCAAGTATATCCAATTACTAACAATTATCATTTTATAAAGGGATTAACTATGATCAAGACTAAAAATAAAAGGAAATAACTTGATATAAAAAGCATTTTCTTGATTTTATAAACCATAAACTTTACACATAATTATATCTAACACAATTTTTCATAACAAAGATTCAAAATTTGCGAAAAATACAAACAGCCCAGATGGAATTACACACAAATCTATCATACTAAAAGTGAACAAAAACCAAGGAAAAAACTCACCTTTAATCACCAAAAAACTTGTGAAAAGGATAATTACAGACAAATTAGAAATATCGACACACCCAAAAGGCTAAAGGTAGAAACTTTTTAATGTTTGGTACATAGCCTGAGATGTAAAATGATTTGTATTCTAGAAATGTGAAATGGGTTTGATTATTATTAGAAAATGATGAAGTACAGAGGTTGGCGTATATTGGGGGGGGAGATAAGTCAATAGGGGAGAAATAATGAGCAAGAAAACAAATAAAAAGATTTATATATTGTTACTTTTATACTTTTTTTTAATTTATCCTATGCAATATAGCTATTTTTTATTTATCTTTTTTTGAAAAGTCTATTTTTTATTTAAGTAAATCTCGTTATCTACTGTTTATAAAAATAATAATATGCAATAATGTATATTTAACTTTCCAACAATATTCCTGACTCGAATATAATTACAAAAATGAAAACTAATAAATATGAGTTAATGAAAATAAAACCGTCGTCACTGGTCTGTAAAAAAAACTTATATAATTTTTGAGCTATTTGATATGACATAATTTAAATAAATTTTGTGTTAGATAATTCAAAAACAACGATTAGTAAAGCTTATCATCAGTCATTATCACACTAAAATTTTTTAATTTCATTTTTAATCTTAATTTAACCAAAATTTAAATATCTTTGAAAAGTTATTGTATTGCACTGTAATTTCTTTTTCAAAAAGGTAACTTTTATTCATATAAGCCTTGCTCGAAAGGAGGCAAATAATTACTCCACATTGATTTACTTTGAAGGTGCACCAATCCTCTTAACTAATTACATTGTTTTTGACATTATATTATACCATAAGCAACCAAGAGATTTGATGTTAAAAATAATCTTCTTCATGCATACCGGCTCATTCGAGAATTTTCTGTCATTCTTTGATTCAATTATATATATAGTAAATTGATACCGAGGAAATATAAAATTAATATTCATTATATAACATTTAAAAATAAAATCGAATGTTGTACGTTTCTTGAAAGGGAGTGATAATCGTACCACATAAATTGATTAATCTACCACATTGTACAAATATTATAACATATTGTACAAACAGTTAATGCACAGTTGTGGTAGATTAATCAACTTATTTGGTACGATTATCACTTCCCTTCTTTGAAATCTTGGTGGCATCTGTGTACATACCCTTGTTCCTGGTTTCTTCCTTGTAAACCTTGTCAGGACTGCAGCCTTTGGCTGTGTTGGCAATGCTATTTTCCTTTACTAATTCACAATATATTTATTTGAAATATGATAATGACAACTTTAAATTAGATTGTCATTAGTGGTTATACATATAAAAACTAATATTTTATACATCAAAAACCATCCTTAAATTTTCGTATAACAAAATATAAATTTTAATGTATTTAAATAGTTTATAACTAGTTTTTTGACCCCGGGCGTTGCCCGGGATCGACGTTGCGTCATGCAAACATATATACATACAACATTACCTAAAAGTCTGGAAACTAAAAGTTTACTATAAGGGGTAGAAACTAAAAGAATAGGTGGCTAGTAAAAAAACTACACTTAAGTTTGTATACAAAAAGTTAGACTAAAGTTAAAAAACCTAAAAGTTAAGTGGTAAAAATAAGTTAAAGTAAAGTATACTTGTATATAAAAAGTTATACTAAAGTTAAAAACCGAAAAGATAAGTGGTAAAAATAAGAAACTCTAAAAGTATACAATCTTAAAAAAAAAAATTAGAAAAAGACAAAATTGCTGAATTCAGCAAAAGTTACTATATCTAAGGTTGTTCTACTTTGTATATATATAGATAATGACAATCCAAAACCTTATATTATATTATATTTATTTCAAATATTAAATGTATAAAATAGTGGATCTTGAATAAAAGTGGCAACTAACTTGCAAAAGAAAACAAATCAATGAAGGTGAGTTATGGGCTATTAGAGGCAAGTTGACTACTAATACTATATTGTTTTCTATTTTAATAATATGATTTATTCATTAATCAAGTTTCATTATATTCCTTTTGACAGTCCACGATTTGCTTAACTTATATTAATTATCTTAGACAAGAAAGTAAAAGACAATAAGTAAAGAACAAGAACAAAGGTAGAATTCAAATACAAGAATCTATGCAAGTCTAATCATATGTATCATTGATTAAACAGTGAATACATGGTCGATATTACAACTTGTCTTACAAGAAAGTAAATGAAAAATACAATTGTTAAGTTTAGACTAACTAGAAACTTAAACAATTACAAGAGAGAAAGTAAGTGACACACACTTGTGGTGACAAACACAAAGTGTTTAATGTGCGGCTGTGTTGCTTTATATAGGGGAGGAATTAGGGCAACACAGCCTTGCTTTAATAGTGATGGGATGGTGGTTGTCAAGATACTATTGGCTCGAAGTACTTGAGACATGTGCTCTTTGTCTTCTTTACCAAATCAGGTATGAGAGAGAAACCATTCTCTTTTGATCCAACTGCATCTTTACCATACAAGGTACATGACAGTTGGAACAACCACCATGTGACTCTTGTCTTCTTCTTATTCGAATTCTTCCCGCCTTGACAAACAATTTGGATAAGAATGCATTGTTGGCAAAGAGTCACTAGACTCGCTGATGACCACTCACCAGCGAGTAAGTATTGTCAGCGAATCCTTGACTCAACAATCTCCCCCTATTCGCTGAGAAGACTTACTGAGTAGACTTAACTTAGAAGTAATTGCAAGTATGAGAGAAAGAAAGTCTTATATTTCACAAGAGACATTACATGCTGACTAACGAGCATTTACATTAACACATAAGACATTTACAGGTTTGCAGCCTCAATCTCCCAAGCATCTTCTTGCTTGGTAATCCTCAGTATCGGGTCATTTCTCCTATGTGGCTTCAACAGCTCTTCATTAATCTTGCTGATGAACCACCTAGTGTTGCTTGTGCTGGCACACCTTTTCCTTATGCTGACCAGAAACCCAGTGGAGGCCTTTTCGATCTCTGCAAGTCGGAAGAATAGCTGACCGTTCTTGATGTTTGTATAGAACATACCAGCAGGGTTTTCAAGTACCCTTCCTTCTTCAAAGAAACCTCTAGGTGGAAGCCTTGTATTCAGCGTGTCATCCCCAGAGATGGGAGGAAGATCAGTGGGGACAAATTGATATTCAATTTTTCTTTTTGCTGGCAGTCTTTGTCCCGCTGAAGAAGAAGTAGATGCTGGTGTTCCGAAGTATTGTCTCAGCATTGGCAAGTTTGTTCTATATTTGACTTCGCATTTCCTTGCCTTGACAAAGTACTCTCGAAGAAGTTGTTGAAGAGGAGCATAGCTGACAGTAGTCTTGTTTTTGACAAGCTGGTGAATTTCTAACCATTCAGGGGCACCCAGCTTTTTCTTTTTGATGTCTTCCAGCATCACTGGTCTCTCTAAGCCTTCTCTTAGAATCTTCAGATTTGTTTTCCTTCCCATGTCAGCTTGAAAGGCCTGAGCAGCAATAATTCTTTCTGGCCTCTTTCTGGTTTCCATATACTTTATCCATTTCTCCTTTTCTTCAATGAAGGCCTTTTCTTCTCACTCAACTGTCTTTCAACCTCTTCATGCTTCTGTTTGTACAAGCCCGCTGAACCAATAGTTTTAAGAAGCATCTCTTGCTCACCATCCAATTCATCCTTTTCAATTAAAGCAAGCTGCTTGATTTACTCGAGATTCTTTTCTTCATCTTCTTTATTTTTTCTTATTCTATCGAGTTCTCTCTCAGCTTCTTCTTGAGTTTTGCCCTCATCAGTTAAGGCAAGAATGTCAATTATTTAATGTTTGTGACCTGCTGAGGTTTTTGCTGCTGAGCTTGATGGTTGAATAGCTGATAGAGATTGAGTAGCTGGATGAGTAGGACTTGGTTTTCTCAATTTGTTGGGTTTCATGGGTAGCTGCTTGGCTTGATTATAGAACCGAGGATAAAAGATGGGCAGAGTTTCCTTGGATCTATCAATTCGTTGTTCAGCTGCAACACCTGCTTCCCATGCTGCTTTTGCCTGCTGAGGATCTTGTTGCTCCCCCTCAACATCTGCTATTACAAGTTGTTCCTCAGCTTGAGCAGGGGCTTCTTCAGCGATTACAGCCAGCTGCCGCGCCCCCTCAACAGCAGCAGAGACTTTTTCTTCTTCCACTATTGCACTTCCTTCCCATGAACCATCATTTAAACTTTCTTTTTCAACAATTTCTTTCAACTTATCATCAGTGTTAGCCTTCAAAATTTCTTGAGTGACTTGCTCATCATCTGGAGTCACTGTCACTGTGTTTATTGTAACATTTTCAACCTTTTCAAAGCTTTTCTCCCCCTTGGAAGTTGCATCACCAGCAGCAACTTCCACATCAGCAGTCTTGGAGTCTTTTTGGGTTACTAGCTGAAGTAACAGACTCTTTATGTCCACCATCTCCTTCTCCATTCTTTCATGCCTGAGTCTGTCACCCTCTGTGAACGAAGCATAAGGCTTTGGAAGTTCAACGACTTTCTTTTCCATAGATGTAATTGCCTTAGCTTGATTTTCAATTTGAGCAATAAGGGGAGCAACTAACTCACTCAGCTTTTGTACCTCAGAAGCTGCTAAAATACTTGTTGAGGCAGCCTTTCTTGCCGAATAATTGGTGGCATTCGTAACTTTGTGCAGAGAAATGGCTTTGGCATTTAGAACCTGCTGGTCTCTATGAAGCACATCATGAGCAAGAAGAAAGGTTCTCTTTTGATTTTCAGCAATTGTGACTGAATTTGACTTGATGATTTCAATATACTTGCTGTTATCTTCTTGCTTGTCATACCAGCTAGTCAGGGTTTTGATGAGCCTATCAGATTCTTGATCTTTCAAACCAATGGCCAAGTTTGCTGCTTTGGTGAGGTCGTTCAATTGGTTTTCGACTCTTTCCAATCTATCTGCTGAGTTGATTAAGAAAGAGATACCCATGTCTTTGGCCAGCAGAGGCTCGACTTCTTTTGGTGGTGTGGAATGACAACCAAGAACAACTTGAAAGGAAGACGGCAAGCTGAGAGAGAGAAGAGTGTTCACTGGTTGAATGGGTCGAGGTTGAGGCCTGACAGTATAAGTTACTTCAGCAGATGGTTCTTTAACAGTGGTGGTATTGTCAGTGACTGGAGATTCTTCAGTTTCAATGACTTGTGCTCCACCATCTTCGGCTGTTTCAATTTCCATATCACTGGTTTCCTTTTCATCAGCATGGTTGTAAGAATCCATCTGGAATTCTTAAGCAACAAAATCCTCTAAATCATCATCACTTTCTTCAACAACATTTTCCTCCATGTCAACCACCTCTACATTTTCCATTTCCCCTGCATCACTTTCCCTTGCTTCTACATTTTCAACCACACTTGTTATACTTGCCTCCACATTCTCAGTGATCATTGTATTATCAGTGTCACCTTCAGTGATCATCTAATCATCTTCATCATTAGCATATGACACAAGAGAAATAAGTGCTCGACTTTCATCAGCAGTAGTGGCAGCACTTTCAGTAATGATGTTCGTCTCAGTCCCTGTTAAAACAGTTTCTGAGACAGAAAAATTTAAAGGGTTGGGAGAAAGGGGTGCCTCTGTCTCAGTGAGTTGTTGCACCGAAACGTCATCGGCCGCAGAGTCTGGTGTCTCTAGCGCTGCCTGTGATGTGACAGACGCTGACACCGACGCAGTAGGTAATGAAGAAGAAGAGGGAATTACTTCTGGAGTGGACTCAACTCTAATGGGTTGGGGTGACCCTTGTGCTTCACCAACCTCGCCTAAAGAAGTTTGAGGTGGTTGCTTGCTGCTCCCTTTATTCTTGTCAGCAGCGTTTTTTCAGGCCGCTGATGGGCTAGCTGGGTTTCTATCGTCCTTGGGCAGTGATCACGTCTTAACCTTTGTAAATGTTTTACCCTTTGATTCTCTCTGCTTCTGTTTTGGGACAGCAGCAGAGGGTGATGTTGGAGTTGATGTAGTTGAGGATTTTGCCTTAGATGACCTTTTGGTCGGCTTAGGGGCTTTGGAGGCCGCTGCTGGGTTTTCCAGCGAGCCTGACCCAGAAGGCAAGCTGGCATCCACAGTAACAGTAGCAGCAACCTCATCAGTTTGAGGTGCTGGTTCCAAGTTTCTGTTTTTAGGGTAAAGAGAGGATAAGAGAGAGTTAGTACCTCTTTTATATGCTTTAAGAGAGTAGCATATTTTTCTAGAAATTGTTCAGTATCACAAGCGGGTTGCTTGTACACTGAAGGTCCAACTCTTGGTGCTTTACAGACAGTGGCACCAAATTGCTCATAATCATCTTTCAGCACGTGTTTGAAGATCAGCGTGAGAAATCTTGCAAACGGCACAGTATGAGATCGGTTACTAGCTTGTACTTTTCCCTTCAAGTCCTCAAATATGACTTGAGCAAAATCGATAAACCTTCCATTCGCCAGCGCATGAATAATTTGCATATTTGCTGACGTGGCCTGGTCATAAGACCCAGAATTTCCTCCTAGGCACTGAATGACATGTGCAAATAACAATCTCCACACACCAGGGAGATGTTTTTTGGTTGGGTTGCTGGGAACTGGTTGAGGAGGAACCATATTAGATCCATAGCCAATGGAAGGCAACCATTCCTTCCATGTCAACCACCTCTACATTTTCCATTTCCCCTGCATCACTTTCCCTTGCTTCTACATTTTCAACCACACTTGTTATACTTGCCTCCACATTCTCAGTGATCATTGTATTATCAGTGTCACCTTCAGTGATCATCTAATCATCTTCATCATTAGCATATGACACAAGAGAAATAAGTGCTCGACTTTCATCAGCAGTAGTGGCAGCACTTTCAGTAATGATGTTCGTCTCAGTCCCTGTTAAAACAGTTTCCGAGACAGAAAAATTTAAAGGGTTGGGAGAAAGGGGTGCCTCTGTCTCAGTGAGTTGTTGCACCGAAACGTCATCGGCCGCAGAGTCTGGTGTCTCTAGCGCTGCCTGTGATGTGACAGACGCTGACACCGACGCAGTAGGTAATGAAGAAGAAGAGGGAATTACTTCTGGAGTGGACTCAACTCTAATGGGTTGGGGTGACCCTTGTGCTTCACCAACCTCGCCTAAAGAAGTTTGAGGTGCTGGTTCCAAGTTTCTGTTTTTAGGGTAAAGAGAGGAATAAGAGAGAGTTAGTACCTCTTTTATATGCTTTAAGAGAGTAGCATATTTTTCTAGAAATTGTTCAGTATCACAAGCGGGTTGCTTGTACACTGAAGGTCCAACTCTTGGTGCTTTACAGACAGTGGCACCAAATTGCTCATAATCATCTTTCAGCACGTGTTTGAAGATCAGCGTGAGAAATCTTGCAAACGGCACAGTATGAGATCGGTTACTAGCTTGTACTTTTCCCTTCAAGTCCTCAAATATGACTTGAGCAAAATCGATAAACCTTCCATTCGCCAGCGCATGAATAATTTGCATATTTGCTGACGTGGCCTGGTCATAAGACCCAGAATTTCCTCCTAGGCACTGAATGACATGTGCAAATAACAATCTCCACACACCAGGGAGATGTTTTTTGGTTGGGTTGCTGGGAACTGGTTGAGGAGGAACCATATTAGATCCATAGCCAATGGAAGGCAACCATTCCTTCCATTGCTCAGTAGTGGCTGGATCAACAAACGGTTTTCAGCTGTTTGTTTTGGAAGACAGAGAGTTGTGCGAATGGTGTCAGGAGTGATTGTAATAGTGTGTTTCTTCTTCATCACTATACCAGAAATCACACTAGTGCCTATATCATAGTCACACGTCCACTAAAACTCCATGAGAAGATATACATACATATCGTCGGGATCCATGTATATAGCATTCTTAACTGGACATGCTTTGATGAAATCCATAATTGGCTTATACCCTTTTATGCCTGATGGCACTTCAAGCGAGCCAAGGTAGTTATTTGATTTTATAACTAACCTCTGGGGTTGAAATGTAACTTTGTTTGACCCCACTACTGTTTCTGGATCGAAGACATCTGAATGCATATACAATGGAACAGTTTTTAGAGCCTCTTGAATCGAAGGATCTTCAAGAGTGATTTCTGGTTGTGTTTGGGATTCTGGCGGATTTTGAGGAGTTTGATCAGAAGTGGAAGCCATTTGAATTGAGTATTGAAAGGAAGATGATGAATAGTTAAAGAAAGAATGAATATGGAAGATATTTGGAAAATATTGAGAGAGTTTTGAGAGATGAGAGAGTAAAAGTGAGCGTAAAAGGTAGAAAATGAAAAGAGTTGGGTATATAAAGGACATTGTGGGCCCCCACTTCTGCAGAAGAACCGTCATTTTCTTTCTCTCTCATACGTAATATATATCAAAATACGTATTTAAATAAATAAAATGACTTAAAAAGGACATTAATGGTTTATAAATGATAGTACGAAAAATAGTTATATATAAAGAAAATACGTTTAATTATACGTATGTGAGTAACGTATAAAAAAAGTTTTGATGTGACAACTTGTACCCAATATTCAAAATTACTCGAGTGTTTACGGCGTATGCACAGTATAAGTTGTCCATTAGGGTGAAAATTGAGGTAACCGTTTGAAATTCCTTATTTTATTAGTAAAAATACTTGGTGAATATGCTTCCACATAGAAATAGTTAGAATGGAAGTATATCCACTGACAATTTAGAAAATCTGGTTACCTTATTTAGAAAAAGAGTTTCAGTCAGCGACTTCACAACTAATGTTGGTCGCTGACAGACAATAAAGGTTTTGCAACCAATATGTCAAGAATCAGTGAAGTGTTTCAGTTTTTGGCAAACTTTCAGCCATCAACGGATTTGATAAGTCTTTACCATAGCCATTTGCTTCTGGACTAGATGAAGATTTTAGTTTTTCATTAACTTTATTTTTGCTTTTTTCCAAAGCAACAGGAGTTAACGGATTTGATAAGTCTTTACCAGAGCCGTTTGCTTCTGGACTAGATGAAGATTTTAGTTTTTCATTAACTTTATTTTTGCTTTTTTCCAAAGCAACAGGAGTTAACGGATTTGATAAGTCTTTACCAGAGCCATTTGCTTCTGGACTAGATGAAGATTTTAGTTCTTCATTAACTTTATTTTTGCTTTTTTCCAAAGCAACAGGAGTTAACGGATTTGATAAGTCTTTACCAGAGCCATTTGCTTCTGGACTAGATGAAGATTTTAGTTTTTCATTAACTTTATTTTTGCTTTTTTCCAAAGCAACAGGAGTTAACGGATTTGATAAGTCTTTACCAGAGCCATTTGCTTCTGGACTAGATGAAGATTTTAGTTCTTCATTAACTTTAAGGGCAAGGAGTTCAGCGAGCAAGACAAACTTAAGGCTGCTGACAAGGTTTTGACTCAAGAGTCAAATTTCAGCTTATCACAAGAAATAAGTTGAACTTTAGCAAACATGACACATCATGTCGCTGATTCACCATTCAGCATTCCCAACTTACTTACTAGATACTTGAATCTGGTTTCATCTAAGGGTTTAGTGAATATGTCAGCAAGTTGATCATCAGTGGGGATGAAGTAGATTTCAACATCCCCTTTCATGACATGATCACGAATAAAGTGATACCTAATATCTATGTGCTTGGTCTTGGAATGCTGAACAAGATTGTGTGTGATAGCAATTTCACTTGTATTGTCACACATAATGTGAATCTTAGAGTATTCTAGGTCGTAGTCAGCGAGTTGGTTTTTCATCCAGAGGACTTGTGCACAACAACTTGCTGCTGATACATACTCTACTTCAGTAGTGGAGATGGACACTGTGTGCTGCTTCTTACTAGACCAACTAGTCAGCTTCCCCCCAAACAATTGACATCCTCCACTGGTGCTTTTCCTATCTAACATGCAGCCAGCATAGTCAGAGTCAGAGTATCCTACAAGGTCAAAGCTGGAGTCTTTAGGATACCAAATACCCAACGAGGGTGTACCTTTCAAATACTTAAAGATGCACTTAACAGCGAGAAGATGAGATTCCCTAGGAGAGGCTTGATACCTTGCACATAGGCAAGTAGCAAACATTATATCAGGACGACTCGCTGTGAGGTACATCAGTGAGCCAATCATTCCCCGGTAGTGAGTGGGGTTCACATGCTTACCATCAGGATCAGCATGGAGATTATTAGGATGGGACATAGGAGTGGCTTTAGGAGTGACATTAGACATGTCAAACTTAGCCATCATGTCTCGAATGTACTTCTCTTGATTGAAGAAGATGCCATTCGAGAGTTGGCGGATTTGAAGGCCAAGAAAGAAAGTCAGCTCACCCATCATGCTCATCTCAAAATGAGAGGACATAAGGGAGCTGAACTTATCGCAAAGTTTCTTGCTAGAGGATCCAAAGATGATGTCATCCATGTATGTTTGAACATAAAGGACCTCAGCGCCCTTTCTGTAGATGAAGAGGGTGCTGTCAATGGACCCTCGCTGAAACTTATGAGAAAGAAGAAAAGCAGAGAGTGTGTCATACCAGGCTCTAGGAGCCTGTTTAAGACCATATAGTGCCTTATAAAGACGATATACATGGTGTGGCTTGGCTGCTCATCTCAAAATGAGAGGACATAAGGGAGCTGAATGTAAGTCCCAACTTGTTAGATGGTACTACTGAAGACACCTCTATGTCGATGGTGGAGTTACTTTGCAATATACTTACTAAACTGGAGACGACCAGTTAGATAAGTATATACCAAGTTCTAGATAGATTACTTATATAAAAGACAATAAGTAAAGAACAATGCAATAATACAATAACTTGTAAACAATCTTGATGAGCCAATATGTAGTTTTCAAAGTGTAATTTATTTATTGATATTAAACAAATTACAAGGTTGATGCGGAACCAAGATAATACACGAATGTAAGTATCCTAACAACCTATGAAATACAATTGATCTATACTCGGAATTTCTCTTCAACAATCGAAACACTTAAAGTAGTGAAATGTTCCTTTTAGCGATTGAGAGAATATTGCACAAGTTCACCAAGAATATTGCAGGTTTGCAAAGTATGAAGTTATTCGTTTGTGTGTGAAATAACTTTGAGAGAACGAATACTTGTTATTCTTGGGTGTGCAATGACTTGTATTTATAGGCAAAGTTAACATTGGGATGTTAACTTTAGCCGTACAAATGTGGTTGGAAGCATTTAAGGAATAGCATTTAATTCCTTAAAAAGTGTTGTAAAGTCGCATGTTACAGTGACTTTACACAACCACCTTTATGTACCTTTTAATACTTAAATAATAAGATAAGGCTTATTATCCGGGTAAAGGTACATAAAGTATACAAGTCAATTCCTCGTAATCAGTGTAAAGCTTTGTAAGGGCTTTCCACTGATGGTCTCCAGTTTGTAACTGACTAGAATGTCAACTGGGCTTCGCTGCCATTGTCATTCTCTTTCTTCCATTTGTTGTCTTCGACTTCAACTGGAATGTTTCTTCAACTTGGTCAGTTCTCAACTGGAGGAAGTCTTCAATTGCGTTAACTGTACGGTGCAACTGGACTTCAATATATTTCTCGACAAATCTTCTTGGTCACCAGTTTACTGGTCACCAGGTGCAACTGGTGAACTGGTCAGTGTGAACTGGTGACTGGCCAGTTCCAAGTGAACTGGACCTAACACTGAACTTATCGCAAAGTTTCTTGCTAGAGGATCCAAAGATGATGTCATCCACGTATATTTGAACATAAAGGACCTCAGTGCCCTTTCTGTAGATGAAGAGGGTGCTGTCAATGGACCCTCGCTGAAACTTATGAGAAAGAAGAAAAGCAGAGAGTGTGTCATACCAGGCTCTAGGAGCCTGTTTAAGACCATATAGTGTGAGTCCCAAACTCTCTAGATGGTTTAACCCAAAGTGTAAAATACAACAAGTCTAATAAGCACTAGATTAGACTAGTATTACTTGAATATAAATGCAAGTATATAAACAAAGTAATACAAGACTAAAAGCAATAAAATAAAGGTGGAACACAATGTAATATTTTCAAGTGTATTTTATTTATGATGTTAAATAAAATACAAGGTTGTGCGGAATCAAGATAATACAAATATGTAAGTATCCTAACAACCTATGAATTACAAATGATCTATATTTGCCAAATAACTCTTTTGATCGAGATACTTAAAGTTGTGAAGTATCCCTGTTATGATCGAGAGTATTTAGACAAATTCACCTTTAATGCTAAAAGTAATTTTAACAAGGAAATAACTTTGTATTTATAGGCAAACAAATTCACCAGTGAATTTGTTCCGTACAAATATGGTTGCATGCATTTAATGAACCGACAAGGTCATTAAATGCATTGGTTAAGTACAAGGATAAAGTCACATCAATATGACTTTATTCTTTTAACCAACCACCTTTACACACGTATGTTCTTTAGTAAAGAACAAGTGGAATGTTCTTTGGAAAGTGTGTAAAGGCAAAAAGTCAATTCCTCGATATCAGTGTTCAGACTTGTAAGGTCTAGAACACTGACAAACCTCCAGTCGTAGATCTGGTAAGACTTCCAGTGGACTCCGCCATTTGTCAGTCTTCTTTATTCTAACTTCAGTCTTTGACTTCAGTGAGAATGTCTTCAGTAGAATAGATCTGGACTGGGGTGAAGTCTAGTGAGCTAATCTGGAGGATGTCTTCAGATTTCCTATACAAGTATTTTGCTCACTGGTCTTCCATTATTTCTGAACAAATCTTCAGAGGGACTCTAGTTTCCAAGTCCGGAGTAGGTCCAGTAAATATCATTTCTGGACAGATCTTCAGTAAGGCTCCAGTAGTCGAGTCTGGAGTGAGTCCAGTAAATCTGGACCTAACAAATTCCCCCTATTTGTTTAGAAATAATGCAAGGTTTTTCAAGCTTATATATATACAATTTTTGTATGCTTGAAAAACACTTGTTTTGAATTAGTCTAAAAATTTATTGTTACTGGGAAACACTTTATAGATCATCAGTGATCCAGTTTCATCTTTTAGTTCTAACTTAGACTAAATCTGATCATTTACTTTATGAATCAAAATATGTAACTATATTTACAGCCATCAACAGAAAATAAGTTACAATTTTGTGAAAATAAATACAAGTACAAGTAAATGATACAAGAGTCAGGCCCTTCTCTTCGATGTCTGTCCTGGAGCATCTTCAGTAGCCTTTCTCTTTGGAGATGGTGAGGATGGTACAGACTCTGGTGGCTTCATGCCTATTACAACTTCCATCTGTTGCTTTCTTTTCCATACGGTTTCATGCCTATTACAACTTCCATCTGTTGCTTTCTTTTCCATACCTTCTCAATCCTCTTCAAAAATGCTTTAACATCAGTCGAAAAATCTGTCTTCCCCCTGAATGTTAAGGCAATATCCTTCAGTTCACTCCATCCAAACGCTTGGACTGAAGCACTCTTTCTTTCATCAGTAAAGTTACCTTCCCTGGTCAACTTTATTTCAAACTTGGACATACCTTCATGATTATCAACTAACTTAATCTCGGCACCAATGATCTTTCTGGCATCAGCCCTGAAATTCAACATTTCTTCATACTTGGCTTTCTGCCTTGCCATCTGGATCATGTATTCAGTTTCTTTGGACACTTTCTGCTGTTCTATGGCAGACTGGAATGCTTCACGATTGATTCTTTGTGAAGTATCCAAAGGAATGAAAGTGCTCAGATCAGCATCTCTGATTTCTTTTAACCGTTTGGCAGTCAGTTTGGGTAAACCTTTCAACTTCTTTCTGTACTCTATCTCCAGAGCACCAGCATTCTTCCTTATCTTTTTCTGGAGGTTCACCAGTTCCTCCGTCCTCTGTCTTATCAGTTCAGTTACACTGACACCATAAGTTACAGCATCATAAGTTTGTTCGTCTTCAGAGTACCTGGAGCGAATGTAGACATCATCCAATGCATCCAGACATTGATGAATTCTGGGGTCTTCCTTCATTCTTTTATAAACATCGATATGTATGCCCAACCTACCAGCATTGTAAGAATCAAGGGTCCCCATAGTTGCCATCTCCCTTTTGTGGGCCAGCAATTCATCCTTTTGATTTTTCTTGAATATTTCTATCAATATACATTCTTGCTCCAGTCTCTTTGAGGTGTCTTCATCAGTGGAAGGAATTTCTGATGAACCTTCAGCAGTTTCAGTTTCACCTCCAGATATCACATGTTTCTTTCTTTTTACTGACTCTTGAGTAGTTATGATATCTGGGAATGATTCGAATTGGGGCTCACTAGCATCAGTACCAGTAGCCTCTTCAACCTGCACAATGGCTTCAGTGCCAAGTGCCTTCTGTGCTTCTTGTGCACTGGCATCAGTACCAGTCATTCTTTCTTGTTGCACGATGCTTTCAGTAGTAAAGGCCTTTTCAACTGCACTAGCAACCACTTCTTTCTTTTTCTTTATCAATCCTTCTGGAACAGATTCAGTGGCAACAGACGACTTTTCCCCCTTGGAATGTCCACCAGTCTGAGACTTGTGGGCAGACCATAACTGTTCAAGCATATACATGTCTGTAGCACCAAAAGTTCTTCTAGCCACTGGAGTTGTGATGTTCACAGTCGACCTTAGTTCAGTCACTTCCTTCTTAATGATTTGAATTTCTGAAGACAAGTGCTTTGGCATTTCATTATTAATCATTTTCACAACCTGTGGCAACAACCCATCTTGAATTGTTCTAAGAACAGACCCAGAAATCTCTTCAGTGATTTCTTTCAACATGCCATGTCTGAACTTCTTAGCACACTCATCACTGATTGAACTAACAACAGCATTCTGATCAAGAGTTGGCCTACTTTCCAAACTGCTTATCCTGGTTGTCAACCTCTGAACTTCATCTGTCAGACCTGCCAGTGATTGAACAACTTCATCTTTTACTGCAGTCTGAACAGATTGTACCAATTTTGCTTCTAAGCCCTGGACTGCCACTTTGATATTTTCAGAATTGTTATTTGTGGTCAGTACCAGCTCATTTAACTTCTCGAACACCAACTTCTCATTACCAGCAAACAGATTCATTTCTGATGAAAGATTATTCGATAAAAGAGATTTGAAGTCAGAAACAACCTGTGATGAAGACTGGAGTGATCTCTCCAGGTCCGGCACCTTACTTAAAAGGCCTTGGACCTCGGCTGAAAAAGAAGATGAGGGACCACTGGGAGGATCAAGAGTTGAAGTCATTCTGGTTACAAAAGGTACTTGTGCCTGGACCTCTTCAGTTGAAACTTCAGATGTTACTACAGTTGAGTCTAGCGCACGGTGTTCAGATAAATCAATGGGAGTTTCAAGTGGTGGTGGTTGAGTTTGTGAATGGTGGTGGTGGATTGAAGTGAGTGGTTTGTGGAATTGAAGGTGGTGGTGGTGGTGGTGGTGGTGGCATAGTGGATTCTGGTGGTGGAACATTTGATTCTGGTGGAGGTGGTGGCATTTCTGGTAAGCGTTCTATTTCTACTACATCATCTCCAAGAAAACTCATGTCAGTATCAAAAATATTACCTTCTGACATGGGTGAATCAGCCTCATTCCAAACAAATGTTTCATCAACAGTCTGATCACCTGTCTGATCACCAGTCTGATTACCAACTTCTACATTCAAATCAAACTGAGCATCTTGCTCACCAGTTTCCTGCTCAACAACTTGTACAGTTTCTACCTGCTCAACATTCTGTACAATATTCTCTTCCTGCTCAAAAATGGGAGACCCATCTACATTCATTACATCACCAGGATGGCTCATTTCAGTTCTATCTGGATTTACCTGAACTTCAGCCCTTCTAAGGCGTCTGGAAGTTCTGGGTCGAGTAGTACTTGCAGTCTGTTGAACTTCAGGAGCCACCTGGGTTACTGGTTGCACAATTTCAACATTTAGGGCTCCAGAGGGTCCCTCACCAACCTGGTTCCCTCCTGGAGCCACTTCTCGTTCATCTGGTGCATCATTTCCAAAATGATTCAACATATTTACAGGGATTTTAACCTCACCAGCTCTTGATTTTAGGGAACTCAACTCCCTCAAATATTCACACATGGAGAAATGATTTGTATCATAATCATACTCAGCACCCAGAGCTCTTAAAAACACAAGTGAAAGAAAACGAATATAAGGAATGTGTGGTTTTCTACCTTTCACCTTCAGACGGTCAACAAGGTCATCAAAGAAGATCTGAGCGAAATCGACCCTGTACCCAAACCAAAGACAGTAGGCAATCTGGAGTTGCATTTGATTAATCTGGTCCAACCCTCCAGAACTGCCACCTAAGCACTCAACCAGATGAGTGAAGAAATATCTCCATGAGTCTGTCAGTTTACTCATGTAGATTGTGCCTTTCCTTGATAACTGGCCATGCTCATCTAGTATATCAGTGTGCCCCATCAATCTGCACACATCCCTGTAATTAATACCAGTAGGGAGAGTAATTGCCATCTCATTTTCAGCCAGATAATTCAAATGAAGAATATCTCTGAGAGAATCGACAGTGAGAGTAAAGGCCCTGGTGCCTTGATGCAATGTGTAGTTGATGGTTTTAGTGTTATCAACATACACAGCAGTATACCAAAATTCACACAAATAGTCATGATACATCTTTCCTGGATTACGTGTGAGAGCACCATAGAGTGGACAACTGAGGAAAAAGGCATTCAGTCGTCTGATGAGAGAGGTGGGAGCATGAGTGGTGCTAGTGAGTCTAGCCATCCAATTGTTCATATTAATCCTTATGGCCTTTGCCTCTAAGGTGATATGGGGTGCCTTAACAACATTGGAAACCGGAGCATATTCTGCAGCAAGCAGATTTTTCGGTGAATTAGATTATCTTGGTGCCATTTTGTTTGATAGATTGATGAAATGAAGATGAAATTGAAGAATTAGGGTTTATGAAGATTTGATGAATTTACTATGAGAGAGATTTATGATTGGAAATTGAATGAAGAATTAAATGAAGGAATTTGAAGAATTTGGGAGTAAATATGTTCGAAGTAAATGCAAATGAAAGTGAAAGTGGGTATTATATAGAGAGAGAATGTGGAACTCAAACGGTTAATTTTGAAATTATCAAATATAATTTTGATCGGGTTCTGAGATCCGCAATAAATACATCACATCACACATAAATGTGTGACGGTTTACAGCCCACAAACATTACCAAGTTGCACTTTTTGTCTTCCCAAGGTAAAAATACCATCATTTCTTTGAAAAAATGACATGCCACGTAGGATAATAAGATACATATCAAGATAAATATCTTTTCAAAAGATTTTGCATACGTGGCACGCACAATGACCAAGTATAAAAAATATTATGACTGACATACCAGTACATCTGGAGGTTGACTGGACACTGGTGGATTAGTCCTGTAAAGTATTCATGGATGGTACACTGGAGGGACACTCCAGTAAAGTACCAGTGAAGACCATTTGAAAGAGACTGGTAACCTCAAACATGCACTTCAACCTATCTAATTACCAGTGAGAGGGACACATTTACAAGGTACCAGTAATATTTTCTGGAAAATTTGTCCAGTGAGAAAATAAATTAATAAATTCCCCCTGAACTTAAAACATTTTTAAGAACAAAAATATATCTTTCAGTCTTCCCCCTGGAATGTTGATCCAGAAATCTATTAATGCAAAGATAGTACATCAAGGCGTTCGATATCTAAGCAGTTATAGATTTATAAATCTGTTAAATCAAGGATCCCTGATAGTACACAAAGGCGTTCAATACCAAGGTTCCAGATTTAAGGGTTTAACATTCCCAACTCACCAACAAGATATTCAAAAGTTTTAACATCCAGTGGTTTAGTAAAAATGTCAGCGAGTTGTTTGTCAGTGGGAATAAAATGGAGTTCAATGTTGCTTTTCACAATATTATCACGAATGAAGTGATACCTGAGATCAATGTGCTTCATTTTTGAGTGCATGACTGGATTGTTCGAAATAGCAATGACACTGGTATTATCACAAAAGATTGGGGTCTTTGAATACTTAATACCATAATCAAGCAACTTGTTCTTCATCCAGAGTATCTGAGCACAACAACTGGCTGCAGACACGTATTCAGCTTCAGCAGTGGACAATGAAACTGAAGTTTGCTTTTTACTGGTCCAGCTGACCAGTTTGCCACCAAGGAAATGACATCCACCAGTAGTGGATTTCCTGTCTATCTTACAACCTGCATGATCTGAATCTGAATAACCCATTAGATCCATGCCTGAGCCTTTGGGATACCAAAGACCCAAACTGGGGACACCCTTAAGGTATTTTAGTATGCGCTTTACAACAAGCATATGAGATTCTTTTGGATTAGACTGATATCTGGTACATATACATGTTGAAAACATAATATCTGGTCTACTGGCAGTTAAATACATCAGTGAACCAACCATGCCTCTATAGACAGTGGTGTTCACTGGTTTACCATCTGGATCTGAGTCCAGTGTTAATGGTGCAGAAATTGGAGTGGGTTTAGATGGTGAAGAGTTCATATCATATTTCTTTAAAAGATCTCTAACATGCACTTCAACCTATTAATTACAGTGAGAGGGACACATTTACAAGGAGACAAAAGTCACCTCAAACATGCACTTCAACCTATCTAATTACCAGTGAAAGGGACACATTTACAAGGAGACAAAAGTCACCTCAAACATGCACTTCAACCTATCTAATTACCAGTGAGAGGGACACATTTACAAGGAGACAAAAGTCACCTCAAACATGCACTTCAACCTATCTAATTACCAGTGAAAGGGACACATTTACAAGGAGACAAAAGTCACCTCAAACATGCACTTCAACCTATCTAATTACCAGTGAGAGGGACACATTTACAAGGAGACAAAAGTCACCTCAAACATGCACTTCAACCTATCTAATTACCAGTGAAAGGGACACATTTACAAGGAGACAAAAGTCACCTCAAACATGCACTTCAACCTATCTAATTACCAGTGAGAGGGACACATTTACAAGGAGACAAAAGTCACCTCAAACATGCACTTCAACCTATCTAATTACCAGTGAAAGGGACACATTTACAAGGAGACAAAAGTCACCTCAAACATGCACTTCAACCTATCTAATTACCAGTGAGAGGGACACATTTACAAGGAGACAAAAGTCACCTCAAACATGCACTTCAACCTATCTAATTACCAGTGAAAGGGACACATTTACAAGGAGACAAAAGTCACCTCAAACATGCACTTCAACCTATCTAATTACCAGTGAAAGGGACACATTTACAAGGAGACAAAAGTCACCTCAAACATGCACTTCAACCTATCTAATTACCAGTGAGAGGGACACATTTACAAGGAGACAAAAGTCACCTCAAACATGCACTTCAACCTATCTAATTACCAGTGAAAGGGACACATTTACAAGGAGACAAAAGTCACCTCAAACATGCACTTCAACCTATCTAATTACCAGTGAGAGGGACACATTTACAAGGAGACAAAAGTCACCTCAAACATGCACTTCAACCTATCTAATTACCAGTGAAAGGGACACATTTACAAGGAGACAAAAGTCACCTCAAACATGCACTTCAACCTATCTAATTACCAGTGAGAGGGACACATTTACAAGGAGACAAAAGTCACCTCAAACATGCACTTCAACCTATCTAATTACCAGTGAAAGGGACACATTTACAAGGAGACAAAAGTCACCTCAAACATGCACTCAACCTATCTAATTACCAATGAAAGGGACACATTTACAAGGAGACAAAAGTCACCTCAAACATGCACTTCAACCTATCTAATTACCAGTGAGAGGGACACATTTACAAGGTACCAGTAATATTTTCTGGAAAATTTGTCCAGTGAGAAAATAAATTAATAAATTCCCCCTGAACTTAAAACATTTTTAAGAACAAAAATATATCTTTCAGTCTTCCCCCTGGAATGTTGATCCAGAAATCTATTAATGCAAAGATAGTACATCAAGGCGTTCGATATCTAAGCAGTTATAGATTTATAAATCTGTTAAATCAAGGATCCCTGATAGTACACAAAGGCGTTCAATACCAAGGTTCCAGATTTAAGGGTTTAACATTCCCAACTCACCAACAAGATATTCAAAAGTTTTAACATCCAGTGGTTTAGTAAAAATGTCAGCGAGTTGTTTGTCAGTGGGAATAAAATGGAGTTCAATGTTGCTTTTCACAATATTATCACGAATGAAGTGATACCTGAGATCAATGTGCTTCATTTTTGAGTGCATGACTGGATTGTTCGAAATAGCAATGACACTGGTATTATCACAAAAGATTGGGGTCTTTGAATACTTAATACCATAATCAAGCAACTTGTTCTTCATCCAGAGTATCTGAGCACAACAACTGGCTGCAGACACGTATTCAGCTTCAGCAGTGGACAATGAAACTGAAGTTTGCTTTTTACTGGTCCAGCTGACCAGTTTGCCACCAAGGAAATGACATCCACCAGTAGTGGATTTCCTGTCTATCTTACAACCTGCATGATCTGAATCTGAATAACCCATTAGATCCATGCCTGAGCCTTTGGGATACCAAAGACCCAAACTGGGGACACCCTTAAGGTATTTTAGTATGCGCTTTACAACAAGCATATGAGATTCTTTTGGATTAGACTGATATCTGGTACATATACATGTTGAAAACATAATATCTGGTCTACTGGCAGTTAAATACATCAGTGAACCAACCATGCCTCTATAGACAGTGGTGTTCACTGGTTTACCATCTGGATCTGAGTCCAGTGTTAATGGTGCAGAAATTGGAGTGGGTTTAGATGGTGAAGAGTTCATATCATATTTCTTTAAAAGATCTCTAACATATTTTTCCTTATTAATAAAAATACCATCTCTGGTCTGTTTAATCTGGAGTCCAAGAAAATATGTTAATTCACCCATTAAACTCATTTCATATTCAGTTGACATTATTTTCGAAAATTTCTTGCACATTTTATCATCAGTAGACCCAAAAATAATATCATCAACATAAATTTGTACCATCAACAGATTACCTTTTTCATGAAGAGTAAATAAGGTATTGTCAATTGCACCTCTTTTGAAACCATTTTTCAATAAATGTTTAGTCAGAGTATCATACCAGGCACGTGGGGCTTGTCTGAGGCCATAGAGTGCTTTGTCCAGACGATATACCCAATGTGGATGCTTTTCGTCAACGAAACCTGGTGGTTGTCTGACATAAACTTCTTCTTCAAGTTTTCCATTCAAGAATGCACTTTTCACGTCCATTTGGTAGACCTTGAACTGATGATGAGCAGCGAATGCTAAGAATATTCTGATCGCTTCAAGTCTAGCCACTGGAGCAAATGATTCATCAAAATCGATATCTGACTGGCAGTACCCTTGTGCTACCAGTCTGGCCTTGTTTCTGATTACATGGCCATCTTCATCTACCTTGTTCCTGAAGACCCATCTAGTTCCAATTGATTCTTTCTTTCCAACTGGGAAAGGGACCAGGTACCAAACCTTGTTCCTTTCAAACTGGTGAAGCTCTTCTTGCATAGCTATCACCCAGCTTGAATCTTCCATAGCCTCGTCAATCTTCTTTGGTTCTATCAATGATAAGAAACTGACATATAAGCATTGATTACTGGAGGCTCTTCTGGTCAGAACCCCTCGACTGGAGTCACCTATGATCTGATCAATAGGATGAGCTTTTGTCCATCTGGAGTATTGACCAGGATTGTTACTGACAACAATATCAGTGCAAGAATTCAGTTGAGTCTCCTCTGGTGTTGCTTCTGGAGGAGGATCTTGCCAGACTACTTCAGCATCTTCATCTGAGTCATTTAAATCACGATTTGCATCATGAAATTCTTCCATTGAAGGCATTTCTTGAAGTACTGGTTCAGTTTCAACTGGGACTGATACTGGGGGCGTAGTACGGACATCTGATCCAATAATAATTTCAGAGGGTAGTTTGAAAATAATTGAAGGATAGAATGGAGTACCACTGGAGGGTTTCTTAGTCTGAACAGGTTCCAGATCAGGATGACTGGAAACTGTGTCTTCTGGAGAATCTTTATTGTTGTTGATAGGATCAGATTCACAGAAGACAATTGGAGTTACTGGGGGAGTATCAAGGGTTGGCTTTTATTGATTGCAGCATTTGATTCATCAAATGTGACATGAATTGACTCATGGACCTTCTCCAGTCTCTTGTTATAGACTCTGAAGGCCTTGCGAATGGCTGAATATCCTAAGAAATACCCTTCATCAGCTTTGGCATCAAATTTGCCTAACTAACTGGAGTCGTTCAGGATGTAAACTGGACATCCAAAAACGTGAAAATAACCAATATTTGGTTTTCTATTTCTTAAGACTTCATAGGCTGTCTTTTTGTGTCTTTTGATGTACACTGATCGGTTCTGGGTGTGGCAAGCAGTAGCAATTGCTTCCGCCCAGAAACTGGTAGACAGACCAGATTCAGCAAGCATACTCCTGGCAGCTTCTATCAGCGTTCGATTTTTCCTTTCCACCACTCCATTCTGTTCTGGAGAGCGGGCTGATGAGAAATTCTGGGAGATGCCAGTGTCAATACAGAATGACTCCAGAGTTGCATTCTGGAATTCTGTTCCATTGTCACTTCTTAACTGACACACCTTTCGACTGTACTTGAGCTCAATTTGCTTGATAAGACTGATGATTTTAGCAGCAGCTTCATTTTTAGACCTGAGAAAGATAACCTAACAATATCTGGAGAATTCATCTACGATCACCAGGGTGTATCTTTTACCAGCACGAGTCTGAACATTCACTGGACCAAAGAAGTCCATATGAAGCATATGAAGAGGTTCAGATATGCTGAAATTCTTCTTGGTCTTGAAACTGGTACGTTTCTGCTTACCCATCTCACATCCTGGACATGGCCTTTCCTTTTTGAAGGAAACTGAAGGTATCCCATCTGCCAGTTGTTTTCTAGACAACTTATTAATAATTTTGGAATTTAAATGGGATAACCTTTTGTGCCATAACCAGTTTGTGTCTTCATCAGCTTGAGTATAGAAACACTGCTCTGAAGGAGAGCTTTCCATATCCATCACGTACACATTCCCTCTTCTGGGAGCAATCAACACTACCTTCCAGTCCTTGTTGAATACAATGCCCTGAGCAATATTGAATAGAACTTGATAGCCATCATCACACAGTTGACTGACACTGATCAGGTTATATTTCAAACCATTCACAAATACAACTCGTCTGAACTTGACTTGTCCATTGTTCAGAACACCATATCCCTCAGTTTTTTCACAACCATCATTTCCAAAAGTAATGGAGGGTCCATCAAAAATGATGAATTCCTCCAGCAGGGTCTTACATCCGGTCATCGTCCTGCCAGCTGCACTGTCAAGATACCAGATATATTTCTTTCGATCGCCCTGCACATCCACCAGATATATCAATTAGATTTTGGAACCCATCGACTGATGGGTTCACCGGACCCTCCCTTATAGGTCCCTGGGGTATCTGGTTGAGTTCACTTTCTTCAACAGTAGTCTTAGTTGAAAAGACTACTGGGGTTGATAGTTTTGAAACCTTTTTCTTTTTCTCAACTGGAGAAATATTTTTGTCTTTCTTGGAAAAAGGTTTGGTATTTTGTCTAGGGCCAGATGAAGTACCCTCAATAAAGTTTAATCTTGCATTAAAACTTTGAAATTGATGAGTCAGTAGTTGAAACTGGCTCTCTAACCTTGACAAAACATTTTCATCAGATGACACCTGAGCCTTTCCAGTTGTCTGGACTCGAGGTTTAGGTAGGGAATTGGTCTGAGGCAAAGGTTTATTCTGATAGACCTTTTTAACTGGAGCAGTCATCTGGAATGCTCCAGTCTTAACCTCTGGGAATTGAACTGGGAAAATATTGGCCTTGGGAGTTACAGGCTCATCATAAATGGTAATGGGCCTGAATCCCTCTGGTAACCGATCAATTACTGGTATTAATGATGCAACATGAGTATTTCAATCTAAATAAGCACGTTTTTGAGTAGGAAATTGATTTACTCCAGCATCATATGGCTTTCTGGTTTCAAGCCATGATTTAATCACCAATTTTTCTTTCTCTAAAATGACTTCAAGATCTTGTTTTTCTTGAATCAGTTGTTCAGTTACCAGAACCTGGGCTTGAAATGCCAGTTCAATGTCTTGAAGTTCTTTTAATTTTGATTTTAAAACAGTAATTTCAGAAAAATCTGTTTCTAGACCATTTACACAGTCAGATCTAACAGTTTCAACAAATATTAAATCAGAATTAAGAGCTTCAGCAATGTCCAGTTTTAATTCTTGGTCAGTTTCCATATCATAATCACTAACCTTCTTGATAACAATGTCCACCCATCTTCCATATGTGACATCTTCCTTCACCAGGTGCTCTTCGTCTGCCAGAGCCATGTAACAGCAATCTCTTTCTTCTTCTTCATCAGCAGATGAATCATCAGAAGGAACCCACTTCTCTTCAGTTGTTGCAATCATGCACTTATTATTATTTTCCATTTGTTGTGCCATGAGAGCAATCTGAGCCTTAAGCTTTTTGTATTTAGATTTATAGCTATCATCAGGCTTATTATTAGAAGTAAATGGACCAGGCTTAGATGTAAACTGACTGGACTTGCAATCTTTCATGAAATGACCTTTTCTGCCACACTTAAAGCATGTCGGATTGGTCTTATCAGTTGAAGAACTGGATGCAAATTGTCCAGATGGCCTATTTGCTCTTACTTTGAAACGGTTAACGTTTTAGCAATCATAGCAACCAGGTCATCAATTTCAGATTTATCACAGTCTGGAGAGATTTGACTAGATTCTCCAGAATCCATTACTTCAGACACCATCTTCTTCATAGAAAATACATTCTCAGAAGATATCAGTGCTGTACTTTGTGGTTCAGTATGACTAACCACAGTAGGACTACTGGAGGCATGGTTATAGGCATCTTGTTCTACCACAACTCTCTGAGCTTGATTTTCCTCAGTGTATCTGAAAGCTCCATACAGAGTTGACAGAGTGTGAGTGTGCAGAGTTTTACCTTGTCGTAAGACCTGGATCATGTGAGACCATTTGGTAGGTAGAATATCACAAAATTTCTCCAGAAGTATATCCTTGTCCTTCTCAACCCCGAGTCCTCTCAACTGGTTTATGATACTCATAAATCTGGTGTAAGTACCAGTGAGAGACTCATTTGGCTGAGCAAAAAATGACTCATACCTCTTGTTTAAGGAGACTTTTCTGGTGACAATGGTGTCATCTCCTCCTTCAAACTGGTTCACCAGTTCATCCCACATGGTTTTAGCACTGGGAAAAAGAACTAGTGTAGGAATTAGGGTTTCAGGAACAGCCCCGAGGATCATGTTTTTGAGAAGGGTATCTAGATTTACCAATCTCCTCTCCTCTTCAGAACAATGTTCCTCCCTCTTTTCCCGACCTCTTCTAGAACCAGTTGGATCAAGAAGAGCATTGAGAGGTGATGTGGGGACATAGGGTCCTTCATTTAAGATTTTCATCATGTTTCTCTCAATACCAGTGATATGCAATATCATCCTAGCCTTCCACGTACCAAATTCATCGCTATTCCCACTGAATTTAGGAACAGGATTATTTGAGTAGTGCACATGCACATGTGGAGAAGCAGGAGTAGGAGGAGGAGGAGGTGGATTAGTGTTAACAGGTGGTTCATTATTTTCATCATTAACATTAACATTTGGATCAAGAAGAGCATTGAGAGGTGATGTGGGGACATAGGGTCCTTCATTTAAGATTTTCATCATGTTTCTCTCAATACCAGTGATATGCAATATCATCCTAGCCTTCCACGTACCAAATTCATCGCTATTCCCACTGAATTTAGGAACAGGATTATTTGAGTAGTGCACATGCACATGTGGAGAAGCAGGAGTAGGAGGAGGAGGAGGTGGATTAGTGTTAACAGGTGGTTCATTATTTTCATCATTAACATTAACATTTGGATCAGCACCAAAATTAAAACTTCCTTGTGTATTTTCTAGGGTGGCCATCAAAGAAGCAGATCTAGGCAAGTTTGTTTAGCCTTCTGCTCTGATACCAATTGTGAGTCCCAAACTCTCTAGATGGTTTAACCCAAAGTGTAAAATACAACAAGTCTAATAAGCACTAGATTGGACTAGTATTACTTGAATATAAATGCAAGTATATAAACAAAGTAATACAAGACTAAAAGCAATAAAATAAAGGTGGAACACAATGTAATATTTTCAAGTGTATTTTATTTATGATGTTAAATAAAATACAAGGTTGTGCGAAATCAAGATAATACAAATATGTAAGTATCCTAACAACCTATGAATTACAAATGATCTATATTTTCCAAATAACTCTTTTGATCGAGATACTTAAAGTTGTGAAGTATCCCTGTTATGATCGAGAGTATTTAGACAAATTCACCTTTAATGCTAAAAGTAATTTTAACAAGGAAATGACTTTGTATTTATAGGCAAACAAATTCACCAGTGAATTTGTGCCGTACAAATATGGTTGCATGCATTTAATGAACCGACAAGGTCATTAAATGCATTGGTTAAGTACAAGGATAAAGTCACATCAATATGACTTTATTCTTTTAACCAACCACCTTTACACACGTATGTTCTTTAGTAAAGAACAAGTGGAATGTTCTTTGGAAAGTGTGTAAAGGCAAAAAGTCAATTCCTCGATATCAGTGTTTAGACTTGTAAGGTCTAGAACACTGACAAACCTCCAGTCGTAGATCTGGTAAGACTTCCAGTGGACTCCGCCATTTGTCAGTCTTCTTTATTCTAACTTCAGTCTTTGACTTCAGTGAGAATGTCTTCAGTAGAATAGATCTGGACTGGGGTGAAGTCTAGTGAGCTAATCTGGAGGATGTCTCCAGATTTCCTATACAAGTATTTTGCTCACTGGTCTTCCATTATTTCTGAACAAATCTTCAGAGGGACTCTAGTTTCCAAGTCTGGAGTAGGTCCAGTAAATATCATTTCTGGACAGATCTTCAGTAAGGCTCTAGTAGTCGAGTCTGGAGCGAGTCCAGTAAATCTGGACCTAACATATAGTGCCTCATAAAGACGATATACATGGTGTGGCTTGGCTGGATCTTCAAAACCAGGTGGCTGCTTAACATAAACTTCCTCGTCGAGTTTTCCATTTAGGAAAGCACTCTTTACATCCATTTGATATACAGTGAAGTTTTTGTAAGCAGCATGTGCCAAGAATAAGCGAATTGCTTCTAGACGGGCCACTGGTGCAAATGTTTCATCATAATCGACACCTTCTTCTTGAAGATATCCTTGTGCAACCAGCCTATCCTTGTTACGTGTAACGACACCGTCTTCGTCCATTTTATTTCTATAAACCCATTTAGTTCCAATGGGCTCTTTTCCAGGTGGCAAAGGAACAAGGAACCAGACATGCTGTCTTTGAAACTGGGTAAGTTCCTCTTGCATGGCATCAACCGAAGATGGATCAGCCATTGCTTCTCCTATGTGCTTAGGAGTGATCATGGACAAGAAATTGACATAGAGACATGTGTTTCTTGTCGTTGATCTAGTAATGATCCCCTGATGAGGGTCACCAATGACTTGGTGAGTTAGATGACTAGATGTCCATCGAAGTGCTGGAACACTTGATGAACCTAGTTGAGTGTCAGCGAAAGAATGAGAGATGGGGACAGAAGATAGATCATTATAAGAAGAGAAGTCAATGGTGAGAATGGGTTCAGAAGGTGTGTGATCAGTTGAGGCGTTCGACTGATTTGAGTTTTCATTGATGTTGGAGTCATCAGCTGACTCCATGTCATCAGCATTTGCTGATGCATCATGAAACTCTTCCTCAGCAGAGTCATCAGCATGCTCGATTTCAGCCAGTGATCTAGTTTTGGCTGAGGCAACATGGATTGATCTTAAGATAGGCTCAACTGGCTCAATCGAATAGATATGAGCGACAACTTGCTCCTGATCAGCATCAGCTGATTTGTCCTGAGTGGTATGCTGATTATTGTCAGGCAGCGAGCAAGAAGCATCAATGAATGAGTCAGCTTCCTCAGTCAGAGGATCAACGAGCTCATTGAAAATGACTCAGCAGAGGCAGCGCCGCTGGACCTCCAGCGCCGCTGGACCCATCCAGCGCCGCTGGAGCCCATCCAGCGCCGCTGGAGCCCATCCAGCGCCGCTGGAGCCCATCCAGCGCCGCTGGAGCCCATCCAGCGCCGCTGGAGCCCATCCAGCGCCGCTGGAGCCCATCCAGCGCCGCTGGAGCCCATCCAGCGCCGCTGGAGCCCATCCAGCGCCGCTGGAGCCCATCCAGCGCCGCTGGAGCCCATCCAGCGCCGCTGGAGCCCATCCAGCGCCGCTGGAGCCCATCCAGCGCCGCTGGAGCCCATCCAGCGCCGCTGGAGCCCATCCAGCGCCGCTGGAGCCCATCCAGCGCCGCTGGAGCCCATCCAGCGCCGCTGGAGCCCATCCAGCGCCGCTGGAGCCCATCCAGCGCCGCTGGAGCCCATCCAGCGCCGCTGGAGCCCATCCAGCGCCGCTGGAGCCCATCCAGCGCCGCTGGAGCCCATCCAGCGCCGCTGGAGCCCATCCAGCGCCGCTGGAGCCCATCCAGCGCCGCTGGAGCCCATCCAGCGCCGCTGGAGCCCATCCAGCGCCGCTGGAGCCCATCCAGCGCCGCTGGAGCCCATCCAGCGCCGCTGGAGCCCATCCAGCGCCGCTGGAGCCCATCCAGCGCCGCTGGAGCCCATCCAGCGCCGCTGGAGCCCATCCAGCGCCGCTGGAGCCCATCCAGCGCCGCTGGAGCCCATCCAGCGCCGCTGGAGCCCATCCAGCGCCGCTGGAGCCCATCCAGCGCCGCTGGAGCCCATCCAGCGCCGCTGGAGCCCATCCAGCGCCGCTGGAGCCCATCCAGCGCCGCTGGAGCCCATCCAGCGCCGCTGGAGCCCATCCAGCGCCGCTGGAGCCCATCCAGCGCCGCTGGAGCCCATCCAGCGCCGCTGGAGCCCATCCAGCGCCGCTGGAGCCCATCCAGCGCCGCTGGAGCCCATCCAGCGCCGCTGGAGCCCATCCAGCGCCGCTGGAGCCCATCCAGCGCCGCTGGAGCCCATCCAGCGCCGCTGGAGCCCATCCAGCGCCGCTGGAGCCCATCCAGCGCCGCTGGAGCCCATCCAGCGCCGCTGGAGCCCATCCAGCGCCGCTGGAGCCCATCCAGCGCCGCTGGAGCCCATCCAGCGCCGCTGGAGCCCATCCAGCGCCGCTGGAGCCCATCCAGCGCCGCTGGAGCCCATCCAGCGCCGCTGGAGCCCATCCAGCGCCGCTGGAGCCCATCCAGCGCCGCTGGAGCCCATCCAGCGCCGCTGGAGCCCATCCAGCGCCGCTGGAGCCCATCCAGCGCCGCTGGAGCCCATCCAGCGCCGCTGGAGCCCATCCAGCGCCGCTGGAGCCCATCCAGCGCCGCTGGAGCCCATCCAGCGCCGCTGGAGCCCATCCAGCGCCGCTGGAGCCCATCCAGCGCCGCTGGAGCCCATCCAGCGCCGCTGGAGCCCATCCAGCGCCGCTGGAGCCCATCCAGCGCCGCTGGAGCCCATCCAGCGCCGCTGGAGCCCATCCAGCGCCGCTGGAGCCCATCCAGCGCCGCTGGAGCCCATCCAGCGCCGCTGGAGCCCATCCAGCGCCGCTGGAGCCCATCCAGCGCCGCTGGAGCCCATCCAGCGCCGCTGGAGCCCATCCAGCGCCGCTGGAGCCCATCCAGCGCCGCTGGAGCCCATCCAGCGCCGCTGGAGCCCATCCAGCGCCGCTGGAGCCCATCCAGCGCCGCTGGAGCCCATCCAGCGCCGCTGGAGCCCATCCAGCGCCGCTGGAGCCCATCCAGCGCCGCTGGAGCCCATCCAGCGCCGCTGGAGCCCATCCAGCGCCGCTGGAGCCCATCCAGCGCCGCTGGAGCCCATCCAGCGCCGCTGGAGCCCATCCAGCGCCGCTGGAGCCCATCCAGCGCCGCTGGAGCCCATCCAGCGCCGCTGGAGCCCATCCAGCGCCGCTGGAGCCCATCCAGCGCCGCTGGAGCCCATCCAGCGCCGCTGGAGCCCATCCAGCGCCGCTGGAGCCCATCCAGCGCCGCTGGAGCCCATCCAGCGCCGCTGGAGCCCATCCAGCGCCGCTGGAGCCCATCCAGCGCCGCTGGAGCCCATCCAGCGCCGCTGGAGCCCATCCAGCGCCGCTGGAGCCCATCCAGCGCCGCTGGAGCCCATCCAGCGCCGCTGGAGCCCATCCAGCGCCGCTGGAGCCCATCCAGCGCCGCTGGAGCCCATCCAGCGCCGCTGGAGCCCATCCAGCGCCGCTGGAGCCCATCCAGCGCCGCTGGAGCCAAGCCAGTGCCGCTGGCCCATGCCCAGCGCCGCTGGGAGCCCATCCAGCGCCGCTGGGCGGCCCAGTTCAGCAACCGACTTAAACACCTATTTAAGTCGAACTAACCCTCAAAACCCTAAGAGAGAGCCGATTCAGCAGCCCTAGCCGTCCATATTCAACCCTAGGTCGACTTTGCAGATTCCAAGGAGGTTTTGGAGCTTCTAACACCTTCCGATCTTCATCCTCAGCCTATATCTACTCTTTTTCTTTACTTTCAGTTGGTAAACAATGTCTTTCATCTTTTCAGACTTTGTTAATCCTTTAATAATGTCAGGCTAGTAGGCTGAATACTTGTTTGGATCGATGTGATCATGTAGACGTTTATTGTTTTACTTTATTTGTTAGAATCTGTTGGAGTGTGTTTTACTATTTATCGTAGATCCATATTTTACTAATTCTTCATATTATTATCGGTTCTATATCTGCATGTATTAGTTTAATTCTGATGATCGGTTTATAATCATACACTAGGATTAATACATAAGGATGGAAAACACTAGTCGGTCTTTAACTAGTTGTAAAAGGTGATTCACTTGTAACCGAGGGATCCAGAACCATAGTAATTAGGATGAATAGAACATGAAGCTTAACAATGTTAGATGCGATCCTTTGACTTGGAAACGAGCACTGTGGTCACCGGAGATAATTACTATCTGGTCATGGCTTAAGAGCCGGGTAATTAAAAGATGAATTAGTAACACGAACTTTAGGTCATTAATGCTTAAACAATGAATCTAACGAGATGCCAAACAAGTATTTTAATTTAATTCCTGTTATTTGTTTTTTCAAACTATTTTCAGACTGAGCCTCTCGCTGAATAAGCGGTTGCGACTTCTATTTACTTTTATTTGCATTAGTTTTAATAGGAAATCGTGACAACCCCACAACCGCTAGAATTACACATATTACTAGATTAGGTAAAGCAACGCGTCCATGCGAACGATCCTGTTCTTATCACTAAACTATACTACATCTGATCGGGTCCCCTGTCCGTTAAGGTGTGTGTGTTTTTGAGATAATAACTTATACAACATTTTTATAAATTTAAACACTAAAACGAAACCACCATCAATGATCGAATTTTCCTAAGTGATCCTTGTTATTTAAGATGAAAACAGGACATCCAAAGACATGAAAATAACTTATTTGAGATTTCTTCCCTTTCAAAACCTCATACGCTGTCTTGTCATGCCTTTTGACGATTAGGCATCTATTTTGTGTATGACAAGCAGTGCTGATAGCTTCTGCCCAGAATTTACTAGGCAGACAAGATTCACTGAGCATGGTGCGTGCTGCCTCAATGAGTGTTCTATTTCTTCTTTCAGCAACACCATTTTGCTCAGGAGTTCTAACAGAAGAGAAGTTTTGTGAGATCCTTTGATCAGCACAAAAGGATTCAAGAGTGTGGTTTCTGAACTTAGTGCCATGATCACTTCTGAGTTCTTTGACCCTTATGCTGTTGAGATTTTCCATTTTCTTAATGAAATTGATAATCTCTTCAACAGCATCACTCTTGGAATGAAGAAAGATAGTCCAAGTGTATCGTGAATATTCATCCACAATAACTAAAGTGTATCTGCTACCCTTTAGACTTTGGACATTCACTGGACCAAAGAGGTCCATGTGAAGAAGATGAAAGCAACCCTTGATAGAATTGGCTTGCTTTGTTTTGAAGGTAGACCTATGGCTTTTGCCTTTTTCACAAGCACCACAGAGTCTATCCTTTTCAAAGGAAGGATGAGGAAGGCTACGAACTAGGTTCTTTTTGGCCAGAGAGTTGATTGTTTTGAAGTTCACATGCGACATTCGCTTGTGCCACAACCAATTGAGTTCAGCTGATGACTTGGCAAAGAAACAAGTCTTACTGTCCGTCTTGACAGGAGTGAAGTCAACAAGATAGACATCTCGTTTTCTTGGAGCAACCAAGACGACTTCCTTGTTAACATTTACAACAGTTCCTTGATGCTTATCAAGAATCACATTGTAGTCAGCATCACATAGTTGACTTATGCTGATAAGGTTGTGTTTTAAACCATTTACATAAGCAACTTTAGTGAACTTAATGAGACCATTAGAGAGTAGTCCATAACCTTCAGTTTGTCCAGTGGAGTTATCACCAAACACTACAGTAGGGCCAGCAGCCTCTACGTAGTTATCCAGCGGGGACTTAGAGCCAGTCATGTGTTTTGAACAACCACTGTCCAAATACCACTCTCCTTTTCCTAGCGAGCCCTTCATGGATATAACAAAAAGGATTTAGATGGACTCATTGTTTTCCTCGCTGACTTGGTCATCAGCAGAGGTAGAAGGAATAGCTTCAAAATTTGCTTCTTCAGCGAGTGTAGAAGGATGAGGTGGTAAAGAATTTAGAGGGAAGGTACCAAAAGATTCTTGATCTCCAGAGAAGGGAGTTGTGGTGCTACCACTATCAAGAAAGATCATGTTGCTGACCACATTTGTATCACTGAATTCAACAATGATAGCTGGTTCACCAAATTCATTAGGAATAATCCTTTGTGAATGTGGGATAGATACATGCTGAGCTGAAATGAAGTCAGCGATGTTTTCCTCAGTGAGAGCCACTGCATCTCCTACACTATTTTCTGGTTCAGCAGAGAGAGACTCTCGCTGACCATAGTGGAGGAAGAAGCAGCAGTTGAGGAAGGAGGATTGGGTTGAATGACAACTTCAGGAGCATCCCTGGCATTGTCATCATCACATTCAGAGGCAACATGACCTCTGCTGCCACATAAGTAGCATTTTTTACCAGAGGTGCTGCCCTTTTGGTTCTGAATGAGAAACTCCCTAAGTTGAGAGGACAGATCATTAACTCGCTTAGTAAGCTCATTAATTTGAGGATCTGATGAAGAAGTAGATGCCTTATGCTTTTGCTTGATTTGTGCTTTTGCTTAAGTGCAGGCTGAGGCATCTTAGGAGCAGGACCCAAGATGGATTTACCATCTTGTTTGAGTGGCTGAGAGGTAGAGGGGTACTGAGATCCCTGCTTAACACTCCATATTTGCTGACCAGTGATGAGCATTTATTTTGTGATAAAAACCCTATAGAAAGGCCTCATTTCAATGTTTTAAATGAGTTAATATTCCGGAACTTACGCAGGTTCACGGAAGATGCGAGTGAGGGTAAATGGCATCAAGTGACTCAAGATGAAGGCCTATGAAGTTATAAGACACAAGGAGGTGATTCGGGAGTCGAACGAAGCGAAACGAGAAGCAGCAGGAGCTGCCAGCGCCGCTGGCCCATGCCCAGCGCCGCTGGAGCCCATCCAGCGCCGCTGGGCGGCCCAGTTCAGCAAACCGACTTAAAACACTATTTAAGCTGAAGCAGCCCTCAAAACCCTAAGAGAGAGCCGATTCAGCAGCCCTAGCCGCCCACATCAAACCCTAGGTCGACTTTGCAGATTCCAAGGAGGTTTTGGAGTTTCTAACACCTTTCGATCTTCATCTTCTACCTAGATCTACTCTTTTATTTTACTTTCAGTTGGTAAACAATGTCTTTCATCTTTTCAGACTTTGTTATTCTTTAATAATGGTAGGCTAGTAGGCTGAATACTTGTTTGGATCGATGTGATCATGTAGACGTTTATTTATTTTACTTTATTTGTTAGATCTGTTGGAGTGTGTTTTACTGTTTATCGTAGATCCATGTTTTACTAGTTCTTCATATTATTATCGGTTCTATATCTGAATATATTAGTATAATTCTGATGGTTGTCTATTGTTAAGTATAAATTTGAGCTTGATTTGTGCAAAAATGGAGTTAGTGTGTGGAAAGGTGTAGTGTGTGTTTTGGAGGTTGAAGATGAAGATCAGAGAGAATTGAGGTTGAATTGTTGTGATTAATTAAGGAAATGGGGGAAAAGCTTACAATTTTGGGTATGGAAAGGAGTATTTATACACTTGACTAACTTTCACTAATACTCCTTCCATTATTAAAATAATTGCATTTTAACACCATTTTTGGATTTCTAACATTCTTCCCCTTGGTGTTGAAATGTAATTCATGCAAGATATCATCTATAAATACGAATTTGTTGATGAAGGTCTTCGAAGCTTTCTCATTGTCTTCAAGATCTTCCATCAAACTTGTCTTTATGTCTTTAATCTTCACACTTACCTTAAAGATGTATCTTTAAGTCTTGAACTTCTCAGAGTTTGAGCATTGCGGAAACTTGATCTTGGCTCTTTAGATTTGAACATGATAGCCTCTTCTTGATAATCTTAACTTTGTCACACTTCCCCTTAATTAATGAATCTTTCTCTTGAAGCATTTGGACAAACATCTTTTTCATCACAAACTTCCCCTCGATCAACAATCATATTTGCGTACCACCAACGCTTATGTATAGGGTGTACCCGCGGCGTACCCACCACGTTGGCGATAACTATCTTCAAAGAATAATTTGGGGATCACTTTAGTCAACAATTAATTTTTCTTCCCCTCAACTGATGAATTCTTCTTTCTCCCCATCAAAATTCAAGAAAGCACACACACTTGTTTGACTTTATTATCCTCTTTCTTCCCCTCATGATGAATGTGTGACAACATGTTCATCATGTCTCTTTGAAGTCGAAACTGGGGAATCAACCATTATGAAGTAGTAGTCCAATAAACAACATCTTTAGCCCGGGTTATACACTGACATGTATATAAGCCATTTCATCGAATTACTTACAAACAACCTTTGGGACCCATTTTTGTGTAGGCCCAACGGTTTTTGTCTTGACATTCCAAATGTACGTGTCATCGATTCGACGAATAGAATCTGCAGTCCATGGTAGGTGAAAACTCGAGGTTGTTGAAAAGTTGAGTTTTTGTGGACGCAGTGGAGAAGCAAAGACATTCACTTCTTGCACGGTAATTGGTTTTGGTGCAAGTTCATAGAGTTGCCAAAGTGAGTATTTGATTGTCTTTGACTCAGTTGACTTTGGTTTGTAGACAGGTTTCCATTTGATCTTGGTCAACTGAGCTTTTGCTTGAGAGATGAACTTGGTATTGTCTTCAAATGACAAGAATGGAATGAGAGTCTGTGTTCCATCTATAGTAGGCTTCGACGAATACTTTCTATCCTTGAATAAGGCATAGTTAGTAAATTGAGAAGCTTTATGTTTAGCAGGAGATGAAACTTTGATCTTTGAGCTCTTTGGGATGGACTCAGTGCAAACTTTCTTTTGAGCATCAAGTTCAGTTGGAAATATTGGACTTGCATCATGATAAACTGATCCATCATCACTTTGAGTGTCACAAGATGTTGATTGTGTTTGCAATTCCATCTCAAGTTCAGAGATTCTCTCTTTTGTAGAGATGTTTCATTTGATTGAAATTGCAAACAATTCTCTTCAAGAGTCTTGATTTTGTTGCAAACATCTTGTCTCTCTTTCTCAACTTTGTTCATCTCATCAACGAACTTGCTTTCCATGTTTAAGAATAAGGATGTCTCATTTTTCAACTGAGATTGAAAACTGGAAATCTTTTCTTGCAAAATAAGTTCTCTTGATTTGCTTTCCAAGATGCTATCATTCAGCTTCTTGTTGGAAGTATCCAATTCTGTTTGAAGTTCTTTTATCTCAGCTTTCATTTGTGACATCAACTCATCATTCTTCTTCAAAGTTTGTTTGTCAACTTCATTCCAAACTGCAATGTTTCCAAATTCAACTTGAAGTTCTTTCATCTCATTTCTAAGCCTCACATTCACTGCTTGAACGTAGATCATTTGTTCTTTCAGTTTGACATTCTTGGCCTGTAACGTGACTACTTCCTCTTGAAATTTGACATTTTCAGTTGCAGTTGAATGAATCAATATCTTCATCACTTGACAAGGATTTGGAAAAGGTCTCGATGAACAACATGAACACAGTCCACCTTTATGAAGTTTTTCTTCAGATGAAGTTGGTTTCTCGGGTGAAGAAGTTAACCACAAATTGAAAACGAAATCGTCTTTGACTGAATTTGAGATACTTGGACTTGACATTTTGTTTAGCAAAGGGTGAAATGAAATGAAAAGGTAATTGTGATTGAAATTGAAGTGAAAGAATTAAAATTGAAATTTGGAGATTTTGTACTTCAGGTTTCCCTCCAAATTTTTCTGCCGAAATATGTTCTCACGAAACTTAGAATTTCATGTAAACTTTGGATATCATGATCATAGGAAAAATTTGATAATTTCTAAAAATTTTTCGCCAAAACCGCGTCGATAACGAATGAAAATTGGCCTAAAATTTTTTTTTTAACGCTATCAAATTTTAAATCTTCATGAATTATCCCTTTTTAAGACCCTGGGCAAAAATAATTTTTTTTTTTTTTTTTTTTTTGAATTGGAACGATCTTGTGAAGATCGTCCTAGGTTTCGAAGAAATGAAACGATCTTGGTGAAGATCAGGAAATGAAACGATCTTGAGTTAATCAGGAAATGAAACGATCTTGAGAAGATCGTCCTGGGTGAGATCGTTTTAGGTAAGATCGTCCTAGGTGATTTTTGTGAAATTTGGTTAAGTATGAAAAATGAAACGGTCTTGAAATGAAACGGTCTTGAAGAACTGGGACGATCTTGATTGAAGATCGTCTTGGAAATTTTGGTGAAATTTGGCTAAGTATGAAAAGTGAAACGATCAGGAAATGAGACGGTCTTGAATTGAAGATCGTCTTAACTTCAAAAGAAATGAAACGATCTTGGTGAAGATCAGGAAATGAAACGATCTTGGTGAAGATCAGGAAATGAGACGATCTTGGTGAAGATCGTCTTAGGTTTCAAAGAAATGAAACGATCTTGGTGAAGATCAGGAAATGAAACGATCTTGGTAAGATCTCTTAGTCAAAGAATAAAACGATCTTATGAAGATCGTCTTAGTGAAGATCGTTTTAGGTTCATCTTCATCATTTTACCAGTTTTCCATGAAAACTCCATTAATGACTTTAAAAGCTTCAATAACTTTTGAATTAGTGGGAGTTAGATCACGAAATAACTTGCAAACTGTTTGTTTTCACCTCCGCAACAAATCTATGAACAAAATTCAACACCAAACACAACAGATTCAAAACCCAAAAAAATCGCGCCAAAATCAAAAATTCAATCTCGAGATATAGATCGAATTGGAACTTGAAACTTGACAGGATTATGTTTACAATTATCACGAATCTATTGGTGAACAAATAACTGTGATTTTATGTGATTTGAGAGTGTGAATTTTGATGAACAGTGAAAACGATTTTGAAAAAAAATTCGAAAATTGAATGAAAATTGCAGCAAATCGAGCTATGGATCGTTCAGATTAACTGATTTTTCTCTGATACCAATTGTTAAGTATAAATTTGAGCTTGATTTGTGCAAAAATGGAGTTAGTGTGTGGAAAGGTGTAGTGTGTGTTTTGGAGGTTGAAGATGAAGATCAGAGAGAATTGAGGTTGAATTGTTGTGATTAATTAAGGAAATGGGGGAAAAGCTTACAATTTTGGGTATGGAAAGGAGTATTTATACACTTGACTAACTTTCACTAATACTCCTTCCATTATTAAAATAATTGCATTTTAACACCATTTTTGGATTTCTAACATCTATGATCACACACTAGGCCTAATATGCTAGGATGGAAAACCCTTTTTTTTTTTTTTTTTTTTTTTTTTTTTTTTTTTTTTTTTTTTTTTTTTTTTTTTTTTTTACTGAACCACTTTTACTCTTTTTTTTTTTTTTTTTTTTTTTTTTTTTTTTTTTTTTTTTTTTTTTTTTTTTTTTTTTTTTTTTTTTTTTTTTTTTTTTTTTTTTTTTTTTTTTTTTTTTTTTTTTTTTTTTTTTTTTTTTTTTTTTTTTTTTTTTTTTTTTTTTTTTTTTTTTTTTTTTTTTTTTTTTTTTTTTTTTTTTTTTTTTTTTTTTTTTTTTTTTTTTTTTTTTTTTTTTTTTTTTTTTTTTTTTTTTTTTTTTTTTTTTTTTTTTTTTTTTTTTTTTTTTTTTTTTTTTTTTTTTTTTTTTTTTTTTTTTTTTTTTTTTTTTTTTTTTTTTTTTTTTTTTTTTTTTTTTTTTTTTTTTTTTTTTTTTTTTTTTTTTTTTTTTTTTTTTTTTTTTTTTTTTTTTTTTTTTTTTTTTTTTTTTTTTTTTTTTTTTTTTTTTTTTTTTTTTTTTTTTTTTTTTTTTTTTTTTTTTTTTTTTTTTTTTTTTTTTTTTTTTTTTTTTTTTTTTTTTTTTTTTTTTTTTTTTTTTTTTTTTTTTTTTTTTTTTTTTTTTTTTTTTTTTTTTTTTTTTTTTTTTTTTTTTTTTTTTTTTTTTTTTTTTTTTTTTTTTTTTTTTTCTCTGATACCAATTGTTAAGTATAAATTTGAGCTTGATTTGTGCAAAAATGGAGTTAGTGTGTGGAAAGGTGTAGTGTGTGTTTTGGAGGTTGAAGATGAAGATCAGAGAGAATTGAGGTTGAATTGTTGTGATTAATTAAGGAAATGGGGGAAAAGCTTACAATTTTGGGTATGGAAAGGAGTATTTATACACTTGACTAACTTTCACTAATACTCCTTCCATTATTAAAATAATTGCATTTTAACACCATTTTTGGATTTCTAACATCTATGATCACACACTAGGCCTAATATGCTAGGATGGAAAACACTAGTCGGTCTATAACTAGATGTAAAAGGTGATTCACTTATAACTGAGGGATCCAGAACCATAGTAATTAGGATGAATAGAACATGATGCTTAACAATGTCAGACGCGATCCAGTGACATGGAAACGTGCACTGTGGTCACCGGAGGGAATTATTATCTGGTCATGGCTTAAGAGCCGGGTAACCTAAAGATGAATTAGTAACACAAACTTTAGGTCATTAATGCTTAAACAATGAATCTAACGAGAATTTGTTTAAAGAAGTAGTGTGAGTCTAAGGACAACACTAGTTAATTAGGCAAAGTGAATCTAACGAGAATCTGAGCCGTGATTAAGTTTCCAACAGTCTAGCAAGTAGGTAGAGTAATATCCGGTCGTGTCATGAGATCTGAGATGCCAAAAAAGTATTTTAATTTAATTACTGTTATTTGCTTTTTCAAACTATTTTCAAACTAAGCCTCTCGTTGAATAAGCGGTTGCGACTTCTATTTACTTTTCAGTATTTTAATTAGTTTAATAGGAAATCGTGACAACCCCACAACCACTAGAATTACACGTATTACTAGATTAGGTAAAGCAACGCGTCCCTGCGAACGATCCTGTACTTATCACTTAACTATACTACATCTGATCGGGTCCCCTGTCCGTTAAGGTGTGTGTGTTTTGAGATAATTACTTGTACAACATTTTATAAATTTAAACACTAAACAAAACGTACCATCAAGTGTTTTGGCGCCGTTGCCGGGGACGCGACGCATTCTTAGTTTAGTAGTGTAGTTCGATCCTACTTTGTGTTTCGGCACGAAGTAGTTACTTTTCAGTTTTTAGGTTAAGTCATTTTAGGGTTTAGTAGTCAAATTAGGTTTAGGTCAAAATTAGGGTTAGGATTATTTAGTAGTATTTTCATTTTCTTAAAATTTTCAAAAATCCAAAAATATTTTCTTTTTCATTTTTAGTTTAAGTAGTGTAGTTTAGTTTTTCATTTCATTTTTATATTGGTGTGTTTGACGTTTTTCTTTGAGTTTTGCAGTTTTACTTAGGTAATCAAGCTGGAGGACAAATCGAAGAACAAGGACACTAGGGCACCACCACCGAAAATTAGGGTACACCAGTTAGAAGGAGCCTCATCCAACCTACCGAAACCACCAACCGAACCAAACTCACCTAGATCCGAAATGGACGCCTTTGACCGACCGATGATGGAGAGGACGAGAGTCGTAGCACCTACACCGGGATCGGCTATTGTGAGTCCCTTAATTAACGAGATGGTTAACCAATAGAAAGTGTAAAATACAACAAGTCTAATAATCACTAGATATGGACTAGTATTACTTGTAAATAAAGATGCAAGATATATAAACAAAGTAATACAAGACTTAAAGCAATAAACAAATAAAGTGGACCATTATGTATGTTTCATGGGTATTTTATTTATTGATGTGTAAATAAAATACAAGGTTGTTGCGGAATCAAGATAACACAATTAAGTGAGTATCCTAACAACCTATGATTACAATATGATCTATGTTTGTCAAATAACTCTTTGGGATCGAGATACTTAAAGTTGTGAAGTATCCCTGTTTAAGATCGAGAGTATTTGGACAAATTCACTTATATGCAAAAGGAATGCTTAAAAGTATTTTTGTTCAAGGAATGACTTAGTATTTATAGGCAACAAATTCACCAGTGAATTTGTGCCGTACAAATATGGTTGGCATACATTTAATGATCCGACAAGAACATTAAATGTATTAGATAAGAATAAGGATAAAGTCACATCAAGTGCACGTGTATCCTATTATCCAACCACCTTAACACACGTATACTTTTGTTAAAGAACAAGTGGATTGTTCTTTGGAAAGTGTGTTAAAGGCAAAAGTCAATCCTCGATATTAGTGTTCAGACTTGCAGGATCTAGAATACTAACAATCCTCCAGTGTGCAGATCTGGTAAGACTTCCAGTGGACTCCGCCATTTGTCAGTCTTCTTTCTTCAGACTTCAGTCTTTGACTTCAGTCAGAATGTCTTCAGTAGAATAGATCTGGACTGGGGTGAAGTCTTCAGTGAGCTAATCTGGAGAATGCTCCAGATTACCTGTACAAGTAAATGCTCACTAGTCTTCAATTATTTCTGGACAAATCTTCAGAGGGACTCCAGATTCCAAGTCTGGAGTAGGTCCAGTAGAATATGTTTTCTGGTCAGATCTTCAGTGAGCTCCAGAAGTCGGGTCTGGAGCAAGACCAGCAAAACAAGTTTTCTTAACAAACCTAAGTAAGGTTCCAGTAGTCCAGTCTGGAGCCAGTCCAGTAAGTCTGGACTAAATCTGGACCTAACAAATTCCCCCTATTTGTTTAGAAATAATGCAAGTATTTTTCAGACTTATAGATATACAAATTTGTATGTCTGGAAAACACTTGGTCGATTTAAGTCTAATCTAAGTTACTGGAAAACACTTTATAGATCATGAGTGTTTTCAGTTTCATCTTTTAAGTTCTAACTTAGACTAAATCTGGTCATTCTACTTGTAAATATAAAAACTTGCAACTATTATTACTTTCATCAAAAAGGAAAATAATTACAACTTTCATAAACAAATAATTACAACAAGTACAATGTGGTAAGAGTTCAGGCCCTTCTTCTTGATGAATGCCCTGGTGCATCTTCAGTGGCCTTCCTCTTTGGAGATGATAATGGAACAGACACTGGTGGTCTCAGACCCAACACAGCTTCCATTTCTTGGATTCTCTTCCAGACTTTCTCAATCCTCTTCATAAAAGCTTTCACATCTGGAGAGAGATCAGTCTTGCCTTTGAATGTCAATCCAATCTCCTTTAGTTCAGTCCATCCAAATGCTTGGACTGAAGTATCCTTCCTCTCATCTGTAAAGTTACCCTCTCTGGTCAACTTCACATTAAACCTGGTCATACCTTGATGGTGTTCAGCCAGTGAGATTTCAGCATTAATAATTCTTCTTGCATTGGCCCTGAACATCATCATTTCATCATATTTAGCCCTTTGCTTTGCCAACTGGACCATCTCTTCAGTATCCCTGGATACACCACTCTGCTGTCCTTCAGTGGACTGGTATCTTGTCTATTGATTCTATGAGTGGTATCCAGAGGAATAAAGGTGCTCAAATCACCATCTTTGATAGCTTTCAGTTGCTTGGCTGTTAGCTTGGGTAGACCAGTTATCCTCTTTCTGTATTCCAGTTCCAGAGCACCAGCATTTCTTCTGATCTTTTTCTGGAGGCTTACCAGCTCCTCCTTTCTCTGTCTGATCAACTCTGGAATGGTTACACCATAAATCAACGAGTCATATACCTGCTCTTCTTCAGCATAAAATGAGCGTATATGGACATCGTCCAGTGCATCAAGACATTGTTGAACTCTGGGATCCTCCTTCATCCTTTTAAAAACTTCAATGTTTACGCCTAACCTGCCAGCGTTATAGGAGTCCAGAGTACCCATTGTAGCCATATCCCTATGATGGGCCAGCAGTTCTTTTCTTTGATTATCCTTGAAGATTTCTATCATGATACACTGTTGTTGCAACTTTCTGGAAGTCTCATTGTCAACATCTTCAACAACTTGTTCTTGTTCTTCACCAGACACCATTTTTTCTTTTCCTTTCACAGCCTTCAGTGTAGTAGGAATGTCTGGGAAGCTTTCGAACTGGGGCTCACTGGCTTCAGTACCAGTAGCTTCTTGTGTTCTTTCAACCATACGTGCACTGGCATCAGTACCAGTCACTTGTCTCTGTTGCACGACGCTTTCAGTAGCGACTGCTCTGGCAACTTCTCTCTTTCTCCTTATTAACCCTTCTTGTTCACCAGTAGATGGAACTGAACGTTTTTCCCCCTTGGAATGATCTCTAGTCCTTGACTTCAGATCATTCCATAACTCTTCCATCATGTGTCTATCAAGCGAACCAAAGGTTCTTCCTTGTTCTGGCATAATGGTGGTGGTGGTGGTGGTGGTGGTGGTGATGATGGTGGTGGCGGTGGCAGGTCGTGGTGGCGTGCGGTGGTGGCGGTGGCGATGTATGGTGGTGGTGGTGGTGGTGGCGGTGGTGGTGGTGGTGGTGGTGGTGGTGGTGGTGGTGGTGGTGGTGGTGGTGGTGGTGGTGGTGGTGGTGGTGGTGGTGGTGGTGGTGGTGGTGGTGGTGGTGGTGGTGGTGGTGGTGGTGGTGGTGGTGGTGGTGGTGGTGGTGGTGGTGGTGGTGGTGGTGGTGGTGGTGGTGGTGGTGGTGGTGGTGGTGGTGGTGGTGGTGGTGGTGGTGGTGGTGGTGGTGGTGGTGGTGGTGGTGGTGGTGGTGGTGGTGGTGGTGGTGGTGGTGGTGGTGGTGGTGGTGGTGGTGGTGGTGGTGGTGGTGGTGGTGGTGGTGGTGGTGGTGGTGGTGGTGGTGGTGGTGGTGGTGGTGGTGGTGGTGGTGGTGGTGGTGGTGGTGGTGGTGGTGGTGGTGGTGGTGGTGGTGGTGGTGGTGGTGGTGGTGGTGGTGGTGGTGGTGGTGGTGGTGGTGGTGGTGGTGGTGGTGGTGGTGGTGGTGGTGGTGGTGGTGGTGGTGGTGGTGGTGGTGGTGGTGGTGGTGGTGGTGGTGGTGGTGGTGGTGGTGGTGGTGGTGGTGGTGGTGGTGGTGGTGGTGGTGGTGGTGGTGGTGGTGGTGGTGGTGGTGGTGGTGGTGGTGGTGGTGGTGGTGGTGGTGGTGGTGGTGGTGGTGGTGGTGGTGGTGGTGGTGGTGGTGGTGGTGGTGGTGGTGGTGGTGGTGGTGGTGGTGGTGGTGGTGGTGGTGGTGGTGGTGGTGGTGGTGGTGGTGGTGGTGGTGGTGGTGGTGGTGGTGGTGGTGGTGGTGGTGGTGGTGGTGGTGGTGGTGGTGGTGGTGGTGGTGGTGGTGGTGGTGGTGGTGGTGGTGGTGGTGGTGGTGGTGGTGGTGGTGGTGGTGGTGGTGGTGGTGGTGGTGGTGGTGGTGGTGGTGGTGGTGGTGGTGGTGGTGGTGGTGGTGGTGGTGGTGGTGGTGGTGGTGGTGGTGGTGGTGGTGGTGGTGGTGGTGGTGGTGGTGGTGGTGGTGGTGGTGGTGGTGGTGGTGGTGGTGGTGGTGGTGGTGGTGGTGGTGGTGGTGGTGGTGGTGGTGGTGGTGGTGGTGGTGGTGGTGGTGGTGGTGGTGGTGGTGGTGGTGGTGGTGGTGGTGGTGGTGGTGGTGGTGGTGGTGGTGGTGGTGGTGGTGGTGGTGGTGGTGGTGGTGGTGGTGGTGGTGGTGGTGGTGGTGGTGGTGGTGGTGGTGGTGGTGGTGGTGGTGGTGGTGGTGGTGGTGGTGGTGGTGGTGGTGGTGGTGGTGGTGGTGGTGGTGGTGGTGGTGGTGGTGGTGGTGGTGGTGGTGGTGGTGGTGGTGGTGGTGGTGGTGGTGGTGGTGGTGGTGGTGGTGGTGGTGGTGGTGGTGGTGGTGGTGGTGGTGGTGGTGGTGGTGGTGGTGGTGGTGGTGGTGGTGGTGGTGGTGGTGGTGGTGGTGGTGGTGGTGGTGGTGGTGGTGGTGGTGGTGGTGGTGGTGGTGGTGGTGGTGGTGGTGGTGGTGGTGGTGGTGGTGGTGGTGGTGGTGGTGGTGGTGGTGGTGGTGGTGGTGGTGGTGGTGGTGGTGGTGGTGGTGGTGGTGGTGGTGGTGGTGATGGTGGTGGTGGTGGTGGTGGATGGTGGTGGTGTGTGGTTTAGGTGAGGTGGTGGTGGTGGTGGTGGTGGTGTTGTGGTGGAGTGGTGTGTGGTGGTGGTGGTGGTGGTGGTGGTGGTGGTGGTGGTGGTGGTGGTGGTGATGGTGGTGGTGGTGGTGGTGGCATTGAAGGTTCTGGTGGTGGCATATCTGGTGTAGGAAGTGGTATTTCTGGTTGAGGTGTTTCGGTTTCTGGTGGAGGAGGTGGCATTTCTGGTGAAGTTTCAAACTGTACATCTTCGCCCAAAAAATCCATATTGACATCCAAAGTCTGACCTCCAGAAATAGGAGAGTCAGCCTCGTCCCAAAAAGAAGCACCAACCACATCTATCTGTTCACCAGCTTCCACATTTAAATCCAGTGAAACCTCTTGCTCACCAGAAGCTTGTTCTTCAGTCTGAACAACTTCAACATCCTCTTCTCGTACAACAGCCTGGACTTCAGTGTCCACTCTCTGTTCAGTTTGTACAGAAGGATCAATATTTTCCTCTTCAAAGATGGGAGACCCATCAATATTCATAATATCACCAGGATGGGTTAATGGGTTTACCTGGACTCCTCCCCTCATCAGACGCCTATGAGATCTTGGTCGTCTGGAAAGCTCAACTGTTTCTGGTTGACTTGAACTTTCTGGAGCCACTTGCCTTATTGGCTGTACCATTTCAACAATCTGAACATCTTCACTACCAGTAGGTACATCAACAACTTGTACCCTTACTGGTGCCACATTCTCTTCAATTCTTTGAAGTGTCAGCATTGCTGGAGGAATATCTACCTCTCCATCTCTGGATCTTAAATTTGCCAGGTCTCTCATATAAATGGTCCCTTTCCTCAACAACTGACCATTTTCATCAACTATCTCTGTATGCCCCATTAATCTGCATACCTCCCTGAAGTTAATACCAGTAGGGAGTGGTATTGCCAGCTCATTCTCATCCAGATAATTTAACTGAAGAGCCATTCTGAGAGAATGTACTGAAAGAGACAAGGGTCTGGTCCCTTGCTCAAGAGAGTAAACAATACAGGAATTTGCCTCATTGTATTCGGCTGTATACCAGAATTCACAAAGATAATCGTGATACATCTTTTCTGGATTTAAAGTTAGGGCACCATATAGTGGACATGAGAGAAAAAAGGTGTTTAATCTCCCAATTATGGATTGTGGATCATGGACACTGGATAGCGTGAGTTTTGCCATCCAGTTATTCATATTCATCCTTAAAACCCTAGCTTCAAGGTTGATATGAGGTGCTCTAACTACATCAGCTGATGGAGCATATTCAGCGGATAGAAGATTTCTTGGTGAATTTGATTGTCTAGGAGCCATTGGATATATAGATGAAAATGAAATTGAATGAATATTTAAGGTTTATGAAGAATTTAATGAATTTGAAGTTAATATGCGAGTATTATGATTGGAAAAAGAATGAAGAATTGAATGAAGGAATTTGAAGATTTGGGAGTAAATGTTCGAAGTAAATGAAATTGAAAGTGAAAGTGGGTATATATAGGAGAGATAATGTGGATTTCAAACGTTCAATTTGAATTTATCAAATAACATTTTTGATCGTGTTTTGAGATCCGCATTTAATTGTATCACATCACCCATAAATGGTTGATGGTTCACCGCCCACAAAAACAAGCAATTTGTACTTTTTGTGTTCCCAAAGTAAAAAGACCATCATTGTTTTGAACAACTTACATGCCACGTAGGATTTATAAGATAAATATCTTTGAAAAAGTTTGCTTACGTGGCACATACAAAGATCAAGTATTTTGAAAATATTATGACATTATTCAGTGCATCTGGAGGTTGACAGGACCGTCCAGTATCACTGGTGGATTAGTCCAGTGAAACATGTACTGATGGTACACTGGAGGGACACTCCAGTAAAGTACCAGTGAGAGGGACATATTTACAAAGCACCAGTAATATTTTCTGAAGAATTTGTCCAGTGAGAAAATTAATTCCCCCTGAACTTAAACATTTTTAAGAGAAAATATTTTTCAAGTCTTCCCTGGAATGTTGATCCAGAAATAAATTTTTGAATCTTTAAATCAAAGATCCTTAGTAGTACACAATGGCGTTCAATACCAAGGTTCCAGATTTAAGGGTTTAACATTCCCAACTCACCAACAAGATATTCAAAAGTTTTTACATCCAGTGGTTTAGTAAAAATGTCAGCGAGTTGTTTGTCAGTGGGAATAAAATGGAGTTCAATGTTGTTTTTCATAATATGATCGCGAATGAAATGGTACCTTAGATCGATGTGTTTGGTTCTGGAGTGCATGACTGGATTGTTGGAGATAGCGATGGCACTGGTATTATCACAAAAGATTGGAGTTTTTGAATATTTAATACCATAATCAAGCAACTGGTTCTTCATCCAGAGTATCTGAGCACAACAACTGGCTGCAGACACGTATTCAGCTTCAGCAGTGGATAATGAAACTGAAGTTTGCTTCTTACTGGTCCAGCTGACCAGTTTGCCACCTAGGAAATGACATCCACCAGTTGTGGATTTCCTATCTATCTTGCAACCTGCATGATCTGAATCTGAATAACCCATTAGATCCATTCCAGAGCCTTTGGGGTACCAAAGACCTAGACTGGGAGCACCTTTAAGGTACTTCAGTATGCGCTTTACAGCGAGCATATGAGATTCCTTTGGATTAGACTGATATCTGGCACATAAACATGTTGAAAACATAATATCTGGTCTACTGGCCGTTAAATACATCAGTGAACCAACCATGCCTCTAAAGACAGTGGTGTTCACTGGTTTGCCATCTGGATCCGAGTCCAGTGTCAGTGGTGCAGAAATTGGAGTTGGTTTAGATGGTGAAGAATTCATATCGAATTTCTTTAAAAGATCTCTAACATATTTTTCCTGATTAATAAAAATTCCATCTTTGTTTTGCTTAATCTGGAGTCCAAGAAAATATGTTAATTCACCCATCAAACTCATTTCATATTCAGTGGACATGATTTTAGAAAATTTCTTGCACATGTTTTCATCAGTAGACCCAAAAATTATATCATCAACATAAATTTGTACCATTAACAGATTACCTTTCTCATGAAGAATGAACAAGGTATTGTCAATTGCACCTCGTTTAAAACCATTTTTCAACAAATGTTTAGTCAGAGTATCATACCAGGCACGTGGGGCTTGTCTGAGGCCATATAGCGCTTTGTCCAGACGATATACCCAATGTGGATGCTTGTCATCAACGAAACCTGGAGGTTGTCTGACGTAAACTTCTTCTTCAAGCTTCCCATTCAAGAAAGCACTCTTTACGTCCATCTGGTAGACCTTGAACTGGTGATTAGCAGCGAATGCTAAGAAAATTCTGATCGCTTCAAGTCTAGCCACTGGAGCAAAAGATTCATCAAAGTCGACATCTGACTGGCAGTAGCCTTGTGCTACCAGTCTGGCCTTGTTTCTTATTACGTGGCCATCTTCATCTACTTTGTTTCTGAAGACCCATCTTGTTCCAATTGGTTCTTTCTTTCCAACTGGGAAAGGAACCAGATACCATACTTTGTTCCTTTCAAACTGGTGAAGCTCTTCTTGCATAGCAGTCACCCAGTTTGGATCTTCCAGAGCCTCGTCAATCTTCTTAGGTTCTATCAAAGATAGAAAACTGACGTATAAGCATTGATTACTGGAGGCTCTTCTGGTCTGAACACCACGACTGGAGTCACCTAAGATCTGATCAATAGGGTGAGCTTTTGTCCATCTGGAGTACTGACCAGGATTGTTACTGACAACAATATCAGTGCAAGAATTCAGTTGAGTCTCCTCTGAAGTTGATTCTGGAGGAGGGTCTTGCCAAATTACTTCAGTATCTTCATCTGAGTCATTTAAATCACGATTTGCATCATGAAATTCTTCATTTGAAGGCATTTCCTGGAGTACTGGTTCAGTATGAAATTCTTCATCAGAAGACATTTCCTGGAGTACTGGTGCATTATGAAATTCTTCATTTGAAGGCATTTCCTGGAGTACTGGTTCAGTATGAAATTCTTCACCAGAAGACATTTCTGGTAAATTCTCAACTGACACTGATACTGGGGGAGTAGTACGCACATCTGAACCAATATTAATTTCAGAGGGTAGTTTGAAAATAATAGAGGGATAGAATGGAGTACTACTGGAGAGTTTCTTTTTCTGAACAGGTTCCAGATCAGGATGACTGGAAACTGTGTCTGGTGAATCTTCAAATTTGTCGTTTATAGGATCAGATTCACAAAAGACAATTGGTGTTACTGGGGGAGTGACAGGGACTAGCTTCTTGTTGATTGAGGCATTTGATTCATCAAATGTTACATGAATTGACTCATGGACCTTCTCCAGTCTCTTGTTATAGACTCTGAAGGCCTTGCGAATGGCTGAATAGCCTAAGAAATACCCTTCATCAGCTTTGGCATCAAATTTGCCTAGCTGACTGGAGTCGTTCAGGATGTAAACTGGACATCCAAAAACGTGAAAATAACCAATGTTTGGTTTTCTATTTCTTAAGACTTCATAGGCTGTCTTTTTGTGTCTTTTAATGTACACTGATCGATTCTGGGTGTGGCAAGCAGTTGCAATTGCTTCCGCCCAGAAACTGGTAGACAGTCCAGATTCAGCAAGCATACTCCTGGCAGCTTCTATCAGCGTTCGATTTTTCCTTTCCACAACTCCATTTTGCTCTGGAGAGCGGGCTGAAGAGAAGTTCTGGGAGATGCCAGTGTCAGTACAGAATGACTCCAGAGTTGCATTCTGGAATTCTGTTCCATTGTCACTTCTTAACTGACACACTTTTCGACTGTACTTGAGCTCAATTTGCTTGATAAGACTGATGATTTCAGCAGCAGCTTCACTTTTGGACCTCAGAAAGATCACCCAACAATATCTGGAGAACTCATCTATGATCACCAGGGTGTATCTTTTACCAGCACGAGTCTGAACGTTCACTGGACCAAAAAGATCCATATGAAGCATGTGAAGAGGTTCAGTAATGCTGAAATTCTGTCTGGTCTTGAAACTGGTACGCTTTTGCTTACCCATCTCACATCCTGGACATGGTCTTTCCTTTTTGAAGGAGACTGAAGGTATCCCATCTGCAAGTTGTTTTCTGGACAACTTGTTAATGTTTTTGAAGTTTAAATGGGATAACCTTTTATGCCATAACCAGTTTGTGTCTTCATCAGCTTGAGTATAGAAACACTGCTCTGAAGGAGAGCTTTCCATATCCATCACGTACACATTCCCTTTTCTGGGAGCAATCAACACTACCTTCCAGTCCTTGTTGAATACGATGCCCTGAGCAACATTGAATAAGACTTGATAGCCATCGTCACACAGTTGACTTACACTGATCAAGTTATATTTCAAACCATTCACAAATGCAACTCGTCTGAACTTGACTTGTCCATTGTTCAGAACACCATATCCCTCAGTTTTCCCACAACCATCATTTCTATCAGCGTTCGATTTTTCCTTTCCACAACTCCATTTTGCTCTGGAGAGCGGGCTGAAGAGAAGTTCTGGGAGATGCCAGTGTCAGTACAGAATGACTCCAGAGTTGCATTCTGGAATTCTGTTCCATTGTCACTTCTTAACTGACACACTTTTCGACTGTACTTGAGCTCAATTTGCTTGATAAGACTGATGATTTCAGCAGCAGCTTCACTTTTGGACCTCAGAAAGATCACCCAACAATATCTGGAGAACTCATCTATGATCACCAGGGTGTATCTTTTACCAGCACGAGTCTGAACGTTCACTGGACCCTCCCTTATAGGTCCCTGGGGCAATCTGGTCTAGTTCACTGTGTTCAATAGTGGTCTTAGAAGAGAAGACCACTGGGGTTGATGGTTTTAAAACCTTTTCATTTTTCTCAACTGGAGAAATAAATTTGTCTTTCTTTGAAAAAGGTTTTGTATTTTGTCTAGGGCCAGATGAAGTACCCTCAAGAAAGTTTAATCTTGCATTAAAACTTTGTGATTGACGAGTCAGAATTTGAATCTGGCTCTCTATCCTGGACAAAATATTTTCTTCAGATGATACCTTAGCCTTTCCAGTCAAAGGCTTTGGTAAGGGATTGGTCTGAGGTAAAGGTCTATTCTGCTTCACCTTTTTAACTGGAGCAGTCATCTGGACAGCTCCAGTCTTAACCTCTGGGGATTGAACTGGGTCTAAATTGGTCTTGGGTGTTTCAGGCATATCATAAACAGTTGTGGGCCTTAACACCTCTGGTAATCGATCGATTACTGGTATTAATGATGCAACATTAGTATTTCCATCTAAATATGCACGTTTTTGAGCAGGAAATTGTTTAACTGAAGCATCAAATGGCTTTTTAGTTTCTAGCCATGACTTTATTACCAGTTTTTCTTTCTCTAAAATGATCTCAAGATCTTGCTTTTCTTGAATCAATTGTTCAGTTACCAGAACCTGGGCTTGAAATGCCAGTTCAATGTCTTGAAGCTCTTTTAATTTTGATTTTAATGCATTTATTTCAGAAGAATCTGTTTCTAGACCATTTACACAATCAGATCTAACAGTTTCTACAAAAATTAAATCAGAATTTAAAGCTTCAGCAATGTCCAATTTTAGTTCTTGGTCAGTTGCATTATCATAATCACTAACCTTTTTAATAACAATGTCCACCCATCGTCCAGATGTGACATCTTCCTTCACCAGGTGCTCATCAACTTCCAGAGCCATGTAACAGCAATCTCTTTCTTCTTCTTCATCAACAGATGAGTCATCAGAAGGAACCCACTTCTCTTCAGTTGTAGCAATCATGCACTTATTATTTGTTTCCATTTGTTGTGCCATGAGAGCAATTTGGGCCTTAAGCTTTTTATATTTCAATTTATAGCTATCATCAGGCTTATTATAAGAAGAGAATGGACCAGGCTTGGATGCAAACTGGTTGGACCTGCACTCTTTCATGAAATGACCCTTTTTGCCACACTTAAAGCATGTCAAATTGGTCTTGGGTGTTTCAGGCATATCATAAACAGTTGTGGGCCTTAACACCTCTGGTAATCGATCGATTACTGGTATTAATGATGCAACATTAGTATTTCCATCTAAATATGCACGTTTTTGAGCAGGAAATTGTTTAACTGAAGCATCAAATGGCTTTTTAGTTTCTAGCCATGACTTTATTACCAGTTTTTCTTTCTCTAGAATGATCTCAAGATCTTGCTTTTCTTGAATCAATTGTTCAGTTACCAGAACCTGGGCTTGAAATGCCAGTTCAATGTCTTGAAGCTCTTTTAATTTTGATTTTAATGCATTTATTTCAGAAGAATCTGTTTCTAGACCATTTACACAATCAGATCTAACAGTTTCTACAAAAATTAAATCAGAATTTAAAGCTTCAGCAATGTCCAATTTTAGTTCTTGGTCAGTTGCATTATCATAATCACTAACCTTTTTAATAACAATGTCCACCCATCGTCCAGATGTGACATCTTCCTTCACCAGGTGCTCATCAACTTCCAGAGCCATGTAACAGCAATCTCTTTCTTCTTCTTCATCAACAGATGAGTCATCAGAAGGAACCCACTTCTCTTCAGTTGTAGCAATCATGCACTTATTATTTGTTTCCATTTGTTGTGCCATGAGAGCAATTTGGGCCTTAAGCTTTTTATATTTCAATTTATAGCTATCATCAGGCTTATTATAAGAAGAGAATGGACCAGGCTTGGATGCAAACTGGTTGGACCTGCACTCTTTCATGAAATGACCCTTTTTGCCACACTTAAAGCATGTCAAATTGGTCTTGTCAGTGGAAGAACTGGATGCAAATTGTCCAGATGGCTTATTTGCTCTTGCTTTGAAACGGTTAAACGTTTTAGCAATCATTGCAATAAGGTCATCATCTTCAGTTTCATCACAACAGTCTGGAGAGATTTGACTGGCCTCTCCAGAATCCATAAGTTCAGACACCATCTTCTTCATAGAAAATACATTCTCAGAAGATATCAGTGCTGTACTTGGTGGTTCAGAATAACTAACCACATTAGGAGTACTGGAGGCATGGTTAAAAGCATCTTGTTCTGCAACCACTCTCTGAGCTTGATTTTCTTCAGTGTACCTGAAGGCTCCATATAGAGTTGAGAGAGTGTGTGTGTGCAGAGTTTTACCTTGTCGTAAAACAAGTATCATGTGAGACCATTTGGTGGGTAGAATGTCACAAAATTTCTCCAGAAGTATATCCTTGTCCTTCTCAACCCCAAGACCTCTCAATTGGTTTATGATACTCATAAATCTGGTGTAAGTACCAGTGAGAGACTCGTTAGGTTGAGCAAAAAATGACTCATACCTCTTGTTTAAGGAGACCTTTCTGGTGACAATGGTGTCATCTCCTCCTTCATGTTGGTTAAGTAGCTCATCCCACATGGTTTTGGCACTAGGAAAAAGAACTAGTGTGGGAATGAGGGTTTCTGGAACGGCCCCGAGGATCATGTTTTTAAGGAGGGTGTCAAGATTCACCAATCTCCTCTCCTCTTCTGACCAATGTTCCTCCCTCTTTTCCCTTCCCCTTCTAGATCCAGAAGGATCAAGAAGTGGATTGAGAGGTGATGTAGGTACATATGGACCTTCGTTTAAGATCTTCATCATGTTCCTCTCAATACCAGTGACATGCAAAACCATCCTAGCTTTCCACGTACCAAATTCATCACTGTTCCCACTGAATTTAGGAACAGGATTATTCGAGTAGTGCACATGCACGTGTGGAGAAGCAGGAGTAGGAGGAGGAGGTGGAGGATTAGTGTTATTAACGTTTTGTGGTTCATTTTGATCATGAATATTTACATTAGGATCGGGACCAAGATTAAACCTTGTGTATTTTCTTGGTTAGCCATCAAGAACAGATCTAGGCAATGATTAGCCTTCTGCTCTGATACCAAATGTGAGTCCCTTAATTAACGAGATGGTTAACCAATAGAAAGTGTAAAATATAACAAGTCTAATAATCACTAGATATGGACTAGTATTACTTGTAAATAAAGATGCAAGATATATAAACAAAGTAATACAAGACTTAAAGCAATAAACAAATAAAGTGGACCATTATGTATGTTTCATGGGTATTTTATTTATTGATGTGTAAATAAAATACAAGGTTGTTGCGGAATCAAGATAACACAATTAAGTGAGTATCCTAACAACCTATGATTACAATATGATCTATGTTTGTCAAATAACTCTTTGGGATCGAGATACTTAAAGTTGTGAAGTATCCCTGTTTAAGATCGAGAGTATTTGGACAAATTCACTTATATGCAAAAGGAATGCTTAAAAGTATTTTTGTTCAAGGAATGACTTAGTATTTATAGGCAACAAATTCACCAGTGAATTTGTGCCGTACAAATATGGTTGGCATACATTTAATGATCCGACAAGAACATTAAATGTATTAGATAAGAATAAGGATAAAGTCACATCAAGTGCACGTGTATCCTATTATCCAACCACCTTAACACACGTATACTTTTGTTAAAGAACAAGTGGATTGTTCTTTGGAAAGTGTGTTAAAGGCAAAAGTCAATCCTCGATATTAGTGTTCAGACTTGCAGGATCTAGAACACTAACAATCCTCCAGTGTGCAGATCTGGTAAGACTTCCAGTGGACTCCGCCATTTGTCAGTCTTCTTTCTTCAGACTTCAGTCTTTGACTTCAGTCAGAATGTCTTCAGTAGAATAGATCTGGACTGGGGTGAAGTCTTCAGTGAGCTAATCTGGAGAATGCTCCAGATTACCTGTACAAGTAAATGCTCACTAGTCTTCAATTATTTCTGGACAAATCTTCAGAGGGACTCCAGATTCCAAGTCTGGAGTAGGTCCAGTAGAATATGTTTTCTGGTCAGATCTTCAGTGAGCTCCAGAAGTCGGGTCTGGAGCGAGACCAGCAAAACAAGTTTTCTTAACAAACCTAAGTAAGGTTCCAGTAGTCCAGTCTGGAGCCAGTCCAGTAAGTCTGGACTAAATCTGGACCTAACAGCTATTGTCCCACCAAACCTAGGAGATTCGTTTTCAGTCAAAGGCCACCACCTTAAGTTAATCCAAGACAACCAATATGACGGTCGAGCCAAATCCGACCCCCATAAGCATGTAAGCAGGTTCACAAGTTTGTGCAAAATGTTCAAATACGGAGGAAACGTCACCGATGACGATGTGAAACTTAGCTTATTTCTGTCGTCTCTCACGGGAGAGGCACGTTCTTGGTTCGATGAGCTCGATGAAGGTACCATCACTACATGGAATCAACTTCGCGAACAGTTCGTCTCGCGATTCTTTCCCCCGAGTTTAGCAAGGAAAATGCTTCGAGACATCAAGGCTTTCAGGCAAGACGAGGGTGAATCACTAGTTGATGCATGGAAAAGGCTTAGGGAAATGATCAGAAACTATCACGGGAATGGACTAGACAAGGACGAGATCATGGAGATTTTCTTCTATGGTTTAACCAAGAGTTCCCAAAAGGATTTAGACCTAGCCGGCGGTGGTAACTTTTGTACAAGTCTACCAATGACGCGTACAAAATGATGGAGGATATGGTGCAAGCTAGCTTAGCTCGAGATATGGATGATAGAGATCGAGAAAGGAGGACGAGAAGGACCGTGGCTAGCATCGAGAGCAACTCTGACAATGAGGTAATTCATGAACTTAAAGCTTTATCTAACCGTTTTTCTACTTTTAAAGATAGGTTGGACATTATGGACAAAGACCTCAAGGTAATTGCACACGGGTGCAACAATTGCGGAGGAATGCACTATACCGAAGATTGTGAAGAGGAGGCTACCGAGCAAGTCAATTTTGTCCAGAACCAATACCGAGGAGGCTATCAACGAGGACTATTCCAAAGAAACCCCGGTAATTCTAACTTTAATTCTAGTTATGCTAGAAATAACTTTGATTCTTTTCAAAATAGGTGGCAAAGGAGTAATGGTCAATCCGAGCAACCGAAAGTGGAGAATGAAGTCAAGGAGGATCCGATTGTTAAGCTGACCACCATAATGGAGAAGTATATGGAGATGAATGACCAGAGGCACGACTCATTGGACAAGTACACAAGGTTCCTTGATGAGAAAATTGCCAATCTTGACCATAAAGTGGATATCGTGGTGAGAGATCAACAATCCGCCATCAAAGGTTTGGAGAGAAAGCTGGAGAAATGGGTAGAGCAGATTGCTAAGAAGGAAAATGGTCTTCTTGCAAGCAATGCACAAGCTAATCCAAAGCCGAACCCTCAAGGAGGCCCGAGTATGAGTCAAAAGTACCAACCACCAATCGGACGCAACGAGAATGTGAACGCCATGTTCACCGAAGGTAATTACTCTACTGAGCTTTCTAATGATTTTTGTGAAGTGTCCAATCAGGTACAGGAGAGCCAAACGGAGAAGAAATAAGCAAAAACGCAAAACTGGAATCTGTCCAGGTACCACCAGCGCCGTTGGGGACTCCCAGCGCCGCTCAGACACCACCAGCGCCGCTGGTGGCTCCGTCAGTCCAGATTCGTGCGAAACTTCGTTTTCAACTGTTTTTCAAGGAGATGTCAAGACCCAATTCGTTTCAAAGTGCAAAATCAAAGATGGGGACGACTCGGACAGTAGGGATGAAGTTCAAGATCCCGAGGCACCGGATGACGGGACACAGCTACCGCAAGCATCTGAAGATCCAGGAAGTTTTCTTATTCCTTGCACTATTAATAATGAATATTTTTCATGTGCATTAGCTGATTTAGGGTCAAGTATTAATGTTATGCCTACTGTAATTTATGAGAAACTTACCCTTTGTTTGCTAAAACCCGTTAACATGAGCATTCAGTTAGCCGATCAGACTTACCGACAACCCAAGGGGATTGTCGAACGAGTCCATGTTAGGGTTAAGGAATTAGAATTTGGACTGAGTTTGTTGTGCTTGATTCGGTAAGTGAAGTAGTGACACCCCTAATTTTAGGCCGACCATTTCTGCATGCTGCAGATGCTATCATCCATGTTCTTAAACGTGAAATTTCTTTGTCAAATCGAGCTCGTAATTTAGATGTGAAAGTGTTAAGCTTAACCCGTACTTGTCCTTGCCCGGCGGGTGCGTAGATGTGGTTGCTCGGGTGGCTCCTTGCAACATGGTCTTAGATGTGAAGAGTAATACGGGAGGTCTGACCAGCCCCACTTGTCATAAACATACGGATTACTCCTGGATTGGCTTGCCATTCCTTAACGACATTGATGGACAACCGTAAGGTTTATTCATCTAGTTGGGTGTGACTTATGTCACCACTACAAAGATGTTTAGATGTGATATGTGAAGATGCTAAAGATGATTAGGCACATTTAGGATGATCTATCCTATATGAAAGATGTTAAATGCAAAGATGTGATGTTTTGAGATGATATGTGCCTTAATGATGTAATACGACTTTTATATAATGTTTTAATTGGACAAATGTTTTATAATGATGTGTTATCTTACTTAGCTAATTCGTTAGCTAACACTTGTTTCTTGAAATGTGTTGTCCCCTCAGGTTTAGCAAGTTATGTGATGGATGATGAATAAGAGCGAGGCATGGGTAGATTGACTTGAAGATGGCTATAGTTTACCTATAGTGGCTGCTCACTTTAGACTTTTGCATTATGTTTGAATATTTATGACTTGTATTCGTATTTTGGTCGGTTGTTTTATGTTGGGTAACCGATGGGTTTCCATTTGAACTTGTTTTGATGATATGGCTAGTAACACCAACTAATAAATGAACCAAACAGATTTTGTGGTTTGAACTTTTAGAGTTTACTTCCGCTTTCTTTTGACGCCGTTAGGATAAAATTTTTGGAAATCCATATTTTTAAACGACAGGTGTTACATCAATGAGATAGAAACAGTGGCTCTGATACCACTTGACAGTCCACGATTTGCTTAACTTATATTAATTATCTAGACAAGAAAGTAAAAGACAATAAGTAAAGAACAAGAACAAAGGTAGAATTCAAATACAAGAATCTATGCAAGTCTAATCATATGTATCATTGATTAAACAGTGAATACATGGTCGATATTACAACTTGTCTTACAAGAAAGTAAATGAAAAATACAATTGTTAAGTTTAGACTAACTAGAAACTTAAACAATTACAAGAGAGAAAGTAAGTGACACACACTTGTGGTGACAAACACAAAGTGTTTAATGTGCGGCTGTGTTGCTTTATATAGGGGAGGAATTAGGGCAACACAACCTTGCTTTGATAGTGATGGGATGGTGGTTGTCAAGATACTATTGGCTCGAAGTACTTGAGACATGTGCTCTTTGTCTTCTTTACCAAATCAGGTATGAGAGAGAAACCATTCTCTTTTGATCCAACTGCATCTTTACCATACAAGGTACATGACAGTTGGAACAACCACCATGTGACTCTTGTCTTCTTCTTATTCGAATTCTTCCCGCCTTGACAAACAATTTGGATAAGAATGCATTGTTGGCAAAGAGTCACTAGACTCGCTGATGACCACTCACCAGCGACTAAGTATTGTCAGCAAATCCTTGACTCAACACCTTTAGACTATACGACCAGGGTTGTAAAACTCGACCGACTCGGCCGGGAACTCGGAATCGGAATCGTGATCGGGGGTTAAACGGGTCGAGTTGGCCAGAATCGGGTGAAAACTCGGTCAATGACTTGGTCGCATGTAAAACTCGCCTGAATCGGTTAAGAATCGGCCGGATAGTGTCAAAACTCGGGTCAACTTTGGTCAAAAAAAAATTTTGTTTTTTTTTAAAAAAATAATCCTAAATTGGTTTAAGTTTATGTTTCTAATGAATGAAGTTTGAACTTTGAAGTATTATATTAAAGTTTCTAAACAATTATGTTTTAAGTTTGAAGTTTATTCCATATAATTTCAAAAACTATAAATTTTCTATATAAAAACCGATCCGGGTTCTCCCCGATTCCGATCCGAGTTTTTAAAAACTCGTGACTCCCCCCTCGTCGATCCGATCCCGAGTCACGAGTTCCCTAACCATGTATACGACACGTGTAAACTATTTGTATAGTTTTGAAAAAAGGATTTCATATGTACGTAAGGAGGATTAGGGGTGTTCACGGTCCAAGAACCGGACCGAACCGGACATGTACAATGGACCGAACCGAGAACCTTTTTCTCCAAAATACGCCTCCAAAATCAAAATACACCTCTTTTCTCCAATTATTCCGGCAAACTTTCCGGCCAATCACTTCTTTTTCTTCTTTTCTTCCTGCCGAACGAAACCAACAAACCAACATCAAAATACACCTCCAAAATCAAAATACACCTCTTTTCTCCAATTATCTTTTCTATTCTTTTCCCCATCACTTCTTTTTCTTCTTTTCTTCCTGCCGAACGAAACCTCTTTTCTCCAAAATACACCTCCAAAATCAAAATACACCTCTTTTCTCCAATCCTGCCGAACGAAACCTCTTTTCTCCAAAATACACCTCCAAAATCAAAATACACCTCTTTTCTCCAATTACCTTCTTTTCTCAATTCTTTTCTTCCTGCCGAACGAAACCTCTTTTCTCCAAAATACACCTCCAAAATCAAAATACACCTCTTTTCTCCAACGAAACCTCTTTTCTCCAAAATACACCTCCAAAATCAAAATACACCTCTTTTCTCCAATTATTCCGGCAAACTCAACATCAAAAACACCAACATCAAAATACACCTCCAAAATCAAAATACACCTCTTTTCTCCAACGAAACCAACAAACCAACATCAAAATACACCTCCAAAATCAAAATACACCTCTTTTCTCCAATACACCTCCAAAATCAAAATACACCTCTTTTCTTCCTGCCGAACGAAACCAACAAACCAACATCAAAATACACCTCCAAAATCAAAATACACCTCTTTTCTCCAATTACACCTCCAAAATCAAAACCCTTTTCTTCTTATCCCCATCACTTCTTTTTCTTCTTTTCTTCCTGCCGAACGAAACCTCTTTTCTCCAAAATACACCTCCAAAATCAAAATACACCTCTTTTCTCCAATTATTCCGGCAAACTTTCCGGCCAACTTTCCGACGAAACCTCTTTTCTCCAAAATACACCTCCAAAATCAAAATACACCTCTTTTCTCCAATTCTTTTCTTCCAACGAAACCTCTTTTCTCCAAAATACACCTCCAAAATCAAAATACACTTCTTTTCTTCAACGAAACCTCTTTTCTCCAAAATACACCTCCAAAATCAAAATACACCTCTTTTCTCCAATTATTCCGGCAAACTTTCCGCCCCATCACTTCTTTTTCTTCTTTTCTTCCTGCCGAACGAAACCTCTTTTCTCCAAAATACACCTCCAAAATCAAAATACACCTCTTTTCTCCAATTATTCCGGCAAACTTTCCGGCCAACTTTCCGCGGCGACTTTCCTCCCCACTCTCTTTTAAAATACACCTCCAAAATCAAAATACACCTCCAAAATCAAAATACACCTCCAAAATCAAAAACACCAACATCAAAATACACCTCCAAAATCAAAATACACCTCTTTTCTCCATTACCCTTTTCCCATCACTTCTTTTTCTTCTTTTCTTCCTGCCGAACGAAACCTCTTTTCTCCAAAATACACCTCCAAAATCAAAATACACCTCTTTTCTCCAATTCCAAAATCAAAATACACCTCCAAAATCAAAATACACCTCCAAAATCAAAATACACCTTCCTCCGAACGAAACCAACATCAAAATACACCTCCAAAATCAAAATACACCTCTTTTCTCCAATTATTCCGGCATTTTCTCGGCAAACTTTACACCTCTTTTCTCCAAAATACACCTCTTTTCTCCAAAATACACCTCTTTTCTCCAAAATACACTTCTTTTTCTTCTTTTCTTCCTGCCGAACGAAACCAACATCAAAAACACCAACATCAAAATACACCTCCAAAATCAAAATACACCTCTTTTCTCCAATCCTGCCGAACGAAACCAACATCAAAAACACCAACATCAAAATACACCTCCAAAATCAAAATACACCTCTTTTCTCCAATTATTCCTCCAAAATCAAAATACACCTCCAAAATCAAAATACACCTCCAAAATCAAAATACACCTCCAAAATCAAAATACACCTCCAAAATCAAAATACACCTTCCTCCGAACGAAACCAACATCAAAATACACCTCCAAAATCAAAATACACCTCTTTTCTCTTCTTTTCTTCCTGCCGAACGAAACCAACACCAACATCAAAATACACCTCCAAAATCAAAATACACCTCTTTTCTCCAATTATTCCGGCATTTTCTCCAAAACCCTCTTTTCCCCATCTTCTTATTTCCCCATCACTTCTTTTTCTTCTTTTCTTCCTGCCGAACGAAACCTCTTTTCTCCAAAATACACCTCCAAAATCAAAATACACCTCTTTTCTCCAAATTCGGTTCGGTTTCTCGGTTTTGTCGGTTTGGACCGCGTTATGAACACCCCTAAGGAGGATTGTTTGCTAGCTGTGTTTTGCTGTGTAGTTATATTTTTTCCAGTTTTCTTTAAAATTAAAAGAAAATAAAGTTGAAGCATGATACCTGGATAAATTGACATTTAAACATAATCAACGAGGTTATTGTTAATTCAGTGTACAAACTGATTTTAATGGCTCTAGTATTGTAAAAAGTATATTTAGATTTAAAATATATTATGTATGCACTAACAAGAGTATCCATGGTAATGATAATGGTAATAATAACGAGTAAAAATAAAAATAAAAAACTCAAAATTGCATTATACTGATTATAGCTAGTTTGGATCCTGACTATTTTTAGTGTAGTCGTTATCATGGATTCATTCACGCATTCCTTTGGTCGTATACGTTTTATTAACGCCACGCGTACCCCGACCATAGAATAAAAGGTAACCGGACCAGAAACTTTCCGCGGCGAATTTCCGCGGATATCGCCGCGGAAAGTCGGAAAAGACAAATGACTGTAACAACCACCAGCATTAATTGCGTGATGACTTTGACCAAACTTTCCGCGGCGATATCGCCGCGGAAAGTCGGAAAAGACAAATGACTGTAACAACCACCAGCATTAATTGCGTGATGACTTTGACCAAACTTTCCGCGGCGATATCGCCGCGGAAAGTCTCCTCGAATTTCGCGATTCAAACTTGACCGTCCGTTTCTTTCTTATTAAACCTTCTTTTCTTCTTATCCCCATCACTTCTTTTTCTTCTTTTCTTCCTGCCGAACGAAACCTCTTTTCTCCAAAATACACCTCCAAAATCAAAATACACCTCTTTTCTCCAATTATTCCGGCAAACTTTCCGGCCAACTTTCCGCGGCGACTTTCCTTACCGGCCAACTTTCCGCGGCGACTTTCCTGCGAGTTTTCCGGCCATCACTTTTTCCGGCGACTTTCCTTCGAGTTTTCCGGCCATCACTTTTAAATCCGGCCATCACTTTTTCCGGCGAGTTTTCCGGCCATTTTTCCCGACAAGGTATGTATTTTCCGGCCATCACCCTTTATTTTTGCTTTTATTTCTGGCCATTACCCTTTTTTGTTTGCTTTTATTTGTTTTTTGATAGTTTTGGTTTATGTTTGTATTTTATTTTCTATAGATTTTTTAGGTTTATTAGTATTGTAAATTGATGTGTTAGGATTATTAGTTAGTATTGTCATTGTTATAAGTATATAAAATTTTAACCTTTTAAAAATAACTATAAAAGTAATAAAAAGATAAGTTATAAATAGTATAAAAGTAAATGTGACAATTTTACCTTTATCGTATTGTTGTATGTATTATTAATATGGGTATAATTTGATTTGTAATTTGCAGTATAAATGGCTACAGTTCATGGTGGGGATGGTGGTAATGACCCACCACGTAAATCGTGGGTACGGAAAATTTGGGGCTGCGCCGGGAGCGGTGGTAAGAAATTTTGTGTTTCTATATATTATTTTTTATTTATGGACTTCATGTGAAATTAATAATTCTTTTGTTTTGTAGCACCTAAAAAAGGTCGGGGGAAGAACCAGGCACTAAACCTGGAGAAAAAGTTTCAAGAACAAGGTCGGCTTGAAGTCGATTTTGACACGAAAAGGTTTAAGACGTGGCACGCGGTGGGGGAATCGGGGTCTATGTTTAAAAGCTATATAGGGACATTGGTTCGTGGTTTGATCCTGATGCTGTATTTAATTGGTCCGCTGCTGCACATGCTCATGGCTCGCAAAGTGATCCCTCCTCTACTACGTATGGCTCGCAATTTGCTCCCACCTCTCCGTTCTCTTTAGGATCTATAAATTTGGGTAATGATGATATCTATTTGGGTAATGATGATATGTATTTGGGTAATGATGATGATGAGGACAATGATAATTATTAGTATTTGGTTGTGATAAACAATATATTTTTAAACATGGGTGTTAATTGTGTTTGTGGTTTAGTTATAAATTTATATTTTGTTGTGTTGGTTATGATATTCATGTTTAACAATATAGTCACTAGTATACGTATATATAAAAAGTGAAAAAAATATATGTAAAAAGGGAAAAAAATCAAACATCAAATATATGCATAATAACAAATATAAGTAAAAAAAATACAAACAAACTATATTATAACCAATCATAATAACAAATATAGATAAAGAACACGTAAACTATTATTTTAAAATAATAGTATTTTAAAATAATAATAACAACTATTAATTTAAGTTTAAAATACATCAATTTACACAAAAACGAAAAACCTTACAAACCAAGTATTATACAATATAAGTCAACTAATCAATCTGCTGAAATCGCGGAGGTGCCTTAGTAGCTTGAATGTGTCTGTCGTAATCAGCCAAACGGTCTTTGTACTTCGCATTAACTGCCCAGGCCCGCGATGCAGGTTTATCAAATCCCCAAGCTGAGGGGTAAGGCAATGGGCAGTCCTTGTCTAAATAAACCGTAACAAAATGTGAATTTCCCGATACCAGGCCAATGCATATCGGCTCGTCACGGTATAGCTGGTCTGGCCCCTTCCAAAAAGGGAAACATGTGATGTTTTCTTTGACACTTAAACAGATAATTATAAGACCCAAAGCATTGGACAGAAGCATAGCGCAATATGGAATCATCATCCAGTGTTCATATGGGCGACCATGGGGATAAGAGATTTGAAGCAAAGTATGTATGCGTTTTGCTTCACCACCGAATGCAACCTCATAGTATCCGAGTTTGGACTCATACTCCTCTAGCATTAGTTTGCGAATCCACTCGAACTTTTCCTCAGATTCACCCAAAGCAACAGCCAGTGCCCGAAATCCACAGTTACCATCAGATGAAACATTTTTGATATCCACAACGTAACGTTGAAAGTAAAAAGGGAGTTGATGAAGATATGTTCTCATGTCAGTCCATGTTGACTCCGTCTCGAAGAAGTTGTGTGTAACCGGTTCAGAGAAGTTCTGTGTATGTGGTCTCCCAAAGAGTTGATCAACAAAGCTGGACGTTTCTCCTTGCGTTTGGTTATTCGGGTCTGCGAAAAAACTTTGTGTGTCTGGGAAATGTGATTCGCTCTGTCTGCCACTTTGACTCCACTGTGGTTGGTTATAAGGTTCGTCGAAGAAAGTTGTACTGTCCGCGAACCGTGATTCGGTGCCCATATATTCACTCTCTCTCCCACTTTGAGGCCATTGTGGTTGTCTTTCATGTTCGTCGAAGAAACGTGATTGTGTGCTCACATATTCACTGTTTCTCCCATACTGGCCCTCTGCAAAGAATGACGACTGCGAAAAACGAGCGGAAAACCCCCCCATGGACTGGGTATCCTGAAAAGTCGGTCTGGAAAATTGAACCGACTTGGATTTTTGAAGACCGGAAGGTGCTGTATTTGCCGTTGGTATGTTAATGTCGGGCACCTGCAACAAATAATAGATCAATTAATTAGACTTCGAATTATAGGTTCAAACAGGATGCACTTACGTATAATAAATCAATTAACTATACATCAATTATGATTGGACGTACTTGAGGTATTTTTTTCTTTGCTCCGATTGGTCTTCCACGTTTATTTTTAATAACGGAAGGGTCTTTAATTTTTGTTCTCCCCGGATAGACGATGTCTTTTATTTTTGATATCCAGTTTTTCCTCTGGGCCTTCGGTTGCTGCTTTATCTTTACCTTAACATCCTCTATTAAATCATTGATACATTCGTCATCATCTGAGTCTTTTCGATAATCATTGTCCGGCAGGCACGTCGACGGTGTTAAGTCTAGCTTTCTCCAAAAGCAATCTATGTTCTCCACCTCAACACGTTTGCCTACATTATTTAAAAGCAAATATAATTTTTTTGCATTTTTAAAAAAAACATCAAATATGGACTAATTAAATATACTCCCATTTGCCTTGCGCGATGAATGCTGGCATGCAATGTTTGTCGATGTTTCTCCATATGTGGGTTCTACAAAGTAAATGGTATGTTTCCGGCATAACAGTTTTGCATGCTTTCATGAGGGCCAGATCCCTGTCCGTGAGTACGACACGTACATCAAACCTTCACCTAGGGTCGACTTCAAACACTCCAACACCCATCTATAATTATGTTCCTGTTCACTTGTGATAAATGCGTACGATATGCTGAAAGTCCTGTTTGTTGAAGTCACCCCGACAATCTCGACCAATGGCATGTTGTACAAGTTGGTTTTGTACGTGGCGTCTATTTGGATAACCCAAGGAAATGCACGCCACAACTCAAAAGAAGTCGGATGTATAAAAAACAGATTTTGCAACCGACCAGTTGCACTATTTGTGGTGTAATAATACAAGTATTTTTGCTCTTGTAGCAAACTGAACATAACCTGCGACGGTTGAACAAAATGGCGTATGTGGTTCGTTTCAAATACCATAGCAAAGTAAATGGTATGTTTCCGGCATAACAGTTTTGCATGCTTTCATGAGGGCCAGATCCCTGTCCGTGAGTACGACACGTACATCAAACCTTCACCTAGGGTCGACTTCAAACACTCCAACACCCATCTATAATTATGTTCCTGTTCACTTGTGATAAATGCGTACGATATGCTGAAAGTCCTGTTTGTTGAAGTCACCCCGACAATCTCGACCAATGGCATGTTGTACAAGTTGGTTTTGTACGTGGCGTCTATTTGGATAACCCAAGGAAATGCACGCCACAACTCAAAAGAAGTCGGATGTATAAAAAACAGATTTTGCAACCGACCAGTTGCACTATTTGTGGTGTAATAATACAAGTATTTTTGCTCTTGTAGCAAACTGAACATAACCTGCGACGGTTGAACAAAATGGCGTATGTGGTTCGTTTCAAATACCATATCAAAGTAAATGGTATGTTTCCGGCATAACAGTTTTGCATGCTTTCATGAGGGCCAGATCCCTGTCCGTGAGTACGACACGTACATCAAACCCTTCACCTAGGGTCGACTTCAAACACTCCAACACCCATCTATAATTATGTTCCTGTTCACTTGTGATAAATGCGTACGATATGCTGAAAGTCCTGTTTGTTGAAGTCACCCCGACAATCTCGACCAATGGCATGTTGTACAAGTTGGTTTTGTACGTGGCGTCTATTTGGATAACCCAAGGAAATGCACGCCACAACTCAAAAGAAGTCGGATGTATAAAAAACAGATTTTGCAACCGACCAGTTGCACTATTTGTGGTGTAATAATACAAGTATTTTTGCTCTTGTAGCAAACTGAACATAACCTGCGACGGTTGAACAAAATGGCGTATGTGGTTCGTTTCAAATACCATATCAAAGTAAATAAATATAAAAAAATGTATATTTTATATATGTAACCTGCATTGGAGTTTCCCCATGTTTTTCGGCCGCCCTCTTCCGTAACGTTTTTAGAAAATTGTGAATGTCCTCCTTGCGGCTCAAGTTTCCTGAAATTCATCTTTCAACCGCTTTAGAATATGACGGGGATTTGTACCGCGATGATATTCAGCTTCCACAAATGATTTTTCAGCTTCACTCATCCTTCTTGCGTACGCGTAACCCTCTAGATTGTTAGCTGAATAGTGATTATGTCTCGGGTCTATAATGTTGACCGTCCAACCACCATCGCTTTTCAAGCGGCCTTCCAATCTAAAGGGGCAGTCAATTTTTACTGACCTTGTAACGAGCCCAAGTAACCTTTTATCTTTTCCCCCATGAAGATTACACATTAAGGTCATTTTATTGACAACACCATCTGAGTTGGAATTTGTTCGTCGTTTGATTAAGACATAACCAAGCGCATTTGCTGTTCTTTGGGCCCAGTTGAACAGTTCTTCGTGTGAATGAAAAACCTGAAATAGTAAAGTGTTCCCGAAACAAACAAAACTCATTATCGTGACAAAACTTTTAAATAAACGTTGATGTCATCATTTAATAATACCTCCTCGGTGTAAAAATCGTTAGCGTCATAGTCAAATTGGGGGGCCACCTCCGGGGTCTCAAATTCTTCATCAGGCTCTTCTAAATTAAACTCAAAATTGTGATCTCCCCACAAATTCTCAAAAGAATCCATCTGAAAACACATTTATATCAATAATATGATTAAACATAATACATATGTATGGATAAATATCTAAAGTTATAATATACTATATATATATAAATTACACATGGCAATATTGGTAGTTCAATATGTTCGGACAACTTCGGAATGAATGAAAGCGAAATGTATATGTAATATGGATATATTAGGTAAAATGAAAGCAGAATAAGGATACATACCTTTGCAGTAGAAAAATCTATAAAACGAGAGCGATATAAAACGAAAGCGATATAAAATGAAAGCAGGTATGAACCAAGAGCGATATAAAATGAAAGCTGAACCAATGGAGCGATATAAAATGAAAGCTGAACCAATTTTCGTTTACTTATAGCCCAATGAGCAAACACCATACACTGTTGACCAACAATTTCCATTTGTCTTTTTCGACTTTCCGCGGCGATGTCGCCGCGGAAAGTCGAAAAAGACAAATGGACAAAAGTAGCTGTCGACTGTCACAGCTACTTTTGTCCATTTGTCTTACTCGACTTTCCGCGGCGACATCGCCGCGGAAAGTCGAGTAAGACAAATGGATACTGTTGACTGTCATAGTCAACAGTATCCGTACACTGTACGTAACTTTCCGCGGCGACATCGCCGCGGATAGTCTGGTCCGGTTACCCTTTATTAGGTCGGACTACATGGCGCCTTAATTAATTAAGTGAGCATTTAATACGCACGGTTCGGTCTTTCTACGACACATACATATGACCTTTGAATGATTGGGTCACTGTAGACTTCGTCAACAATAGTTGAAGTAGTCCGAGGGTATATATAGTTTCTTTTGTGTGTGAAAAGAATTTCCGATCGATTTCAAGGCCCACACTAACATTCGAGAGTTGGTTATTAATATAGTTTTTGAGTGTAAGTTTTTTTCTTTTTTAATTACGACTAATATATATATACCCGCGCAATGCCCAGTATCACATAAATTTTTAAGTTTTAAATTTTAAGCTATATTCCATAATGAAAATTTTAAATATTTTATAACATAGTAAAGATAGTAAAAGGTTAATAATTTTTTTTCATTTTTGCTTTACTTGTTAATTTGTTATTTTTTGTAAGATATTGGATGCATATATGGGGTATATTTTGATTGCGTATCTTTGAAATAAAATCTCTTTGCTCATCTTAAAAGAAGCAAAATATTATCACAACAATTTCTTTTTATCCCGTATAAAAAATAAATCGGTGTTGTATTTACATATATTTTTTTTATTTGAATGGTATCTCATGCTAAAAGACATTTTTGGGAATGGAAGAGGTGATAACAGTTGACGGCCACACCCACAATTGTTAATGGGACAACAGGGCACATTTTGCATCTTTATTTGTTTTTGTAAAACGATCAAAACAATTGAACGTTTTGGATAATTGCATTACGAGCCTCTTATTTCTTTTACCCATAATTTCTTTTAAAATGTGGTTTGTTTGTTTATATTCGCTCACTCCTATATTGTTGTTTGCTCTCAACAATGAAACAATAGGGAAGTACTCTTTTTCACATACCAATAAACATCAATAATATATTTTTTTTATTGATAAAAGATGTGTATGTAATTTTTTGTATGGGTTAAGCTATATAGTTTGTTATATAAATTATCAATTAATGGGTTTTTTACATGTTTAATGGGCTTACTAAAATATATTTAAATATAAAGGTTTAAAAATTCGGACCTCGACAGCTCGCCCGCTTTGACCTATGCCAAAACTGGCCATGCTTTTGTTAAAAAGAACAGGTTGCCTTTGTTTTTCTGTTACATGAGTATGTTTTGATTCTTTTTGAACAATTCAGTTTCATTCTCTTAATTGTTCTCATTACTTGTATATTTATCGGAACAAACAAACTGTAAAGGAATCTGTTAACATGAAAAAAAATTCGATGAAATCAAAAGAATGACTAGCTCAACAAAAAAATTCTTCCAGACTGATTTTTTATATGTGAATCTGATTACAATATAATATTCTACACCGTTGTATGAAAGTTAGATTATTTTTATATGAGAAACTACCATTTTACCATTAATGAATTAATTAAATCACCAGTCTCTTATCTTTAAAAATATCTTCACACTCTTTTACATCAATTACATTTACATCAATTATCTACATTACTCAACTCTGCTACCACCACCAACAATCGATGCCGATATCACCACCAGTCGCCACGCCGCCGCCACCACTACACTGCCACCGCCATCGCCAACTTTGTTATATTACGTGGTTACCATTCTATTTATTAATATTTATATCCCTTTATTTTGTTAAAAGATACATAACCCATGTATAGGTACATTTTTTTTTTCCATTTTTTTAACAACAAATTTCCTACGACACAATCAAATAATCCGATTGATCTTTGTATTATATCCAAGAAAAAAGAGCTCTAAACTGACCCATGTATAGGTACGTTGAATCTAAACGAGACACGAGAGTATATAAGTATAGGGAGAGGATTCCCTCAAGTTGATTCCCCAACTTGAGTCAAGTTGGGGACATCTTGACCCTTGAATGAAAATCAAAGAGCCAAGATTATCCTAGTCATGTTAGAGTAACTCGAGGGAATCCCCTCCCATAAGGATATTACATATTTACAACTACACCCCTTAAACTATTGTTACATCTTCATATTAGATCTAACAATGATCACTTTGAGGTTTAGACGATTATGTGAGATGAGTGAGGATTGAGGAAATCATAGTAAAGTGGCCATGATTTTGGTTTTTTAGTTCTAAGACTACTGTATTTGTAAAACCTAGATAAAAAGATTAAATAACTAAAGATATAGGTGGACTATTAACCTATTTAGTGGGTATATAATTCCGCCTTAATTTTTTTACATATACCTCTTAACAGTGCAATAACACTTGTATAGTGTACATTTGGAAGTCAGGGGTTGATGGAAAAATGAAAAGATGAATAATTGGAAAGAGTGAAAGATGACGTATGAAAAAAAGAATAAGTGGAAATGGTAAACGGTTAAGGATGGTAAATATCAAGATGATCCGCTGTGGGCATTGGGCAACAATGGGTTCATTACTTCATTGTAAATGTATATGGCTGACTTTTTAGGTGTGATCCATGTGACCGCACCAAGTGTTCTAAAAGGTTTTGCATTATATTTTAACACAGATTAATTATTGAGATTCTATATATATGGATTAAATTTCAAAAGTTAAGTCATCATTGTGTAGCCATATATATACCAGCACTTTCTAAAAAAAACCTATAGATACAGAAGTTTACAAAAGTAAATATGGACAATGACAAAAATGAAGTTCACAGCTATCTAGCTAGCTAGGTAGCAACCACTTGGACCAAACTCTTGAAAGGTGGTGCAGGACTGGCGCCCGTTGCTTCTGACGGAACCCCAATTGATTAATCATTTTTAGGACCTCACTCATTTTTGGCCTTGACGTTGGGTTTTTAGACAAGCACTTGTTGGCTATAATTGACAATTTTTGTGCTGACTTTAGTGAGTACTGACCTTGGAGTCTTGGATCGATGATTAGCGGGAACTTTTTTGATCCTAGAAAGGGTTTCACCCATTCTAAAAGGTTTTGCTCGTTCTTAGCCCGGGTCATATCCAATGGGCGCCTCCCTGTGATGAGTTCATACAAGAACACCCCGTAGCTCCATATGTCACTCTTGGACGTGCGATTCCCTATTAGGATGTACTCTGGTGCCATGTATCCTGCCATTCCTACAGCCTGATGACAAGTTTAGAATCATCAAAATAGAAGTGCTAGTTTGGTTATTGAAGTCTATAAATGCACATATATACTCATCACATTTTACACATAGTTAACCTATATATATGTTAACTACAAGGGTGGGGCCTAATGATAAAGAATGGGTTTTTAAGGGTGAAAAACGGAAAATACTTAGAGGTTCCAAGTTCGAATCCTAGGTGTAAAAACATACCCCCTATGCCCCACAAAGGTTCATCTGCGATGACTCTGGGCTACCTGCAAAGCGGGTCGGATACCTAGATTACAAAAAAAAAACTATATATATATACAAGGCCACGGGGCTAGCAGACGATCATAAAAAGTGAAAGCTAATATTAGAGGCATACCATAGCTGAGACATGGGTAAGTTCTCCTTGAGGACCTAATCGAGCCAATCCCAAATCCGAAAGCTTAGCATTCCATTGACTGTCTAGAACAACGTTGGAAGATTTGAAATCTTCAAAGATATTCTACAAAAATAAAAATATTTCCAACTATGTAAGCAATCACATTTGTAAATTATCTTTGTTTGGAGCTTTAGAATTACCTGAAAATCCATTTCTTCATGTAAGTATGTCAAGGCACGAGCAGCGTCTTGAGCCACTTTCAGTCTCATGGTCCATGAGAGTGGTGTTTCAGAACTTGTGGATAAATGATAGTCCACACTTCTATTAGGCATGTATTCATAAACTAGAAGCCGTTGTATGCCTCTTTCATTGTCTTCTGCACAATAACCAACTAGTTTGACAAGGTTTGGATGCTCAACTAACCCGACAACATGTACGTCTGTTACCCAATCTTTGATCTCCTGTTACATAGTAATTGGATCACAAACTTAGATACTAATTGTAACTTTTTACTTTGTTCCTGTTCAACACAAATAGAGTGAATTTGGGGACTTTGGCCAATTACACCTTAGGTAAAGAAATTTAGTAAGTCTCTGTACAATGGAAAAATTAAAAACTATGATTCTTATTGTAGTTGCATCTTTTGGTAAGTATAAGAATTTTACTAATTAGGTAATTATAACTTTATTTGACCCACTAAAGTCAAAATTTTACTATGGCAAAAGTGGAATCGCTTCGCTGGCTAGGTTAGGTTGGAGCAACGAATGATCACATGTCCAAGGTAGCTTCTATCGTGTCACCCATTACCGGGTACAATGACAAAAACTATGAGTATGATTTGGCTGCTCCAATAAAGTTCTAATTACCCGAATGAATGTAAAACGGAAGTTATAGTTATCAAAGTGAACTTTTCTGGAGGAATGTTATGTATTTGAAGGCTTGAAGCCAATTTGTAGAACAGGTATGGTCAATATTGATATATTCGTGAAACTGGTAGTTCCCGACTATGCCAAACAAGCAAAACCTGGAAATGCCAACGCCGGTCTTTGCCTATGTGTTACACTGTACGTGGGAAGCTCGTGACTTTGTAGTTCTGGATTTCAGACTATCATTTATGCAAAGATGACACACAACCAGCCACCACCCCTGTATAGGCTAAAGTCAGGAAGTATGAAGTCCTGTCTTTGGAAAAAAGTAGTCTAATGCCCGGAACTATGAAGTCTGGGTTTCCCACGTACGCTGTAATCACAGCTGGAATGACACATAGGCAAAGACGAACGTTGACTATTACAGATTTGTCTTGTTTGGCATAGACTCGAATTACCAGCTGGGTATATATACTGGTCTCACAAATTCATCCCATTGACCAAACCTATTCTATAAGTTGGCTTCAAATACATACCATTCCTCCAAAATTATTACCAAAGTAGACAATCATAAAGAATTTATTGTTATATTTTATGACATGTTTCATTACTTTTTCTTCTGAAAAAGTATTAAATGAAATGTCATATTGTTGTTATATAGTAATCAAATGACTGTCTACATGTCACCTCCCCATAACCTGTCTATGACGGAATAGGGTATTGTTGTTGTATAGTGATCAAGTTTCTTCAATTTAACCGGGGCTAGGGTTCCCTACATTACCCTTTTTTTTTAAGTTTCTTCAATTTTCGACACTAATTACCTCCTAAGCGACTCAAACTTGATCATTCAACTCGAATAATTTTCGCATTGACGCAAGAAAGCTATTAGAGAACATATATATAAGAAACTTGCCTGCAATGCGCCATTAGCGTACTTCACAGTCACACGAATCTCATCAAAAGGATGTTCCAAATTGTGAATCACACCTTTATACACGCTCCAAAACCCGTCCTCTCCGATCTTCCAAGCCCTACTAAAGTTATTAGTAGCTGCTCTGAGTTCAGCAAGTGTGAACACTCTCAGATTGTTTAGTTTGTCAGACAAATTTGAAAGTGATCGGCTGAGATCCGAAGAAGCTGTATAAAAAGATGATTGATCACTTGAATAATTCGATTTCGTAGGAGTTATTGTGCCAGTTTCAATATCATCTTCCCAAGAAATGGAGAAACATCGGCAGTGAAACACCATCAATGTTTTTTCTGTCTGTTAATCATTTGACTGAAAGAAAAAGGTATTTAGAATGTAACAGGATATACAAATACAAAGCAAATGTGAATTGCTTAAGCCTAACTTTGTGGCCCATGCATTAGTTGGCCATATGACTTTCTAAACTTTAATTATTTGGTTTTTGGAAACTTTTAAGGAATTTGCAAAGCTAGTGGGAAACTTCCTTGTCGACTTCATTCTTAGTCAACGATATTATAATCGAAAAGTTTTTTTGTTTCGGAGAAATTATATTACTCGTACAAATATTTATTTTTAGAATTGCGCTATGTTACATAATAGATATAATGGGGTCAAAGTGTAATGTTTGTAAGAGTTTAGGGAGTCAAGTTGTAAAAGATAAAACTAGTTGGTTGAGTCGGTTACTAACCGCTATATAACTCTGTACCCAGATCATTTGAATGATAGCTTGAATATTGATACAATTTATTCTCTTCTCTGAAATCCTTCTTCTTCGATTCTACTCATAACAGTGGTATCAGAGCCGTCGATTCTCCGACGAGCTTTCGATTCCGGTTACAACTCTGATTGAGATTCCGGCTAGTCATTGATTCTCTTCCTCCTAAAATCAATGGCTGTTAGAACTCTTGATTCGATTTCTTTTTCGTGAACCTGTGATTCCGATCACTTTCTCCGGTGAACTTTTATTCTCCGGTGACCTATCCTTTTAACAAAAGAAAAAATCAGAAAAAATTCAGTAAATCCAAAATTAATCACAAATTCATCATTAATTCACAATAAATAACCTAAATCAGTACAATTCAATGGCGGCTCCGAGTTTTAATGGTGATGATGCTAATGGTTGGAAACGAAGGTGTGAGGAATTCTTTTTGGTTGATGAAACACCTAACAATCGGAAAGTGATGTATGCTGCTATCAAATTTGAAGGCAGAGCATTACATTGGCATCAACTCCATGCAAAAACCAGTGGGAAGTCATTGTTGGATATGTCATGGGATGACTATTCAAGAGCAATGTTATTGCATTTTGGAGAGGAACCAGAATTAGAAGGTGAACTCTTACAAATTCAGAAGGCATTGAGCAATCTACAACTAGCACTTGCACGAGTAGAAGAAGATGTGTCAAGAATGCAAAAACAATCATTGATGATACAGGATTCTTTTGATGAGATTGAGGTTGAGTTGGTTGAGTGTGAGGAGAAATCAGAAACGAAAGGTATACATTCTCAAACTGATTCTTCTTCTCCCTTATAGTATGATGATAGCAATTTAGTGAGTTTTGGGAATGAAATTAGAATGAATTTTGAAGTAGGAAATAGTGCACACCAGGTGTTTGATGAAATGCCTGACCGATATTTGAGTGGAATTGAGGTTGGATTTAGTGATATCTCTCTACGTAGGACTATTTTAAGCAACAATTCAGTAGGTTTTGTAGATAAAGATGAAGTAAGTTCAGCATGTGAAATTAGTGCATGTAAGGTGTTTGATGAAAGTCCTGAAAACGTTAGTGATGGAATAAATGATGAATTTAAGGCTCAATTCAGTGGTAAATCTGCTTGTGGGAGTATTAATGATGTGATTGTTGAGCTGAATGATAGTACGAATCTTGTTTTTAGGCAGTTTAAGGATGAATTCGGCAGTTTAAATATAGGAGTTTTTGTCTTGAATGATTCTGGTGTGGTTATGGCATTCCAGTTTTTTGGTGATATTCGGTATTGTGTCGGTGATTTTTGGGGTCAAAAATCTTTAAAGAGGGGAGTATTAGGTAATACTAGTATGTTTATGGATATAGAATCTTTTGAATGGAAACCGGGTTGGAATAGTCTTATAAGGGGTTGTATCTATGAGAGTAATGGGGCTGATCATTTGTATATATGTATGGGGAGTAAAGATATTCTGAAAGCAATGAATCTTGACAAAAGCTGGGGGTGTTTGTTTCGAGTATTTGGTTTAAATCAAAAGCGAGGGATGAATAGTATGCATAGACATTCATATGGTCTGGTTGTTTTTGTTAGCAAGAATAAGGATAATATCAGCTTAGGATGGAATGGTTATACATCAACTAAGTGTTATTTGGTAGTAAGTGAAGAAAGAAGGTTAACAAGGTTAGTGGTTGGAATATTTTTGGGCAGAAATTGTAAGCTTGTGGAAAGGGGTCATAAAAGTTTGAAAAGTGTATTTGCACTGTTTCATAGTAATAGAGTACTTTTGGTTTCTGTCCAAGGTTGTGGCAGTATAGAGACTGAAGATAGTTATAAGTTGGGCATAAAAAATGAGTGGAGTGGAAGGTTATCAGTGTGTTTTGTTGTTGCTGATAATAAGAGTGGTATTACTGCTTTAGGGGGAAATGATTATCTGAAATTAGATGTGATTCAGACGGGTTTTAATGGGTCAGAAGGCGTGTGTGAGATTTCTGAGAATATATACACTCCAAAGGATGACTTGAATCGGTTAAGAAGCAATTTGAGCAATGAAAGTGAGCAAGCTGACAGTGTAGTAGTTGCAGAGAGTTTCCATGATGGTGTAAACATAATTCAAGATGAGATGGTTGTTCCAGCTACTATTGGTGGAGTAGGAAGTCAGTTGGTCGATATGTGTGAAGAATCTGAATCGCTCTGTCATGAGATAATGAAGAAAGAACCAGTTTTAATGGTCAGAAGGCGTGTGTGAGATTTCTGAGAATATATACACTCCAAAGGATGACTTGAATCGGTTAAGAAGCAATTTGAGCAATGAAAGTGAGCAAGCTGACAGTGTAGTAGTTGCAGAGAGTTTCCATGATGGTGTAAACATAATTCAAGATGAGATGGTTGTTCCAGCTACTATTGGTGGAGTAGGAAGTCAGTTGGTCGATATGTGTGAAGAATCTGAATCGCTCTGTCATGAGATAATGAAGAAAGAACCAGTTTTAATGGGTCAGAAGGCGTGTGTGAGATTTCTGAGAATATATACACTCCAAAGGATGACTTGAATCGGTTAAGAAGCAATTTGAGCAATGAAAGTGAGCAAGCTGACAGTGTAGTAGTTGCAGAGAGTTTCCATGATGGTGTAAACATAATTCAAGATGAGATGGTTGTTCCAGCTACTATTGGTGGAGTAGGAAGTCAGTTGGTCGATATGTGTGAAGAATCTGAATCGCTCTGTCATGAGATAATGAAGAAAGAACCAGTTTTAATGGGTCAGAAGGCGTGTGTGAGATTTCTGAGAATATATACACTCCAAAGGATGACTTGAATCGGTTAAGAAGCAATTTGAGCAATGAAAGTGAGCAAGCTGACAGTGTAGTAGTTGCAGAGAGTTTCCATGATGGTGTAAACATAATTCAAGATGAGATGGTTGTTCCAGCTACTATTGGTGGAGTAGGAAGTCAGTTGGTCGATATGTGTGAAGAATCTGAATCGCTCTGTCATGAGATAATGAAGAAAGAACCAGTTTTAATGGTCGATATGGTTGTTCCATTCGCTGGAACTTATACAGATCAAAAGAAAGTTTTTATTCCTTGTTTAGTTATGGATGTATCAATTTTAAAGGTAGTGGCTGCCATGAAAAATCTTGCAACAAGTATCAAATGTTCTGCAATTGCATCCTTCAACACAGTTATACATGAAAAGGAAGTTGGGAATTTGGTTATAATAATTACAAAAGATATGGTTGGTGCATGCACAAAGGTCGTTGGAAGAAATGATGGTAGTTGTGTTCTTTTATGGTCAGAGGATGAACTTGAATTACATTATTACCAAAAGTATGTTGACATCTTAACGACTGATGTGGGCAACAAAATAGTCATTACCACAGCTTCAACATTGGCAAGAGCAGTGAAGGAAATGAATAAAGATAATATATGAGATTCATTCAAGAAGGAGAATAGATGGGAATTACAACCTTCTCTCGACATGATCAAGAAAAACGATAAGGACAGAAGACTTCTTACAGTCGATGTCAACTATTATCAGTTTACAAGAGAAGACGCTTCTACAGAAATAGCAAGGGAGATACAAGAGGGGAATTCGAGTTGAGAGGCGTTTGAAAGATTGGTTTTGGCTATTCATTGAGTTGCATAAAAGAAGCTGTGACGTTGCATGTTTGGCTGGGCTGAAAAGAAGCTTCATGACTTTGATTTTTGAGGGCAAAAATCTCATAATGGGGGGAGTATTGTTACATAATAAATATAATGGGGTCAAAGTGTAATGTTTGTAAGAGTTTAGGGAGTCAAGTTGTAAAAGATGAAACTAGTTGGTTGAGTCGGTTACTAACCGCTATATAACTCTGTACCCAGATCATTTGAATGATAGCTTGAATATTGATACAATTTCTTCTCTTCTCTGAAATCCTTCTTCTTCGATTCTACTCATAACACGCTATCTATCTTAAAAGTCTGTTTTCAAATGATATAATCATCGTTCGGTTAAATTTGTGAGTTAACAGGTGATCAGAGAAATACATAAAAATATTCATCACGATATCTTAAATGTGAAATTTTTATAAACTTTTTCCATGAAAACAGGCTACTCAGTTTTCTAAAAAAGCTCATAAAATGATTTTTTTACCCTCAACAAGTCGGTAGGCTTACCATACTCAAATCAGGTAACAGATGGTAATAGAATTACTGAATAGATACAAAATTAATGATGCAAAAGAACTGAAACTTTTTAATTACTTAAATCTAATATCGAAACCAACGTGCAGTGGACCGTTTCTATTTTCTAAGCCTTACATAAGCTAACAAATGCGGCTCATACGGACAAGATTTTTAAGAGATATATAGGGCAGACTCTAGATCAACTTACAACTTCAAAATCAAAATGCATCAATATAGATTCTATGACTTCATTATTTATAATGCATATAATCTACATATATAGTTTTGGCGTCTGAACTAGTAATATACTAATATATATGCAAGCCCAGTTAGCTTATATCAAATATGCAGATACAAAAAGCTCATAGGCAAGGTGTGTTATGAAACAACTATTAACCACTGATCACCGCGTTCCCTGCCAGTAAAATCGTGCAAATTTTACATATATAGTGGCTCTGTACATTGGTTGATAGCTAGACAGGGGCAAGAACCTAACTGGCTACTTGCTAGTTGCTACAATACACATTAACATTCTTTGTAAAACAAGATTGATCTCAAGAGCTTTATAGAGTGTTTTCAAGGAAGATGGGCATATGATCTAAGTTGAATATCGATGGATTCTTTTTCGCCTTTATTTTTGGTGTTCTTGCGAGTCTTTTTACCGATGCTGATACCCAAAACTATTTTCTTCCACTTGATACCAATCACTGGGACCATCATCTTGAGACGTGGCTCATGACTAGTTACTTGTGACGGTACCCCAATGAGTTGGTTAACCATTTCTAACACCTCGCTCATCTTTGGTCTTGACTTTGGGTCTCTAGACAAGCAACAATTGGCTATAAAGAACAACCCTTGTGCTGACTTTAGTGAGTAGGCACCTTCGAGTCTTGAATCAATGATTCGCTGGAAATTTTTAGATTCCAGGTAAGGTTTCACCCATTCTAGAAGCTTCTGCTCATTCAGAGGCCGGTTTCTATCCACTGGCCGCCTGCCTGTTATAAGTTCATAAAGAAAAACCCCATAGCTCCATACATCACTCTTGGATGTAAGATGCCCAATTGCAAGGTACTCTGGAGCTGCATATCCCATGGTTCCTACAAACTGATAAAAAAAAGCTAAAATATAAACAATATGATAAAATGGAAAACCATCACAATTTTGTGTGAGATAGAAGAGGCAAAATACTTTTTTCTCTTACAAAAATGGATGAAGAACACATGAGAATGAAAGAAATCATGAAAACTAAATGAAACATGACGTACTAACAAACCTTAGTTGAGATATGAGTGAGTCCTTCTTGTGGACCTAATCGTGCCAACCCAAAATCTGAAAGCTTAGCATTCCATTGGTCATCTAGTAGAATGTTGGACGATTTGAAATCTCTGAAAATAATCTACAAGAAACCAATGTTAGTGGTCCTGTAACTCGTAGGCGTGTACCTGTGTAAAGTATGCCTTCCTACTTTTTTCTTATTTTTAATGGTACGAGTCTTTTACCTGAAAGTCCATATCTTCGTGTAGATATGTCAAGCCACGAGCGGCATCTTGAGCCACTTTTAGTCTCATTTTCCACGAGAGAGGCGTTTCTGACTTCATAGATAAATGATCTCTCACACTTCTATTTGGCATATATTCATAGACTAAAAGAAGTTGTGTTCCTTCACAATTTTCCTCAGCACAATAACCAATTAATTTGACAAGGTTTGAATGCTCAACCACGCCAAGAACGTTCACCTCTGTTTCCCACTCTTTGTGCCCCTGTCGCAACAATTTTCATTTATTTTTGCCCAGGAAAATTTACCAGGTGGTTTGGAAGTTGTTGAAATATCAAATCAATTATGTCATTTCTCACTTGGTATGGTTTGTGCAGGCTCTCAACTTGATGATTCATCAAAGCTCTTAATTGGAATGCAGCTTGGATCATGGAAAGAAGATGCTTATATAAGGAAGGAAGAAAGAAGGACCTACTGTGCAAGTATTTGAAGGAGAGAAGGACTGAAGATGGAAATTTACTCCTATTTTGTATTTTATGCTTTTTCTGTAATAAATAAGAATGGAGGGACCATTTATGTAACTTCGTATAGGGTTTGGCTATATAAGCCAAACCCGACCACTGTTCCTCCTGACCACTTTGTTGCAGCCCTTTTTCTTTACCGTTTGAAAACCCTATGTTTCAATGTAATCGTTTAATCTATTTTCTGCTTATATTTTGTACTAAAACCTTTAATCAATCTTATGACTAGTTCGTTCATATATGCTGCAGCGATGTGTGTCTATTTTAAGTATATATTCATAGTTTTTTACATGGTATCAGAGCCATGTTCAAATCTTTATACGTTTTTTGAATCAAATCGTTATATATATATATATATTTACATCAAGATATCTTTATTTATTAGATCGGATAATTTTTCCGATCAAAACCCTATTTCTTTCAATATTTGTTGTTGTTTCTGCTCGTGTGTAGGGTTTGATTCTTCATAGAATCTTAACCTTGCCACTTGTAGCGGTTTCTTACAAGATCTAGTTATCAACACGATCTTTATAGATCTGCGTTTGATCTAAGCTTATCTTGTTTATCTCTCCTTTTTCTTGAAATCAATCCTCTGTTAAAGGGATTGATCTTTAGTTGGAGTATATTATCTTGTCCCTTTATTGATTATTGGAATTACTGTTTGCGACCCCACTGTAAGCATTCTGTCCTACCCATCTAGTAGCAAATTGTTTCTTGCTTGGAGGGCTCTAAGTGAGAAAAGTTTGGCCTATCAGTTGGGATCTTTTTTTTTTACCACAAATCTTGTTTGTTTATGTGTTTATTTGCCATGACTATCTCTGCTTATTGTGAAGTTGTTATTGAGGTTTCAAGGGTCAGTATTAAGTTCTATGTGAAATTTGATTGATCTGCTAGTGTTGTTGGTCTTATCTGTTTCTTGTTCTTATTTTTATCTCTGCTTATTTATCTTGCTCTAACTCTTCTTGGTAGAAGAGAGGGACCTTGAACATACCTGTCAAGACACTTGAGTGTTCTTGAATCTGGCCTCTGTTCCTGCTCCCTTTAGGATTTCTGTGTTTCTTTTATTTATTACTAAGCTCTGTTGTTGTTTGCATGCTATTTGTCTCTTTTTCTTGCTTCTATGGATGAGCTTGATGCTTTTGGTGAAATGGATATGTTGGGAACTCAAATAAGCAAACTTGATTTTGGTGATCCTCTGTATTTACATGCTAGTGATACTTCTGGTGCTCCTTTAATTAGTTTAAAGTTGAAAGGAACAGAAAATTATAAAATATGGGCATGTGCTATGGAACTTGCATTGGAAACTAAAAACAAGCTAGGATTTATTAATGGTACATGTGAAAAACCTGATGACAATGATATTCTTGCTAAACAATGGGAAAGATGTAATTCTGTGGTTCTTTCTTGGATTCTTGGTTCTTTATCTGATGATGTGTATTTGGGTCAAATTTTTTCTAAAGATGCTATGTCTGTTTGGGAGGAACTTAAGGAAACCTATGATAAGGTTGATGGTTCAATTACTTTTAACTTGCATCATAAAATCAATTCTTTGACTCAAAATGGCAGCAATCTTTCTGACTATTATCATAGATTAAATGCCCTCTGGAGGCAGTTTGATTCTCTTGTTAAACTTCCAACCTGTACTTGTAATGCTGCAAAAGGTTTTCAAGAACATCATCAACTTATTAAACTAATGCAATTTCTTATGGGTCTGGATGAAGTGTATTTACCTGTTAGAAGTAATATTTTGACCAGGGATCCTCTTCCCAATGTTAAGACTGCTTTTGCTATCATTTCCAGGGAGGAATCTCACAGAGCTTCACCTGTTGAGATTTCCTCAAAACCCCAAAATTCTGCATTTGTTGCAAAAACCTTTGATAATAGAAGGAAAACCTTTTAATCAAGATCCTTTGAAAATAAAACTCATGATAATAGGAATTTTGAAATGAGAAGAGGACCTAACCCTAATCTGAAATGTTCTAAGTGTCATAGGATTGGACACACTATTGAAAGGTGTTATGAAATTGTTGGCCACCCTTCTGGTTTTGGAAATCAATATGGAAACAAGTTTAATAACAACTTTGGAAAAAGAAACAATTTCTCTCCAAATCAATCTTTCTCTAAACCTTTCTCTAGTAATCATGTTCAGTCTCCAGATTCTCAAAGTGTCAACCAGTCTGCTTCTAGCAATGCTGCTGGTCCTTCTCAGTCTCAACCTCAATTTACAAATGAACAAATTAATCAGTTGTTGAAAATGTTGAATGACCAGTCTATGTCTAACAGTGTGCATGCCAATATGGGAGGTACCTTTTTTAATTCAAATGCCTTCTTTAATAAGAACTTTGATATTTTTTTCTGTGCTAATCAATCTAATAGACCATCCAAACCTATAAAGGGTTGGATCAATGACTCTGGTGCTACTCAACACATGACTGATTCTGATAAGCATATGTTTAATGTAATTGATGTCAGTGATCTTGGGTTAACTGTTGGTCATCCCAATGGAACTCAAGCTAAAGTTGTGAAAATTGGAAATCTAAATCTCACTAAACATATAACCTTATATGGTGTTCTTGTGGTTCCAGAGTATTGTGTCAGTCTTTTATCTGTTCATTGTCTTGCTAGAGACAACAAATATTTCATAGGGTTTGATGAGAATCACTGTTATATTCAGGACTTGAGAACAAGAATAACTGTGGGGACTGGTAATGAATGTGGTGGACTTTACCTGTTTGATGAAACTTTTTGTGGTAAGAATGATGTTGTTTGCTTAAACACTAATCTTATGTGCAATGTGTCTAAATATACCTGGCATTCCAGACTTGGTCACCCAGCTGAACAAGTTCTAGTTGTGTTAAAACACAAACTGAAACTTGATAACACTTCTCTAAACTCTCCTTGTGAAACTTGCCATAAGGCAAAGCAAACCAGGGAACCTTTTCCCTTAAGTGACCATAAATCTACTGCTGTTGGTGACCTTATCCATCTTGATCTCTGGGGACCTTATAAAATACAAAGTAAAGAAGGTTATAAGTACTTCTTAACTGTTGTTGATGACTATTCCAGAGCTGTACGTGTGGGTGTTCTTGTTAAAGGGTAAGGAAGAAACTTTTGACAATCTTGTTAACTTCTATAATCTGTTACAAACTCAGTTTAACAAGAAAGTTAAAATTTTTAGGAGTGACAATGGTAGTGAGTTTATCAATCAAAGAATGAGCACTTTCACTAAACAAATGGGTATCATTCATCAAACTTCATGTGTTTACACCCAACAACAAAATGGAATAGTTGAGAGGAAACATAGACACTTGCTCAATGTTGCAAGATCTCTTATGTTTCAAGGGGGGATACCTCTTAATATGTGGAATGAATGTATTCTAATTGCTACTTATTTGATTAACAGGTTACCCTCTTCTGTTCTTTGTGGAAAATCTCCTTATGATCTCATTTTTAAATGCTCTCCTAATCTGTCCCATCTTAGAGTATTTGGATGTTTGTGTTTTGCTACCATCTTAAATAATTCTGATAAATTTAGTAGTAGATCTGAAAAATGTGTCCTTATTGGTTATGCTGATGCCAAGAAGGGATACAAACTCTACAGTCTTGATAATAAAACCATCCTATATTCTAGGGATGTTGTTTTCTATGAAAATGTCTTTCCTTTCAAAATAAAAAATCTAAATAAAGACTCTTCTTGTGAAGATGTCACTCATCTCAACTTCTTTGATAAATTTCTTTTTGAAAATAATGGACATCCAACTACTCCCATTCCCAATGATGAATGGAGAGACCTGAACCATAGGAGTGATGGCACCAATTCCTCTCATCATGGCAGTCCCTCATCTGGTTCTACTGGTGGAAATGGAACTTCTCCTCATTCTGGCAGTCCTGCTAGGACTACTAATGAGGAGATGGGTGCAACACTCATTGATGAAAACACTAATAATTCTGAGGGAAATCATGTTGACAATACTTCTGCTCCTCAAAACTGTCCTAATCTAAAGAGATCCACAAGAACCATTAAACTTCCAAAAAACTTGAATGATTTTGTCTTAGGGACTAAAACCAAGCATAGTATTTCCAACTTTGTGAATTATTCTAATCTGAATTCTGAGAATTTGTGTTTTGTGTCTAATATTAACAAACATGTTGAGCCTACTTGCTTTGAAGATGCTTGCAAAAACCCACTTTGGGTTGATGCAATGAATGCTGAAATGGAAGCATTACATAAAAATGGTACTTGGACTCTTACTAATCTTCCTCCTGATAGAAGACCCATTGGTTGTAAATAGGCCTATAAGATAAAGTATAAGTCCAATGGGGACATTGATAGATACAAGGCTAGACTTGTAGCCAAAGGCTGCAGTCAACAAGCTGGGGTTGATTTTGAAGAAACCTTCTCTCCTGTTGTGAAAATGGTTACCATTAGATGTCTTATTACTATTGCTTGTCATAATTCTTGGCCTATTTTTCAACTTGATGTCAACAATGCTTTCTTGTATGGTGAGATTGAAGAGGATGTCTATATGAATCCTCCTCCTGGTTATTTTTCTGCAAGTGATTCTAGAGTGTGTAAATTAGTTAAGTCCCTTTATGGGCTTAAGCAAGCCCCTAGAAAATGGAATGAAAAGTTGACCTCTGCCTTGACTGAAAATGGATTCAGTCAAAGCAAAAGTGATTATTCTCTTTATACCAAGTCTGAAAATAATGTGTTTGTTGCCTTGCTTGTTTATGTTGATGACATAATTGTCACTGGAAATTGCATTACTGAAATTAATAAATGCAAGGATTTCTTAAGTGAGAAATTTTCCATTAAGGATCTTGGTAAGCTGAAATACTTTTTAGGCATTGAGGTTATTGATACTAAAGATGGAATGTGCTTAAGTTAGAGAAAGTATTGTATTGATGTTATATCTGAATTTGGGTTGTTGGGTTGTAAACCAACTCAAACACCAATTGAATCCAATCTTGGACCTTGTAGTGATGACTCTAATGATACTCCTCTTGAAAATATGACTGAGTATCAAAAGTTGGTTGGAAAGCTCATTTACCTTACCTTAACCAGGCCTGATATTGCTTTCTCTGTTCATGTCTTGAGTCAATATATGCATAACCCATATCAGTCTCATCTTAAACTTGCCTTAAGGGTTCTTAGGTACTTGAAAGGATGCCCAGGTAAGGGAATTCAGCTTAAAGGTAATACAAATCTCTCCTTAAGAGCTTATGTAGACTCTGACTGGGCCAAGAGGGTGACTGCCAGGAAAAGTATCACTGGATACTCTCTTTTCCTTGGTGGCTCACCCATTTCTTGGAAAAGCAAGAAACAACCTACCATATCTAGATCCTCTGCAGAAGCAGAATTTAGGGCTCTTGCAGCCATTACTTGTGAAATTATTTGGGTTTTAAAAATTCTAAATGAATTTGGTATAAGGCAGCAAGAACCTGTCCCTATTTTTTGTGACAGTAAAGCTGCTATACAGATTAGTGCCAATCCTGTCTTTCATGAGAAAACCAAACACTTTTGAAATTGACTTATACTTTGTTAGAGAAAAGATTAGTATGGGGGTTGTTGACACAATCAAGATTGGTTCTGAAGATAATGTGGCAGATGTATTCACTAAAGGATTATCATCAAATCAACATATCAAATTCTGCAATCTTTTAGGAATGTTTGACCCCTTCCACAATTAATTTGTGGGGGGGTGTTGAAATATCAAATCAATTGTGTCATTTCTCACTTGGTATGGTTTGTGCAGGCTCTCAACTTGATGATTCATCAAAGCTCTTAATTGGAATGCAGCTTGGATCATGGAAAGAAGATGCTTATATAAGGAAGGAAGAAAGAAGGACCTGCTGTGCAAGTATTTGAAGGAGAGAAGGACTGAAGATGGATATTTACCTTATGCATATACATACGATTTGAGTTTCTATTCCTAACATACCTTCAATGTTTATATATAGGGTCACCCGCAGCCTTCCCACCACATCTACAGTATGTTGTGAATATAGCTCAAACTATAACGTATATACAAAATCTAAGATATTTATTTCGAGCCTTATATTATTTTACATAATCGGGACGTAGTTGATCAAGTTAGGTCTAATTATAGACAAATAATATAACTCCTGAAATAAGTATCCTAAACCTAAATAGACTTAGATTCCCTTTTAAAACGAAATGGCTATAGATTGAGTTTTTCCAGCGGAAAAACTCGGTATTAACTATAACCTTGTCTCTGATACCAATTTTTGTCACACCCCGTTGTAGCGGAAATACAGGGTTAACAAGTAAATTGCGTACTAATCAGAAGGTAAATAGAGATTACATCCATTAATCCAAATACAAGTTTATTACAAGTATAATCGTTCGGAAGTGGACCCCAAACACGGATACAAACTATCCTCAAATGGAAATGGGCCCACAAAATACAAACATAACATTTGGACAGTCTAGTACAATTAGGACTAATAATACGATAGTCCTCAGAAGTCTGACGCTAATTGTACGTCCAAGTTCAAAAGATGGCTTCTAAAATGCCATATACGCTTCCAAAACTTACTGTTGGTTCCCTGAAAAGCATGAAATTTGAGAGGATCAACTATCGAAATAGTTTGTGAGTTTACAGTATGTTTGACCAAATGTTTATTCGTCATTGATACAACACAATGACCTATATTTATAAAAGACCAGGCAGTTAGAATACAACATCTAACAATACTTTTATTTCAAGATAGTCAGAATACCACATCTGACAGCATATGACAGTCAGAATACAACATCCGACAGTATCAGCCAATATGCCTCGCACAGGTTTCCGTTCTAAATGGGTGCGGACTTTAGCCAAGACAGTCAGAATACAACATCCGACAATTTAACCAAGACAGTCATAATACAACATCCGACAATTTAACCAAGACAGTCAGAATACAACATCCGACAATTTAACCAAGAAGGGGAAACATTTTAGTTTGTCAAACACAAAGAAACATCTTAATCAGCCATCACACGGCAATTCAACGTCATTTTACCCAACATTTAATAAATGACATGTATACACATTTTCGACAGCCGTCAACATGGCAAAATTTAAGTCAAATGATCTAAGTATCCAAGTCCCATGGCATACTCACAAAACAATCATTTATTTAACAAATAGTGTATACAACAGTACATGCTTTTCAGGCCCAAAGTAAAAGGAAAAGGGCGCCATAAACTCACCTTAGCGATCTAAATGCTAAAAGGTAATGTAGCTCGAGAAGATCCACAGTCAATTCTCCTGGTTATCCAAAACCTATGATATCATTACCAATAATGAGGATCAAATCCCTTGACGACGGGTATCCTACGTACAACTACTTAGCTATAGACCCTAGAATGCCATAACCGAGAATGTGTTTCAAACTTTCATTTTTCCAACCAAAAGTAAATAAACATATTCGGACTTTCGGATTAAAAGTTATTAATGTTTTAAAAATTGATGCGCAAAAATCTTTACAGTGGGTATCCACTGCGCCGCAGTGAGCCAGAACCATGCTCACTGCGCCGCAGTGGGCTAAATCGAACCAGGGACCAGTACAATAGCACTGCGCCGCAGTGAGCCATTGCCAAGCTCACTGCGCCGCAGTGAGCTAACCTTTGCACAAAACAAGCCCTAGCCACTGCGCCGCAGTGGGACTAAGCCCATGCCACTGCGCCGCAGTGGCCTCATTCTGCAGCCAGCACCAGCAGGTGCAAAAATATGCAGGAAAGCCCAAATCGTTTTCAACTCAATTCCTTTCATTATAACAAGTTTAAACATGTTCAATAGACCTGGAAACATACCATTTCGCTAACCATTTCGCCATTTCAATCATTTAGACCTCAAAACCTAATTCTAAGTCAAAACCTAATTAAGTTAACCAAACCAAAACTCATTTCATTTCCATGGCTATCTAAATCATTTAAAAATACTGAAATTAAACTTGAAATGGAAATTAAATCAAATCAAAAGTTTGAAGAAGAAAGTTACTTACCAAAATTTGGTGTTCTTGAGAAATAGGAAGAAAATGGTGAATATGATGATGATAAACCCTTGAAACTAATAGATGATTACTTCTTTTGCCCAACAAAATCAGATTCTTGATGATATGATAGATAATTGGGGAGGATTTGAAAGTATTTTGGTGATTTGTGTGTGTTCTGTGTGTGTGTGTGTGTGTGTTTGTCAGGCACTTTTAAGAAAAGGGGTGGGGGGTTTGTTGGTTAATTTCCCTCCATTCAAACATAATTAAGCCCATGTGGCTTCTTTTGTGATATTTTTGTACCCTTAATTCGGTAAAATGCCTACGATTAAATACCGTTTGACCCAAAGGTTAAAATGTAAAGTAAAGGTATTTTCCCTCGTCTCATTTTAGTTAAGACAAGTAAATAAAAATAAATAACTAAACTTTTAGAAATATTTAGTTTAGACAGTCTATTTACTGTGTTCAATTATAACATTTAAATCTTAATTTAACGTTATTTTAAGACTCGGCATTCGTCTAAATAGCTAATAGTCTACGTCATAAGGATACGCCTAATTGAACTATAACGAATGTTCAATTAACTAACAATTTCCACGTCATAATCTCTATATTAGACGAAATTATAATAATGATCGAGATTAGGACTAACCCGTTGTTAATAAATTACGAGTTGTCACAGCATCCCCGACTTCTAAGGATTTCGTCCCGAAATCAAGTCTTTCTTAGTAAAAAGATGAGGATACTTATCCCTCATATAGTCCTCACGTTCCCAAGTCGAGTCTGGTCCGTGTTTTGAGTTCCAACGAACTTTGACCAACTTGATACGACTTCGTCTAAGCTGTTTGAGCTGTTGGTCTATAATTTCAACAGGCTCCTCTACAAATTGAAGAGAGTCATTCACTTGCAACTCTTCATCAGTTAAACATTTCTTTAGATTCGATATATGAAATGTGGGATGAACATGTTCTAGCTCCTTAGGTAAATCGAGCTTGTAAGCCACGGAACCAATTCTTCGAACAATTTCGAATGGTCCGATATAACGAGGACTAAGTTTCCCTCGTACGCCAAAACGTGCAGTGCCTTTCCAAGGTGACACTTTCAACATGACTTTGTCTCCCACTTGAAACTCAGTGGTTTCCGTCTACGGTCGGCATAGCTCTTTTGGCGATCTTGAGCCGCCTTCAGCCGTGCCCTAATTTCGACAATTTGATCAGTAGTCTTCTGAACTAGTCCATATTTAAATAAACGACGTTCTCCAGCATCAAGCCAACAGACAGGAGATCTACACTTTCGTCCATATAAAGCCTCATAAGGCGCGCATTTGATGCTAGTGTGATAGCTGTTGTTATATGAAAATTCAGCTAACGGCAAAAAGGTATCCCAACTACCCTTGAAGTCAATGACACATGCCCGAAGCATGTCTTCTAAAGTCTGGATGGTACGTTCACTTTGTCCGTCAGTCTGTGGATGGTAAGCCGTACTCAGTTGCAATTGAGTGCCTAGGGCGTCTTGAAAATATCGCCATGATTGTGAAGTGAAACGACCATCACGATCGGAGATAATAGACAAAGGAACGCCATGAAGTGATACGATCTTTTCAATATATAATTGAGACAATTTCCTTATCTTCCAACTCTCTCGGATTGGAATGAAATGAGCAGACTTCGTCAATCGATCGACAATGACCCAAATAGTATCGTATCCTTTCAGGGTTCGAGGTAACTTCGTAATGAAGTCCATAGTAATCTGTTCCCATTTCCGGTCAGGAATTTGGGGTTGCTGGAGCAGCCCAGAAGGCTTTTGGTGCTCTGCCTTAACCATTGAACAATTTAAACACTTTGAAACATACGTGGCGATATCTCTTTTCATACCAGGCCACCAATAAAAATCCTTTAACCCATGGTACATTTTGTCAGCACCAGGATGGATTGAGTACTTAGATCGATGACTCTCATTCATTAAGAGTTCTCTAAGTCCATTATACTTGGGAATCCACACTCTGCCCTTGACATGTCTGATCCCATCGCCATCCAATTCAAATAACCGTTCGGCATTCCACAATGCTTCCTTCTCGATTCGCCCTAGCCGTAGGGCTTCATTTTGATCGTCTAAAACTCTATCCCTTAATGATGAGCCAAGGTAAGAACTTGCTCTTGTTATGACAGATAGTGAAATTCTATCTTTTCTACTCAGTGCGTCAGCAACAACATTTGCTTTACCGGGATGATATTTGAGTTCACAATCATAGTCACTGAGTAATTCTACCCATCGCCTTTGCCTCATATTCAGCATTTTCTGATCGAAGATATGCTGAAGACTTTTGTGATCTGTGAATACCGTACACTTTGTACCGTACAAATAGTGCCTCCAAATCTTTAAGGCGAAAACAACCGCTCCGAGTTCAAGATCGTGGGTTGTGTAATTCTTTTCGTGGGTTTTTAGTTGTCTGGAAGCGTAAGCAATACCTTACCCTCCTGCATAAGTACACATCCCATTCCCTGATGTGATGCGTCGCAGTATACCACGAAGTTTTCAATTCCATTCGGTAACGCTAAAATAGGAGCATTACATAGCTTGTCTTTCAACTTTTGAAATGCTTCTTCCTGGGCATCCTGCCAAATAAATTCCTTGGCCTTTTGAGTTAACAACGTCAAAGGTTGAGCAACCTTTGAGAAGTTCTCAATAAATCCCCTATAATATCCAGCCAATCCAAGAAACTGGCGGATTTCTGTCGGAGTCTTAGGGGCTTCCCACTTCTTTATTGCTTCAATCTTAGATGGATCTACGTGGATCCCATCCGCATTCACTACATGACCCAAGAAGTGTACTTCCCTAATCCAGAATTCACATTTGAGAATTTCGCGTACAACTTCTGATCCTTGAGCAGTTGCAGAATGGTTCTCAGATGACCTTCATGTTCGTCTTTATTCCTTGATTATATCAGTATGTCGTCAATGAATACAATGACAAACTTGTCAAGATACGGTCGACATACTCGATTCATTAAGTCCATAAACACAGCAGGTGCATTGGTTAAGCCAAACGGCATAACCAAAAACTCATAATGTCCGTAACGAGTTCTGAAGGCTGTTTTAGGAATGTCTGTCTCTCTGACTCTGAGTTGATGATACCCAGATCTGAGATTCGAT
>CM067171.1:30235483-30341528 GCA_034093135.1 Erigeron breviscapus
GGGGGGGGGGGGGGGGGGGGGGGGGGGGGGGGGGGGGGGGGGGGGGGGGGGGGGGGGGGGGGGGGGGGGGGGGGGGGGGGGGGGGGGGGGGGGGGGGGGGGGGGGGGGGGGGGGGGGGGGGGGGGGGGGGGGGGGGGGGGGGGGGGGGGGGGGGGGGGGGGGGGGGGGGGGGGGGGGGGGGGGGGGGGGGGGGGGGGGGGGGGGGGGGGGGGGGGGGGGGGGGGGGGGGGGGGGGGGGGGGGGGGGGGGGGGGGGGGGGGGGGGGGGGGGGGGGGGGGGGGGGGGGGGGGGGGGGGGGGGGGGGGGGGGGGGGGGGGGGGGGGGGGGGGGGGGGGGGGGGGGGGGGGGGGGGGGGGGGGGGGGGGGGGGGGGGGGGGGGGGGGGGGGGGGGGGGGGGGGGGGGGGGGGGGGGGGGGGGGGGGGGGGGGGGGGGGGGGGGGGGGGGGGGGGGGGGGGGGGGGGGGGGGGGGGGGGGGGGGGGGGGGGGGGGGGGGGGGGGGGGGGGGGGGGGGGGGGGGGGGGGGGGGGGGGGGGGGGGGGGGGGGGGGGGGGGGGGGGGGGGGGGGGGGGGGGGGGGGGGGGGGGGGGGGGGGGGGGGGGGGGGGGGGGGGGGGGGGGGGGGGGGGGGGGGGGGGGGGGGGGGGGGGGGGGGGGGGGGGGGGGGGGGGGGGGGGGGGGGGGGGGGGGGGGGGGGGGGGGGGGGGGGGGGGGGGGGGGGGGGGGGGGGGGGGGGGGGGGGGGGGGGGGGGGGGGGGGGGGGGGGGGGGGGGGGGGGGGGGGGGGGGGGGGGGGGGGGGGGGGGGGGGGGGGGGGGGGGGGGGGGGGGGGGGGGGGGGGGGGGGGGGGGGGGGGGGGGGGGGGGGGGGGGGGGGGGGGGGGGGGGGGGGGGGGGGGGGGGGGGGGGGGGGGGGGGGGGGGGGGGGGGGGGGGGGGGGGGGGGGGGGGGGGGGGGGGGGGGGGGGGGGGGGGGGGGGGGGGGGGGGGGGGGGGGGGGGGGGGGGGGGGGGGGGGGGGGGGGGGGGGGGGGGGGGGGGGGGGGGGGGGGGGGGGGGGGGGGGGGGGGGGGGGGGGGGGGGGGGGGGGGGGGGGGGGGGGGGGGGGGGGGGGGGGGGGGGGGGGGGGGGGGGGGGGTTATCCTTGGTTAATTATTCTAACAACCTTCCTTATAATCAAGATTAACCACAAGGACAAATCTATTTACATGATTACAAACTAGCACTAAATATGAAAATAGTTCACATTTGGTCTTCTCTTGTTGATGACTTCATAAGGAGTAATGTCAAACCTCTTGTTGATAATCGATCTGTTCTGAGTAAAGCAGGCAGTTGCAATGGCTTCAGCCCATAGATTTGGTGGTAATCTAGAATGAGCAAGCATAGTGCGAGCAGCTTCAACAAGAGTTCGGTTTCTTCTCTCAACTACTCCATTTTGTTGAGGTGTTCGTGCAGCTGAAAATTGATGAGTGATACCGATGGAAGAGAAGAACGATCCAAGAGTAGCGTTCTTGAATTCGGTACCATTATCAGAACGAACAATCCTAACAGAGATTTGAAGATTTACTTGTGTCCTCTTGATGAAATCAGTGATTACGTGAGGTGCCTCACTCTTTTCACGAAGAAAATAGACCCAAGTGTAGCGAGAGTAATCATCAACAATGACAAGAATGTATCGTTTTGCATGAATGCTTTGGACACGCATAGGGCCACACAAATCCATGTGAAGGAGATGAAGAGGAGCATCAGTGCTGAGATGCTTCTTTGGTCTATGTGACGCTCGCTTGAGTTTTCCAATTGAACATGCAGAACAAACATGGTGTATGTCATACTTGAAATCAGGAAGGCCATCGACGAGTTGTTTATCAACAAGGGTATTAATTGTATGGAAATTAAGATGAGAGAGACGACGATGCCATAGCCAAGATTGCTGAGCGGAAGCTTTAGATAGAAGACAAATATTGGAAGATGGAGTTGGAATATTGTTGAGATCAATGGTGAACAAGTTGTTATCTCGTGAACCAGTGAGAATATCAACACCATCTTCGGTTTGAACTTTACATTCATATCTTCTAAAGAGAACTTGCAGATCATTGTCACAGAATTGTCCAACGCTAAAAAGATTATGGCCCAAACCTTCAACATATGACACACGTTTGATAGTGATGCCATTTTGAACAATATCTCCATAGCCAAGAATGGGAGCAAGATGATCATTTCCAAATCTCACTGTTCCCATGAAACGTTCAACAAAGTTCTTAAGCAGGGATTTATCACCAGTCATGTGTCTAGAGCATCCGGAGTCGACATACCAGACACAGATGAGAAATTCCTGTGAAATTAGGAAGTAAGGGTTTAGGTACCCACTCAGACTGGGTCCATAAAAGGTTAGGGAGTCATCACGCAATCACATTTATTGAAATAACAAGTAAGAGAAAGACAAACGAAAGCATATAATAAACATCAACATTTAAACATACAACTGAACAAAAACACAATCCATCATGGGATTTTATTGAAAGCAAGTAAACACACAAACTTAGTTCAAAATTAACACAACGAATTACAGAACAAAATAGTCATTACAAGGTTTTAAAACAAGATGGACTAGTCCTAGAAGCATGTGATTGATCTATAGCACTAGGTCTACGAACTATCCACTCTTGTTTTACAGGTGTAGCATTTCCAGCAAGCTTGACTGTCCTAGTAGCATGAAAGTATCTATCCTTAGGAAGCCATTTACTTTGACAATTTAAGCACACGTGACCTGAAACAGAAACAGTTTTAAAGTTAGTGGAAATCTGTGTGTTATTGACATGTTTCTTCTGGGTGGTCCTTTTGGCAGGTGGAGTTTGCTTTTTGTACGTGGGAGAAAACCAACCATACTGATCTTGATATCTAACTATTCCTACAGCATTATCTCTAAATACCTTTAGGACGTTCTTAGTTGAAACTGTAGATTGCTTAGGAGAGCTAGAATACCTGTGATATCGAGGTTGAACAGGAGCCTGAGTACTACCAGTATGGTGTTTCATCTTATTGAGTTTGGGTTTTGGGGTAGGGTTCTTCGGTGTTGTAGAAGCTTTGGGTACACGATAGGGCTTTGGTCTTTGAAACTTGGTGTAAGTCTTAGAGTGTGATCTTGGAATCTTTTTGAATGAAAATTCAACTTTTTCTTCCTTTTGAACAAATTGTTTTTCAAAATCAGGATCATACGAATGATCTTCTTCTAAAAAATTATTTAGATTAGGAAGATTTGAAAAATTCATTTTGGAATATTTGCCTTTAGGTTTGGATTCCAAAGTCACACTTGGGACTTTTGGGTCTTTGGGACAAGGAATTTCCTTGGATGGGATTGATGCATTAGTTTCATTTGACAACTTAGAATGACTTAAGTCACTTAATTTGACCGGAGAATGACTTCCCTTGAGTAAATTTGAAGCTTTTTCGATCTTATTATCTGCGAAAGCTTGAATAACAATATTTTTGTACGCCACTTCCATCTTAATTTTATTAAGTTCAGCGAGTACATTCAATCGTTGTTCTCTTTCGTTTTCAAACTTTTTAGACAAAGTATCCAAATCATTCAAGTAAGTTTGGGTTTCTTCAGAGAAGTTGAAAGGTTTAGTATCAAAAATGTTTGGAAAGAACTGATCTTTTTCAATTTCGTGTTCACAATCTTTTTGAGCAGAATCATGAACATCATCAAAAATTTCCTTATTTAGACACCGTTCCTTTTCTAATTCAAGTTTTAATGCAAGAATCTCATCCAAGTAAATTTGGGGGTCCATTGGGTTCACATCATTGGGAATGTCAAGGTCTGTTTGGATTGAAGCGTTATTTGACTTAACAGAATGCCATTCAGTTTGAACAGCAGCATCAACAAGATCACATGCAGAAATATAGGAAAGAGAAGAAGAGGACATGATATCTTCACATGCAGAGCAATTTGGTTCAGCACAATCATAAACAACACCAGATGGTGTGGTAGGGACAACTGGCACAACTTTGCTACAGTGATTTTGAGACATTAGATTATCTATCAAAATTTGTTGTTCAGCCAGTGTTCTTTTTAGATCTTCAATTTGTTTTTCCAAAACACTTTGTGGTATGTATGGTCTAGCAGAAGCAGGTGTTGGACCAGAACTGTCTTCTACTTGTTTAAACTCATTAGAAAGAACCTCAAGTTGTTGGTCACTCGAGGTTTCATCAAGTTCAACAATAGTAACCGAGTGAGTTTTTCTTTTTGGAACAAGTGGGAGATTAAAAAGATCATTTGACTCATTAATTTGATCATAATTGCATTGAATAGCACATTTTGCTAGATAATAATCTGTCTCAATATCACCATAACTTGGTCTTACAAATTGGGTAGTCATGCCATACCTCATTAAATCGGCGTCATACAGAGATGGAATTTCCCGTTGTGCTTTGAGCAAATTCTTTGGATTATCAAACCCTAACCCTTGAGTCAACCCATATTCAAAATCTTTAGGCTTGTTTAAAAAGATTTGTTTATTGGATCGATCGATCCTATAAACCTTTTCTTGATAAAATTTGATGTCTTCTTTGAGTTGGTCAATTTTCTTATCAAGTTGTTGATTATTTGAATCTTTTATGTAGCAAGCATAGTTTAAATCAGAAATTTTGTTTTCTAATTCTTTCAAAGCCGGGTTTGACTCTTTTAGCTTAAGTTTGAAGGACTCAATGTCTTCAGCCAAAGCATTTGCTCGAAGCGTTTCATTGGACTTAGCAATTTGCATCTCTTTGATGGTCCTTTTTAATTCAAAAACTTTGGTTTCAAGTTCTTGATTTGCAAGTTGCAGCACAGAAGAAGGTGTAAAGGAAATAGAGGACTGATTAGCTGTCAATTCATTAAAATCTTTTTGAAGTTTTTCTTGTATGAGTTGAAAATCATTCAAAAGTTTTTCTTTTTCTTTCAAAGATTCAGTTAAATTAGTAACTTCAATTTTCAAAGATTTATTTGTTTCGACAGCTTTGTTCATGTAGGCATCAAGTTCACGTTTGGGAATAGTACAAACCTCATCATCATCAGATTCAGAACTACTACCACCATCTTCAAGTTCCTTTGATCGCTTGATCTTTGTCATGAAACATACATTTGCAGCAAGCTCTTCAGTCTCTTCATCAGACAGGTGCAACCATTCGTCGTTTTCTGCAAGAAGAGCAATACCACTTTCTTGTTGTTTCACCAACAAGAGCTTGTTCTGGTAGTAAGTGGAGTTCTTTTGACGAGGTTTGGTGCAGTGAATAGCAAAGTGACCAGTCAGACCACAATTGTAGCACTTCTTCTCGTCGGTCTTCTTCTCAAGGACCCTTTTCTCAAACTTCTTAGGAGCTTCATACTTCCTTTCCCCACCAGCATGGTTGTAGTGGTTGTCAAGTTTTGGAGCTTGTGAGTTCTTGACATAGGAAGAGACAGATGAAGTGCGAAGTTGATTGTTTGTGGGTTTCTTTGTGAAAAATTTCTTCTTGAAGGCTCTTGTGAAGTAGGCCAAGTCCTTATACATTTCCTTTTCTTTGTCGTCCATATCTGGGTCACTGGTGTCACTTGATTCCTCATCATCAGCAGCCTCAACAACATTTTTCCTTGAAAATCTGGATGGCTTTCTGTCAGCAACAAGAGCAAGTGGATCCGATGAGGAGCTTCCTTCAGTCTTCATTTGTTGCTTTTGGACAGTGCGTAGGTTGATCTTCAACTTCTCATACAAGGTATGAATAGAGAGTTTTCCAAATTCGTCTTGCTGATTGAGTTGAGCACCAAAAACGTGCCATTCTTCATGGAGATTTCTCAGAAATTTGATGTTGAGTTCCAGGTCAGTCTTCTTGATTGCATTCTTCCTGAGTTCATTGATCACGTTACAGAAACGTGTGTACGCTTCTTCCAACGTTTCGCTCTTCTCTTGCCTGAATGACTCATACAGATCAAGAACATTGGATAGCCTGATTGTGGAGGACACCTCAGAACCTTGCAGCTGTTTTTCAATTTCGTCCCATATCTCTTTCCCTGTCTCGTAAGAGTCAACGTTCGAATAAATATCGTTGGGAAGAGCCATGTAGAGATGAGATCTTGCAAGATTATCAGCCTGCGAGCGGTTCTTTTGGGCTGTGCTCCAACTTTCTTTTGGAATCAATTCTTTGGTTACTGGATTGACATGAACAGCAGGGCCTTCTTCATAAGAAGTTTTAAGTAAATGTATACTAAATCCGGTATTCAGAAAATGTATGGAAAAACCGGTTTTCAGTAAATGTATACTAAATCCGGTATTCAGAAAATGTATGGAAAAACCGGTTTTCAGTAAATGTATACTAAATCCGGTATTCAGAAAATGTATGGAAAAACCGGTTTTCAGTAAATGTATACTAAATCCGGTATTCAGAAAATGTATGGAAAAACCGGTTTTCAGTAAATGTATACTAAATCCGGTATTCAGAAAATGTATGGAAAAACCGGTTTTCAGTAAATGTATACTAAATCCGGTATTCAGAAAATGTATGGAAAAACCGGTTTTCAGTAAATGTATACTAAATCCGGTATTCAGAAAATGTATGGAAAAACCGGTTTTCAGTAAATGTATACTAAATCCGGTATTCAGAAAATGTATGGAAAAACCGGTTTTCAGTAAATGTATACTAAATCCGGTATTCAGAAAATGTATGGAAAAACCGGTTTTCAGTAAATGTATACTAAATCCGGTATTCAGAAAATGTATGGAAAAACCGGTTTTCAGTAAATGTATACTAAATCCGGTATTCAGAAAATGTATGGAAAAACCGGTTTTCAGTAAATGTATACTAAATCCGGTATTCAGAAAATGTATGGAAAAACCGGTTTTCAGTAAATGTATACTAAATCCGGTATTCAGAAAATGTATGGAAAAACCGGTTTTCAGTAAATGTATACTAAATCCGGTATTCAGAAAATGTATGGAAAAACCGGTTTTCAGTAAATGTATACTAAATCCGGTATTCAGAAAATGTATGGAAAAACCGGTTTTCAGTAAATGTATACTAAATCCGGTATTCAGAAAATGTATGGAAAAACCGGTTTTCAGTAAATGTATACTAAATCCGGTATTCAGAAAATGTATGGAAAAACCGGTTTTCAGTAAATGTATACTAAATCCGGTATTCAGAAAATGTATGGAAAAACCGGTTTTCAGTAAATGTATACTAAATCCGGTATTCAGAAAATGTATGGAAAAACCGGTTTTCAGTAAATGTATACTAAATCCGGTATTCAGAAAATGTATGGAAAAACCGGTTTTCAGTAAATGTATACTAAATCCGGTATTCAGAAAATGTATGGAAAAACCGGTTTTCAGTAAATGTATACTAAATCCGGTATTCAGAAAATGTATGGAAAAACCGGTTTTCAGTAAATGTATACTAAATCCGGTATTCAGAAAATGTATGGAAAAACCGGTTTTCAGTAAATGTATACTAAATCCGGTATTCAGAAAATGTATGGAAAAACCGGTTTTCAGTAAATGTATACTAAATCCGGTATTCAGAAAATGTATGGAAAAACCGGTTTTCAGTAAATGTATACTAAATCCGGTATTCAGAAAATGTATGGAAAAACCGGTTTTCAGTAAATGTATACTAAATCCGGTATTCAGAAAATGTATGGAAAAACCGGTTTTCAGTAAATGTATACTAAATCCGGTATTCAGAAAATGTATGGAAAAACCGGTTTTCAGTAAATGTATACTAAATCCGGTATTCAGAAAATGTATGGAAAAACCGGTTTTCAGTAAATGTATACTAAATCCGGTATTCAGAAAATGTATGGAAAAACCGGTTTTCAGTAAATGTATACTAAATCCGGTATTCAGAAAATGTATGGAAAAACCGGTTTTCAGTAAATGTATACTAAATCCGGTATTCAGAAAATGTATGGAAAAACCGGTTTTCAGTAAATGTATACTAAATCCGGTATTCAGAAAATGTATGGAAAAACCGGTTTTCAGTAAATGTATACTAAATCCGGTATTCAGAAAATGTATGGAAAAACCGGTTTTCAGTAAATGTATACTAAATCCGGTATTCAGAAAATGTATGGAAAAACCGGTTTTCAGTAAATGTATACTAAATCCGGTATTCAGAAAATGTATGGAAAAACCGGTTTTCAGTAAATGTATACTAAATCCGGTATTCAGAAAATGTATGGAAAATCCGGTTTTCAGAAAATTCTTAACAAAAACCGGGATTCATAAAATTCTTTAATAAATCCGGTTTTCGATGAAATGGTTGGATATTATGACGAGTTGGAAAAAGATGAAATTGAGTACAAATATCGGTTTTGGTGTAAACCAGATATGTTAGAATATAACAATGAAAATTCAAACTTTTGTGAAAATGAAAACCGGAAGGAATACCGGTAGGAAAACCGGAAGGAAAACCGGAAGGAATACCGGTATTACAACAGAAATTCAAAGGAAATGAAAACCGGAAATGAAAACCGGATTTCAACAGAAATTCAAACCGGAAATGAAAACCGGAAGGAATACCGGTATTACAACAGAAATTCAAAGGAAATGAAAACCGGAAGGAATACCGGTATTCAACAGAAATTAAAGGAAATGAAAACCGGAAGGAATACCGGTATTACAACAGAAATTCAAACCGGAAATGAAAACCGGAAGGAATACCGGTATTACAACAGAAATTCAAAGGAAATGAAAACCGGAAATGAAAACCGGAAGGAATACCGGTATTACAACAGAAATTCAAAGGAAATGAAAACCGGAAATGAAAACCGGAAGGAATACCGGTATTACAACAGAAATTCAAAGGAAATGAAAACCGGAAATGAAAACCGGAAGGAATACCGGTATTCAACAGAAATTCAAACCGGAAATGAAAACCGGAAGGAATACCGGTATTCAACAGAAATTCAAAGGAAAGGAAAACCGGAAGGAATACCGGTATTACAACAGAAATTCAAAGGAAATGAAAACCGGATTTCAGATCAGAAAGTTAAAATTTCAATTTTAAGCCTTTTGGTTTTGAATTGGGATTTGAAACTTCTTGAGGATGATTATAGGAAGGTAATGAGTGGAATAAAACTAAAAAGGAGGAAACTTTAACATGTTAAGAGGGTAAAGATTGGATTTTTCGGTAAAGTGGGGAAAACACAATTTAGCTAAAAATGAAGTTGCAAGGGTTGACTATATTAATTGTAAATAAGTATGTAAACACAATCTCTCATTAGAGGCTCCCAAATACATAAACTCATTTTCAAGAGGATTAGTCCTAGTCAGCACCATCTTAGCAAATATCACCCCAAGGACTAATCCCCCGAAACATACACAATGCAAAAGACTAGTTTTGGACCACCAATTATTTAATTCTATCATTTTATCTAAACATTACACTTTTAACTCTCCAAAATTATAACAAAATCTATATAAAACACATACTTCATTAATAATAGATAATCTAATAAAACACATACTTCATTTTATTTTACAAACTAAAACATACATTATAAAACATTAATAAAGACTAAAAAACATACATAAGAATTGTAAAACACATAATACAACAACATTACATAATACTAACACTCGAAATAGTCTTAGTCCACAATATTGTCGCCGTCATTGCAATGAATGTATCGACAAGGTTCTGAAGACCCAGCAGCGTCGACCGGTTGAGGAGATGCGAACTCCTCCCCAGAGTCAGTCTGGTAATCTACGGAACGACCACCACCGATATTGCCTTGCCAGAATTCCGCGTGGTCTAGCGTGACGGTTAAAGTGGTAGAGGCAGTAAGCTGGAAAATATAAAAAAAAAAAAAAAAAAAAAAAAAAAACAAAAAACAAAAACACAAACACAAATCAAAAACCAAAATCAAACAAACCTGTCCAAAAAAAAAAAAAAAAAAAAAAAAAAAAAAAAAAAAAAAAAAAAAAAAAAAAAAAAAAAAAAAAAAAAAAAAAAAAAAAAAAAAAAAAAAAAAAAAAAAAAAAAAAAAAAAAAAAAAAAAAAAAAAAAAAAAAAAAAAAAAAAAAAAAAAAAAAAAAAAAAAAAAAAAAAAAAAAAAAAAAAAAAAAAAAAAAAAAAAAAAAAAAAAAAAAAAAAAAAAAAAAAAAAAAAAAAAAAAAAAAAAAAAAAAAAAAAAAAAAAAAAAAAAAAAAAAAAAAAAAAAAAAAAAAAAAAAAAAAAAAAAAAAAAAAAAAAAAAAAAAAAAAAAAAAAAAAAAAAAAAAAAAAAAAAAAAAAAAAAAAAAAAAAAAAAAAAAAAAAAAAAAAAAAAAAAAAAAAAAAAAAAAAAAAAAAAAAAAAAAAAAAAAAAAAAAAAAAAAAAAAAAAAAAAAAAAAAAAAAAAAAAAAAAAAAAAAAAAAAAAAAAAAAAAAAAAAAAAAAAAAAAAAAAAAAAAAAAAAAAAAAAAAAAAAAAAAAAAAAAAAAAAAAAAAAAAAAAAAAAAAAAAAAAAAAAAAAAAAAAAAAAAAAAAAAAAAAAAAAAAAAAAAAAAAAAAAAAAAAAAAAAAAAAAAAAAAAAAAAAAAAAAAAAAAAAAAAAAAAAAAAAAAAAAAAAAAAAAAAAAAAAAAAAAAAAAAAAAAAAAAAAAAAAAAAAAAAAAAAAAAAAAAAAAAAAAAAAAAAAAAAAAAAAAAAAAAAAAAAAAAAAAAAAAAAAAAAAAAAAAAAAAAAAAAAAAAAAAAAAAAAAAAAAAAAAAAAAAAAAAAAAAAAAAAAAAAAAAAAAAAAAAAAAAAAAAAAAAAAAAAAAAAAAAAAAAAAAAAAAAAAAAAAAAAAAAAAACGGCCACTTGGACTTATGTTCAAAAGGATTCCATTTCAAAAAAAAAAAAAAAAAAAAAAAAAAAAAAAAAAAAAAAAAAAAAAATTGATTGGAAAAAAAAACACAATTTAGCTAAAAAATGAACAAAATCAAGCAATGGATCTAACACAAGTTGTGATTTTGCTCTGATACCAATTGATAACACTTGCTAAATCGTGAATAGTGATATGTGTGTGAGAGAGAAAGCTAGAGAGAGAAAGGGAGAAATGTAAATTGAGAAAGCTAGAAGAGAAAGCTAGAGAGAGAAAGCTAGAGAGAGAAAGCTAGAGAGAGAAAGCTAGAGAGAGAAAGCTAGAGAGAGAAAGCTAGAGAGAGAAAGCTAGAGAGAGAAAGCTAGAGAGAGAAAGCTAGAGAGAGAAAGCTAGAGAGAGAAAGCTAGAGAGAGAAAGCTAAAGTGAATAGTGATATGTGTGTGAGAGAGAAAGCTAGAGAGAGAAAGGGAGAAATGTAAATTGTATTTCAAAGGCTAATTACAAATGAGGGGTGAGGGGGTTTATATGTTGATGGGTTATTAAATTAATTAACGCAAAATGTTTTGAACAATAATCTGTATGAAGCTATCATCATAACGATCGTTTATCTAAAAGTAAGGTAGATGCGGACAAAAATTTATAACGATGGATTAGTATCAATAAGTCAAAATACATAAATAACCTTCAAAATTGTAAAAGAAGTAAAACACGTAGGTTTATCTTTATTTAGATGGACCAAGTGTAAAAATGGACATCAAACCGAAGCCAACTACACAAATCGAATGTGAGGGTGCACCAGTCACCCCAATAGGTGCAAGGAAGACTGGAGCAAGGTTGGGGACTTAAGAATGTGAGGATCGAGTGCCAACGTTGACAGGAGTCAGCAGACCGGGGAGAGGGAGAAACTGCATACCATCAAATGATTTAACGATAAGTTAATTTTTATAATTAATGAAACCGAAATATGTGTTACTTAATATGTATGATAAATGTACGAAGTAAGAAACATATTACATAGTCTGAATACATGTTTTGACTTTGACTGTTTGACTTTGACTGTTTGACTTTGACTGTTTGACTTTGACTGTTTGACTTTGACTGTTTGACTTTGACTGTTTGACTTTGACTGTTTGACTTTGACTGTTTGACTTTGACTGTTTGACTTTGACTGTTTGACTTTGACTGTTTGACTTTGACTGTTTGACTTTGACTGTTTGACTTTGACTGTTTGACTTTGACTGTTTGACTTTGACTGTTTGACTTTGACTGTTTGACTTTGACTGTTTGACTTTGACTGTTTGACTTTGACTGTTTGACTTTGACTGTTTGACTTTGACTGTTTGACTTTGACTGTTTGACTTTGACTGTTTGACTTTGACTGTTTGACTTTGACTGTTTGACTTTGACTGTTTGACTTTGACTGTTTGACTTTGACTGTTTGACTTTGACTGTTTGACTTTGACTGTTTGACTTTGACTGTTTGACTTTGACTGTTTGACTTTGACTGTTTGACTTTGACTGTTTGACTTTGACTGTTTGACTTTGACTGTTTGACTTTGACTGTTTGACTTTGACTGTTTGACTTTGACTGTTTGACTTTGACTGTTTGACTTTGACTGTTTGACTTTGACTGTTTGACTTTGACTGTTTGACTTTGACTGTTTGACTTTGACTGTTTGACTTTGACTGTTTGACTTTGACTGTTTGACTTTGACTGTTTGACTTTGACTGTTTGACTTTGACTGTTTGACTTTGACTGTTTGACTTTGACTGTTTGACTTTGACTGTTTGACTTTGACTGTTTGACTTTGACTGTTTGACTTTGACTGTTTGACTTTGACTGTTTGACTTTGACTGTTTGACTTTGACTGTTTGACTTTGACTGTTTGACTTTGACTGTTTGACTTTGACTGTTTGACTTTGACTGTTTGACTTTGACTGTTTGACTTTGACTGTTTGACTTTGACTGTTTGACTTTGACTGTTTGACTTTGACTGTTTGACTTTGACTGTTTGACTTTGACTGTTTGACTTTGACTGTTTGACTTTGACTGTTTGACTTTGACTGTTTGACTTTGACTGTTTGACTTTGACTGTTTGACTTTGACTGTTTGACTTTGACTGTTTGACTTTGACTGTTTGACTTTGACTGTTTGACTTTGACTGTTTGACTTTGACTGTTTGACTTTGACTGTTTGACTTTGACTGTTTGACTTTGACTGTTTGACTTTGACTGTTTGACTTTGACTGTTTGACTTTGACTGTTTGACTTTGACTGTTTGACTTTGACTGTTTGACTTTGACTGTTTGACTTTGACTGTTTGACTTTGACTGTTTGACTTTGACTGTTTGACTTTGACTGTTTGACTTTGACTGTTTGACTTTGACTGTTTGACTTTGACTGTTTGACTTTGACTGTTTGACTTTGACTGTTTGACTTTGACTGTTTGACTTTGACTGTTTGACTTTGACTGTTTGACTTTGACTGTTTGACTTTGACTGTTTGACTTTGACTGTTTGACTTTGACTGTTTGACTTTGACTGTTTGACTTTGACTGTTTGACTTTGACTGTTTGACTTTGACTGTTTGACTTTGACTGTTTGACTTTGACTGTTTGACTTTGACTGTTTGACTTTGACTGTTTGACTTTGACTGTTTGACTTTGACTGTTTGACTTTGACTGTTTGACTTTGACTGTTTGACTTTGACTGTTTGACTTTGACTGTTTGACTTTGACTGTTTGACTTTGACTGTTTGACTTTGACTGTTTGACTTTGACTGTTTGACTTTGACTGTTTGACTTTGACTGTTTGACTTTGACTGTTTGACTTTGACTGTTTGACTTTGACTGTTTGACTTTGACTGTTTGACTTTGACTGTTTGACTTTGACTGTTTGACTTTGACTGTTTGACTTTGACTGTTTGACTTTGACTGTTTGACTTTGACTGTTTGACTTTGACTGTTTGACTTTGACTGTTTGACTTTGACTGTTGACCTTGACCATTGACTTTGACTGTTTGACTTTGACTGTTTGACATTGACCTTAAAACTTAATCTCAATACTCTTTATAAGGGTTTATAGATAGAAGGGTAGCATAGGGAAATCATTTAAAGAGTGGAAGGGATAGTTGTTTGTATGAGGGTATAATAGGTATTTCAAAGGTAGAGTAGTTGGAAAAAAAATAGGCAGTTTGTTTATATAGGTAGTATAGATAAGATTTTAAAAAAACTAGCCGTTAGAGACTAAAAGTGTCACTTTTTTGAACAGCGTTTGGTCAAAACAACCGTTACAGGGGCCTGTTTTGCCAAAATGTGAAAGTTTGGCCTTTTGTCTTCTTCCTTGGGCAACTAGCTGTTGCATTCAAATAAATAAAAGAAAAAAAGAAAATCGCGCAAAGCTTTCGTCCAACACTGGACACGTGACTTACGACATTATTAGTAATGTAACTCATAAAAGCTTATAAGTTCAAAGTTGAAGATATAAGTAGATACTAAGTATTCAATTCAAATGCCAAGAATGTTAAGCTAATAGGAAAAAAAACTAATGTAATAAAAGAACATTAGAAGCATATACCCTCCATCATTTGAAAGACTTCTTTATAGATGAAATTTGTTGAGTGTTTTTTTTTTTTTTAGAACAGCATTTTATTAAAATAAAATAAAACAGAGCTTAAATGGTTGGGAAGGATTCAACCATAAGGCCCTAAAGAGTACTTACATCATGATTAGTGGATTTTTAATCCAATCTACCCAAGAGATGCTACCTTTTTTACTTCTACAAGAATACCAAAAATAAGAATAAGACATAACCAAATCAATGAGAGGTTCTTTCTTCGGTCTTCTAGATGCGAAAACTTCCTCGTTTCTATTTTTCCAAAGTATCCACCACGCACAAAAAGCGATGAGTTGAACAATTTTCTTTTTTACGTCAGAAACACGAAGGTCTTCAATCCATTGAATTAATGCCATCGGGGAAGAGGGACGAACCTCAGGAAGATTGAGCCACTTGAATATAGACTGCCAAATAGAGAACGAGGTCAAGCATGAGAACAAAACATGAGTTGACGACTCTACAGCCTCGGTACAAATTGGACACAGTACAGATTCCAAATCAACGCCCTTATATGATAAATTCAGTCTTGTTGGAATGGCATTTAGCATTACTCTCCAAGCATGTATGTTCACCTTTTTAGGAACAAAGTTATTCCAACTGGTAGCAATATTTACAGGAAGCATGCTATCATCAATGGTTCTTCTAACATTTTTAACACTAAATTCATTTGAATCCTCCAAATTCCAAACCCATTGATCATTATTTACATCAAGATTCACAGTATTAAGCATGTCAAGTAACTCAATCCATTCACTCTCTTCCGCACCTCCTCTAATTGGCCTTCTCCAACTTGCTTTAAAACCATCATTTCCCCATCTTTCATTGACATAACACTTCTTTGAGTTTTCCAATCTGAATAAACGAGGATATTTACTTTCTAACGTAGTGTCGCCAAGCCAATTATCTAACTAGAAAAAAAGTCTTGTTTCCACTATTTGTAGGTATATGATCACGTAAAATGAACGTATGTCCGGAAAGCATTTAAGCCTACGGGGTCACACCTCAACGTGAATGTAACTATAATTAATTAATAGATTAAATGTAATTTATTAATTAAATTGATCACGAAAAACTAACGATGGTCCGTTAAAGGAGTTAATAGTTAACGGTACTTAACTAACGGACTTAACGAAGGAGAGTTGTGATTAGAAAACAATTAGGAAACCCTCTAGAATAATCTAGAAGGGGGCCGGCCTAATGGGAGAGGAGGGGGTTTCACAAACCCTAAACTTGGTCATCAAGTAAACCTAATCCTATAAATAGAGGCCTAAGTCAATTGTTTTTTACACACAATTCATAAGGTTTTCTAAAAACCCTAAAAATCTCTCCTCCTCCCTCTCTATTGGTTTCGACCGATTCTACCAAAGAAAAAGGGTTTCGGGTTTTTGTTTGGTTCGATCAAAAGGGAATTAACAAAGGGTTGTTCGGTTCGTGATCAAGTACTAGCATACATACATTCCAACGTTGTGTGTGCAATCGTAGAGAGGTTAATTTAAACCTTTTCTTGCTTTAATCTCTCCAATTTAAGGTACACTTTCTATATCTTGGTTGATTAATTAAATTACATAGATCTTGTCTTCCGTTGCGTGCTTTGTGATTTAATTTCGATAAATTGTTATATAACCAAACAGTGGTATCACGAGCCTACTATGTGATTATTAATTACCAAAAAGATCAAAAATTGAAGGGGGGGTTAGGGTTTTATAAATCGAAATTACATCATATATATACAAGTTTTAGATTAATTTTTGTTATTTAATTAAAAGGTTTATATTAAAAACAAAATTAATTTTATATATATATATATATATGGTTCGAATTTCAGAATTGAATAATAAATAAAAAAAATTTTTTTTTGGAACCCTAATTCCAAGTTTTGATCTTTAAGTATGATTATGTGATAATTGCATGCGTATATGTGTATCTTAAATGTTTTAATTGTTAAAAAGAAGTAAAAATCATGAATTTTTCATGCAAATCATTCATGATTATTACTTAGATATATTGATATGTAATCTTGATCATTAGGGTTAATTATGCTAGATAATTGAATAATTAATTGTGTGACAATGTGATTATGTTTTGTGAAAGTTTCTGTTTGACACCAGTTCACTAAAAAAATCATAACTAATTAACCGTAAGGAGTTGGAAGCTGAAATCTTTACAGTAGATGCTTGACTCATAGGGCTACAACTTTTATGTTTTGTGCTAAGCCCAGTTCGGCCTTCTTCAGGGCCAGATTTGGTCGTGAAGCTGCTGGATTTTCCAGATCAGCATCCTGTTTTATGGTAGATAAACTTGTTATAGATATTTTGGCTTACGCAATCAAGGCAACTTGATGTATGTGGTCTCTTTCCATATGAAAGAGGAGCCAATCTTATACCATAGTGACCAAATTAGGTTGATTACCTTAATTGTTAAGTTGTGAATTTAGTAAGTTTAATTTTGCCTTTTTATGAAAATTGTGTGCAAAATTGTTTTTGGAAAAATAAACTTGACTAAATATATTGAAATAAGATTTTGTTTATAAAAATTGGTGCCCTAAAATCAAAAGATACACCGGCTCACCCATTTGAACAAACTCTAAGAGAGGTATAAGTCGGAGTGCGCTAGCCTCCTAAAAGGGCGGGTTTTTAAATCGCGTTTATCGCATACCTTTGCCCTTGCGCTTCTTTGTGCGTTCGAATGGAGCTACCGAGCTCTTTTGTATTTAAAGGCAATAAAAATGAGTTTTATAAACATATTATGTTTAGAAGATATGCATGAATCTTCAAACATAACTTTTTGATCACACATCAAATTGATTGACCCAATAAACTTAAGTCATTGCCACCCAACTCGTAAAGGACACTTGTGGCTGTTGTTTTACTCACTGGTACACAGTGGTGAAATGGCAGTTGCATGGCAAATCCCACTCACTGGTACACAGTGGTGGACAAATTTGCGCGTTCTTGGTTGGACGACTTAAAGCGAGTTAAGCGGTGAGACCTTGACCCGTGGCAAAAGATGGGACAAAACATGACTACAAATCACTTGATGAATCAAGTGTGATTTGTAGGTCCCATTCTTACTAGGAATTGCACATGAAATGCAATTACTGCTCGTCACTTACCTTTTGAGTGCAATCATTTCTAGCAGATCAACTGATGAAATGATTGTATGTCAATTGGATCCTAGCCTTAATGAAATTAATTGTTTATTTGATAAACATTGGGTAATTGATTTCTTAAGGATTAATTATCGAAAATACTGATTTTTGAACTTAATCTGTTTTGTAGATGGCAATGAATCCTTCCACAAACACCAATGCTTTTCGGCAAATGTTTGAAAGAGAAAAGCTTAATGGATCAAATTTCAATGACTGGTATCGTCAACTGAGAATTGTTCTAAGAGTTGAGGAACGCATGGATGTCATTGAAAGGCAATGGCCAACCGAACCAAGTGCTGAATCCACAGCAGCTGAAAAAGCTGAATATAGGATTCAGTACACTAGATTCAATGAAGTTTGTTGTTTGATGCTTGCGAGCATGTCTCCCGAGCTTCAAAAACAATTCGAACTCTACACTCCATATGATATGATCACAGAGCTTAAATCCTTGTATGAAAAACAAGCTGGAGTGGAACTGTTCGACTTAGTCGTGGAACTTCATGACATGAAACTTGAATCTGGCAAATCGGTTAGCAGTCATGTGCTCAAAATGAAGAGCATTTTTGACAAATTGGATTCGATGGAGTACGCTTATCATAAAGAGGTAAAAGTTGGCATGATTCTCAAATCCCTTACGAAGGAATATGAGGGTTTTGTGCAAAACTATACCATGCACTCTATGAAAAAAAGCGTCAATGAACTTCATGCTATGCTCATTGAATATGAGAAGACGATTCCAAAGAAGGCCAATGACCCAAATGTCCTTATGATTAAGGGGGGTCGGATCCAGAAAGCTAAGAAATCGCACCAAGCTAAAGGCAAGTTTGATGGTAAAGGCAAGGGTAAGCAAGCTGCTTATTCCCCCAAACCAAAGAAAACCCCTCCGGCTAAGAAAGAGCATCCGGCTAAAGACCAGACCTGTCATCATTGTAATGAAGTCGGGCACTGGAAGAGGAACTGTCCCAAGTATCTTGCCGAGTTGAATGTGAAGAAGAAGCAAGCAAGCGTTGCTGGTACTTCAGGTATCTTCACCATTGAATTATTTTCCTTTACTAAGCGTAAATCATGGGTTTATGACACTGGCTGTGGAACTCATATCTGTAATGAATTACAGGCACTTAGGAAAAGGAGGAAGCTGAAGCCCGGAGCTTTGCAGCTGTTCGTGGGCAATGGTCTACCAGCACCTGTTGAAGCTATTGGAGAATATCATTTAGTTCTTCCTTCCGGTTTAATTATTGTTTTAGACAATTGTTATTATGCACCTTCTATCACTAGAGGTGTAGTTTCAGTTTCTTTGTTGAAAGACAACGGTTTCATTAATGTTTTTAATGATTATGGCATTTCAGTTTCTAAAAATAATGTTCATTATTTTGATGCTATTGCTTGTGATGGTATTTATGAAATTGATATGCGTGGTTGTGATTCAAATAATTCAATGTATAATGTTAGCAAAAGAGCCAAGACTAACTTGGACTCTACTTATCTGTGGCACTGTCGTCTTGGACACATTGGCAAAAATCGCATTGAAAGACTTCAACGTGAAGGGATCTTACAATTAAATGATGAATCATTTGATAAATGCGAGTCATGTGTTTCCGGCAAAATGACGAGAAAACCTTTTTCGCATAAACCGGAGAGGGCTAAAGATCTTCTTGGACTCATTCATACCGATGTTTGCGGCCCATTTAGACATGTGTCAAGAAAAGGAGCTAGCTACTTCATAACTTTTACGGATGATTTCAGTCGTTATGGTTATGTTTACCTGCTTAAACATAAACATGAAGTGTTTGAAACATTCAAAGAGTTTAAAAATGAAGTAGAAAATCAACTCGGAAAGACCATCAAGATTCTTCGTTCGGATCGAGGTGGTGAATACTTAAGCCAAGAGTTTAAGGATTATCTGAAAGCGTGTGGAATTGTCCAACAGCTTACTCCTCCATACACTCCTCAACATAATGGAGTGTCTGAAAGGAGAAATCGAAACTTGCTAGACATGGTGAGATCTATGATGAGCCTTACGACTCTCCCATTTTCGTTTGGGATTATGCTCTTGAGACTGCTGTACGCATTCTCAATATGGTTCCAACCAAGAAGGTTGACAAGACACCATATGAATTATGGCATGGAAATGTTCCTAATCTGTCTTACTTAAGAGTCTGGGGATGTGAGGCACTTGTGAAGCGCGATACGCCTGACAAACTTGACCCAGAACTACTAAGTGCATCTTTGTCGGATACCCTAAGGAAACGATGGGTTACGACTTCTATGATCCCGTCAAAAACACTGTTTGCGTTGCTCGATATGCTGAATTCTTTGAAAAGAAATTAGTTCCAGAGAACAGTGGGAGGATTGTAGAACTTGATGAGATTCAAGTGGAAGATGTGTCACCTTCTGAAGCTCCTAGCAATCATCAACTTGGGGGGGAAAATGTTCAAAGTGATGAACCTCAAGTCGATGATGATGAAGCGATTCTACTTCGTAGGTCCGAACGGACAAGACGTCCTACTGACAGATTATGTCTGATGGTAGAAGAAAACGTTTTAGGAGATCTCGATGAGCCTCCGAATTTCAAAGCTGCATTATCAGATCCGGAATCTGAAAAATGGCTTGAAGCTACGAAGGTGGAAATGAAATCCATGAAAGACAATCAAGTCTGGAGCTTGGTTGATCTTCCACAAAATGCTCAACTGTTGGGTGTAAGTGGATCTTCAAGAAGAAGACGGACATGGATGGAAATGTACACACCTATAAAGCTCGTCTCGTGGCGAAAGGTTATACTCAACGTTTCGGTGTTGACTATGATGAGACCTTTTCTCCAGTTGCGGACATTAGAGCTATTAGGATTCTCTTAGCCATAGCTGCGTACTATGACTTTGAGATATGGCAAATGGATGTTAAAACTGCCTTCTTAAATGGTTACTTGGATGAAGAAGTCTATATGGATCAACCTGAAGGTTTTATTGATCCAAAACATCCAACAAAGTATGCAAGCTTCAAAGGTCCATTTATGGACTAAAGCAAGCATCAAGAAGTTGGAACAAGAGGTTTGATGAAGAAATCAAAAAGTTTGGTTTCGTTCAAAACCCCGATGAGCCATGTGTATATCGCAAAGCTAGTGGGAGTAATGTTACTTTCCTTGTCTTGTATGTTGATGACATATTGATCATAGGAAAACACATTCCGATGTTGCAAGATGTAAAATCCCATCTTGGAAAGTGTTTTGCCATGAAAGATTTAGGAGAAGCGACATTTATTCTTGGAATCAAGATCTACCGAGATAGATCAAAGCGATTAATTGGACTAAGTCAAAGTGCTTATATTGATAAGGTCTTGAAGCGATTCAAGATGGAGAATTCTAAGCGTGGGTTTACACCTATGCAAGAAGGACTTAGTTTATCTGTCAAACAGGGTGCTACTACACCTAATGAGGTGGAGCGTATGCGAAGAGTCCCTTATGCTTCGGCTGTGGGATCTATTATGTATGCGGTTAGATGCACTAGACCCGATGTGGCGTTCGCGCAAAACATCGTTAGCCGATATCAACAGAATCCAGGTGAAAGTCACTGGACTGCTGTTAAGAGCATTCTGAAGTACCTACGGGCTACTAAAGATATGTTTTTGGTGTATGGAGGAAATCCAGACTTAGAGCTCAAAGTGACCGGATACTGTGATGCTGGATTTCAAACTGATAAAGATGACACGAAGTCTCAGTCAGGATTCGTCTTCGTTCTTAACGGAGGTGCTGTGGATTGGAAAAGCAGCAAGCAAAAAACAGTTGCCATGTCTGCAACAGAGTCTGAGTACATTGCCGCCTCAGAAGCCGCAATGGAAGCAGTCTGGATAAGGAAGTTCATTAGCGGGCTTGACGTGATCCCCTCAAGTGACTTACCCACTGATATGTACTGTGATAATACTGGTGCATTAATCATTGCCAACGAACCCGGAGTTCAGAAAGGTGCCAGACATTATGCTAGACGATATCACTATGTTCGTGAACGGATCGAACTAGGTGAAATCAAATTACTCAAGTTCACACAGATTTTAACTTAGCTGATCCTTTCACAAAAGCTTTGTCTAGGCCCAAGCTTGAAAGGCATGCCGATGGCATAGGACTTAAATTAGCTAGTTATTTCATGTAAATCTGTTGTTTCGGTATTTGGATAAGGGATGTTAAACAATTTATATTTTTAATAATGAAATAAAGTACTTGATATGTTTGATTTCATTTAATATTAATTGTATCCTATATTTGCATGTTTAATCCTTGAATATTTTAATAAATATTCTAAATTGTCCATTGTCGATTAATTATATGGGAATATAATTAAATTAAGACAAATCTGAGCGATTGGTTATATTCTTGGAATATATAATGGATGGTCCCACCAAACTCACATGATATCCATAGTTGATGCATATCGGACTACCCCACTAACGAATTCATCACTTTATGGATCAACGTCATTAAGTGAAATTCGTAAATGGTTACTTTATTGATCCTTTGACTTGAGATACAAGCAGGTCAGCATGTATGGATTGCACTTACTTGATATAGTTCTAACTCTCCTGAATAAGGGAGTACATAAAGGGCTATTTTCAGAAAGTGTATTGAAGTATGATGACTGACACGTGTAGTCAATACAGGATTTGTTCCTTCAACTTGAAAGTTGAAGTATGATACCATTGGCGCCCTCATTAGGACTAATTAAGATGTTTGCATGGCCGTGCCCAAATAAATCCAGATGGTTCTCGATTATATTTGGTAATCTCTAATTAGTTATGGAATGAGAAACAGAATCGTTAAATCATGAAATGACATTGATCCGTATTCATGTTTAACACGGTATCTGAACAAAGGGATAATAAATGCCTTAACCATTTAAATATACTTTAGGAAACTATACTTAAATATTTCGGGGGCATTGGCGTGTTGCTAGACGCTAACCAATGTTATTACCTTCATTCATTACGAGCTCAAGTGGGAGCTGTAGGTATATGATCACGTAAAATGAACGTATGTCCGGAAAGCATTTAAGCCTACGGGGTCACACCTCAACGTGAATGTAACTATAATTAATTAATAGATTAAATGTAATTTATTAATTAAATTGATCACGAAAAACTAACGATGGTCCGTTAAAGGAGTTAATAGTTAACGGTACTTAACTAACGGACTTAACGAAGGAGAGTTGTGATTAGAAAACAATTAGGAAACCCTCTAGAATAATCTAGAAGGGGGCCGGCCTAATGGGAGAAGGAGGGGGTTTCACAAACCCTAAACTTGGTCATCAAGTAAACCTAATCCTATAAATAGAGGCCTAAGTCAATTGTTTTTTACACACAATTCATAAGGTTTTCTAAAAACCCTAAAAATCTCTCCTCCTCCCTCTCTATTGGTTTCGACCGATTCTACCAAAGAAAAAGGGTTTCGGGTTTTTGTTTGGTTCGATCAAAAGGGAATTAACAAAGGGTTGTTCGGTTCGTGATCAAGTACTAGCATACATACATTCCAACGTTGTGTGTGCAATCGTAGAGAGGTTAATTTAAACCTTTTCTTGCTTTAATCTCTCCAATTTAAGGTACACTTTCTATATCTTGGTTGATTAATTAAATTACATAGATCTTGTCTTCCGTTGCGTGCTTTGTGATTTAATTCGATAAATTGTTATATAACCCAACACTATTTACTTTCCTCGATATGGAGTTAATAGGCACAATTCCTGAAGTATCCAAGCTCTTAGACACCCCAATGATGCCATGCCATAAACCATTTTTAGTAAAACCTGGAGAAAACCAAGAAACGAACGACGAAGGTTTATAAAGATTATCACTCACTTTTACCCACAAAGCTTCTGGTTCGTTTACATAGCGCCACAACCATTTATATAGGAGACCACAATCGAACGAGTCAAGAGAACCAATGCCCAAGCCTCCATGCTCTTTACTCGCTAGGCACGATTCCCATTTAATCCAATGTATTTTCCTTTGATTCTCACTTTTACCCACAATGTTGAGTGTTTTTTTGTCTTCTCATCTTTCTCACTTATTAACACCTTAAAGCCCCTTTTTGACCTAACTCGAGATACTGCAATGTACAATTGTTCGTGTGTGAAAACCGGGCTTTATAAATAGAAACCAGTTTTAAAAACATTGTAAAAATAATATTTTAGTTATTTGTTTTTTATTAGTTAAATAAAATTATGTAAAAACTAAATGATGACATCATCGAGAGTCAATATGATGAAATCGAGCGATATGATTGGTTAATACGTCATTAGTTCAATGATGAACGTCCATTTTGTGATAAAAACCCCTATTGAAAGGCTTCATTTCTATGTCTAAATGAGTTAATATTCCGGAACTATTGGTACTTAATGAATCGTATGTTTATGCAGGTTCACGGAAGATGCGAGAGAGAGTAAATGGCATCAAGTGACTCAAGAAGGAAGCCTATGAAGTTACAAGACACAAGGAGGTGATTCGGGAGTCGAACGAAGACGCACAAGAAGGAACAGCAGCCACCAGCACCGTTGGCAACCATGCCAGCGCCGCTGGCAAGCCACGAGCGCCGCTCCCTAACGCCCAGCGCCGCTGGCCCTGAGAAGCCCACACCCAGCGCCGCTGGCAAGCCCAGCCAGCGCCGCTGGGCGGCCCAGATCAGCAACCGACTTAAACACCTATTTAAGTCGAACTAACCCTCAAAACCCTAGGAGAGAGCCGATTCAGCAGCCCTAGCCGCCCATATTCGACCCTAGTTCGTTGTTGCAGATCCCAAGGAGGGTTTGGAGCTTCTAACGCCTTCCTATCTTCATCCTCAGTCTAGATCTAGCTTTTCTATTTTACTTTCTTTGCATAAACAATGTCTTTCATCTTTTCAGACTTTGTTATTCCATTAATAATGCTAGGCTAGTAGGCTGAATACTTGTTTGGATCGATGTGATCATGTAGACGTTTATTGTTTTACTGTGTTTGTTAGAATCTGTTGGAGTGTGTTTTACTGTTTATCGTAGATCCATGTTTTACTAGTTCTTCATATTATTATTGGTTCTATATCTGAATATATTAGTTTAATTCTGATGGTTGTCTATGATCATACACTAGGACTAATATGCTAGGATGGAAAACACTAGTCGGTCTATAACTAGATGTAAAAGGTGATTCACTTGTAACCGAGGGATCCAGAACCATAGTAATTAGGATGAATAGAACATGAAGCTTAACAATGTCAGACGCGATCCTTTGACTTGGAAACGAGCACTGTGGTCACCGGAGATAATTACTATCTGGTCATGGCTTAAGAGCCGGGTAACTAAAAGATGAATTAGTAACACAAACTTTAGGTCAATTAATGCTTAAACAATGAATCTAACGAGAATTTGTTTATAGGGTAGTGTGAGTCTAACGACAGCACTAGTAATTAGGCAAAGTGAATCTAACGAGAATCTGAGCCGTGATTAAGTTTCCAACAGTCTAACAAATCAGTAGGATAGTATTTGGTCGTACCATGAGATCTGAGATGCCAAACAAGTATTTTAATTTAATTACTGTTATTTGCTTTCTTTCAATATTTTCAGACTAAGCCTCTCGCTGAATAAGCGGTTGCGGCTTCTATTTACTTTTCAGTATTTAATTAGTTTAATAGGAAATCGTGACAACCCCCAACCGCTAGAATTACACACATTATTAGATTAGGTAGTGCAAAGCGTCCCTGCGAACGATCCTGTAGCTTATCACTAGACTATACTACATTGACCGGGTTCTCTGCCCGTTAGTGTGGTTGTGCTTTAAGATAGTTACTTGTACAACATTTTATAAATTTAAAGACCTTAAAGAAAAACACCCATCAAGTCTTTTGGCGCCGCTGCCGGGGACGCGTCGCATTCTTAGTCTAGTTAGTGTGTCAAAAATAGGATCGAATTGCACATCTTATTTTGTGTTTCGGCACGAAGTAGTTACTTTTCAGTATTCATTTTAGGTCAAATTAGGTTAGAAGTCAAAATTAGGTCAAATTAGGTCTTAGTCAACTTAGTTAGTATTTGCATCTTCTTAAATTTTAAAAATCCAAAAATATTTTCTTTTTATCGTTTCTAGTATTAAGATTAGATTGTTTGCATTTAAGTTAAGTTTAGATTTCATTTTGTTTTAGAAGTTACTAATCGTTTTCGTGTTTGTTTTTGTTTTTGTTTTCTTTTTGTTTAGTTTTTGTTTAGTTTGTTTCAGTTAAGATAGGTACAATGCATTGGAGAGGATCTGAAGAATCTGACTCGGGAATGGAGAAAGACGTTAAAATGGAGAAAAGCGAATTCGAAAACTGCACAGGACCATCCAGCGCCGCTGGAAGGTTTCCAGCGCCGCTGGCACCATGCCAGCGCCGCTGGCACCATGCCAGCGCCGCTGGGAAGGTACAGGTCACCCGAAACCCTTGATTTCGATTTCGTTACTTCTTTTAGGCCAGTTGATTATAGATCAGAAACAGAAAACCACGGCCAGGATACCTCGATACGCTTCATCCCGGGAGATAAAAGAGCAAAGAAGAACTGGACAGAAGCATCCAGCGCCGCTAGTACGTCTCCAGCGCCGCTGGGGACTTCGGCAAAATCTGAATGCTTCCCTAATCTTTATCCCAAGACGAGACCTAAGCTCACAGGGATATTCATACGTCAGGAAAAGTTGATGGAAGAGATAGAAGAGTTTAATCAGCTCGATTGCTTAGGATGGGAGGAAGCATGGGATAAGTGTATGAGACTCAATTGGAAATTCATCAACTCTTTGAATGAGATCGTAGATCACCTTAAGGAAGGACCGTTTAAGGAAAGAAGTTATGAGAAGTGCACCTACGACCTCTACATTGCAAAAGCTGAGGACATGCAAAGCTTGTTGCATCAGAAAGCTGACGAAGTATGGAAAAGAATTGAGAAGAAATTGGAAAGAGTGGTTGACCGATTGACAGTTCTGAGAATAAAAGGAGACCCAAAGCATCGGGATGACCACAAAATATGGATTCGGGAGGAAACTGAATTGCATGCAACACTAAGTCGAGTCAGGTTGGCATTAGAGAGCTTTAGGAGGATAAAAGACAGAGAAGAACTGGACAGAAGACCATCCAGCGCCGCTGGAAGGTTTCCAGCGCCGCTGGCACCATGCCAGCGCCGCTGACACCATCCAACGCCGCTGGGAGCCCCGGACAGCCCAATATTGAGCCCGTTTCATGCAGATCGAGAGGAGGAGCTGAGCACATCTCGAAACCAGAGCTTAAAAAGGAATGGAACAACACCGGAAAGGAAAATCTTGGAAAGTTCGTGGTACCATGTCTTATAAATCAATCGGAGAATATAATAGCCGTGGTGGACTGACGCGGGCCCGAATGACGTCGTTGGAAATCAACGGGCCGCGGTCAATAATAATAGGGGTGGAAATGAAATGGAATGAAGGAAAGTCAATACTTGACCAAATACACAAGTATATGGCAAATATGACTCGGATGTCGACAAAGAGGCGATGAATTGAAGATCTTATGCGAATTAAAATGAAAAAGCAATGCACCTTGTTAAATTAAAAAGAGAAGGATTTTAGAATTAATTAAACTACGAAAATAAAATATGCAAGTAATACTTAAACTAAGAAAACAAGTAAGCAAATAACAATATCAATCTCAAACAAATGTGTTTGCTTGGCGAATCTCCCTTTTTTTGCAATGATAGTGGTTGAACAAGATAAAACAATAAGAACCGGATTGACAAATTGAAATCTATGACCCTTGACTTCTCATGAGCGCGGCGTAAGCCAAAACACCCGTTTACTATTTAGAGGTTGCTCTTTTAATAACAAACTTCAATTTTAGACTCACTTGAAATAACAAAGTGAAGTATAGGGTTGCCTAGTATTCCCCAACTTCATTACTTAAACATTAAAAAAGACTCATATTGGTTCATTCAATCATAAGGTGAGTGTCCTCTTTTTATAACCAAACAAACCCCAATAAAATTTGTACACACTTAATGGTTGCATTTCTAGTAGTATCATATTCTATTAGTTGAAAAGAAGTTAAGTTTTACTAATCACAATCAAGCCTAACATTCGATTTCAAGTTGTCTACTTTCGCAATGACCAAAAATTAATCATCAATAAATGAATTCTCCAATCAATGATTCCATTTTCAAAGAAAAATCCACTCACAATGCTATTCTTAATATATGACTAGCAAAACTTTGACTCTAAAAGTCAAAGTTCATATATCTCAATTTAATCAACCCATCAACCACTATTTAATCATCACAAAAAGAGTTTAATTCATATGCCCAAACAAACACAAAATAATCTACTCACTAATCATAGTCATAATAGCCACATAAACATAAATCATCATATTAATCAACATAATATCTTAATGTTTACAAGCTACAATGAAAATAAAAGAGAGTTTAGATTACAACCCAAAAACACGCAACAACAAAAGGTGGATGGATGGATGATGAAATCTCCGTCTTCTCCAAATCTCACAATAATCCAAAGCTCCAAATCTTCCCAAAAATAACTTATCTTCTATTAATGAGCAAAAATGGGTTGTGGGTTTTGTGTAGATGATGGTGAATAAGAATAGGATCTTGGGCTTTTATCTTCTGGGCTCAGCGTGCTGCTGGGCTTGACAAAGCCAACAACAGAATTCAAAATTAATATAGCCACTGTGTTTTCTTTTCTTTTCATCGTTCACCAATCACGCACAAAACCAAAATATGAATATAAAGACGCCACGTGTCATCTCGTGATTGGTTAAAAGAATTAAATCCATGTAGTTGTAGTGGTGGGCCCCGCTTTGAATTAATTCAACTCCATATCAAATCTGCGTGCACTATATACAGTTTAACGGCCGTCAGTTTCTGAAGCAAAACTGTTGCAATTCTGGTCCTTTTATTGACGGTCGTTAATTTCTGTAGCAAAACTGCTGCAGTTCTGGTCCTTTTTCTGACGGCTGTTGCTGGAAAAGTTACATTTCTGGTCCTCTTTCTAACGGTGCACCATATAACATTCTAAAACTCAAACCTCTTCATCCGTATGCATCCAAATCACAAATATTGATCACCGAATCATTGATTTAGCTCCTCCACTCATATAAACAATAAAAAAAAAAAAAAAAAAAATAATCACAATCATTGATGGCCATGTTTTCTCTAAATACCTACACAAAATCTTATGCAAGTACTAAGTAACCATTTTAACATGATTTATAACTTAAAATGCAAATAAATGAAGGATATTAGCTAATAAATAAATATATGTATAATTTAGCTAATATCAACATCCCACACTTAATATGATCTCTACATGCAATTCGCTCACTTCGGGAAGAGCGAACGGAAAGAGGAGGCCTTTGCTCTATCTGCTTCTTCCTCTCGCCAGGAATGAACAATTGATGCCTCACACGGAACCAATCGACCGGGGACTGAGAAGGTGGACGAAAGTAAGCAAGCAGGGGAAGACAAGTAGAGAAAGCAGGTTTAGGAATGCCCTTGCTTAAGAGGAAAGACTGATTGTTACATGAGAGGGTATGTACTGTCAGAACGAAAGGGGGAACGAACAAGCTAACCGCCGCACCGATCATTGGGGGGGGGACACTGCGAGGTGGGTAGTTTATCTGGGGCGGATGCCTCCTAAAGAGTAACGGAGGTGGTTTTACCTGCCCTTGGGACTGGAACTGATTGGTTGCTTGTTGTGACAGCCAAGGTCTGAACATTGTCCCACTTCCCTCATCGGGTTCCTCTCTGTTCATCATGGGGTTGTTGGGATAAAGGTGGGTTTGAGACGCGCGGGTACTCTTGATGCGAAAGGATATGGATCTAAGCAAACTCTCAAAATGTTTTGAGTAAAAATGACCCTAAGCATGAAATGTATAAAAATGGGCTATGGAAAAATGGTGAAAAACTCTACCAAAGGGGTCTTGAATTCCCACACACATTCAATAAATATGCAAATGAAGGCACTAAGCGAGGATAATTGTGATTTTTCAATGAAGCTCAAGTTATATACGCAAAAATTAAGATGCTAATGGAAGAATGGTGCATTTCTTAGATGCACCATTAACTTTATTAAGCATAAAAAAAAACATATTTACATACATATATATATTTACATATTAAACATTCCGAATGTGGCATAATTTAACAATGGTCCAACTAAAAGATATTAAACCACCCATACCTATATTTGTGTTTTGCCATTGGCGGGTTTTGAAACTACTTTCCACTCCAATATATAAATCGTTTTCTAGCCGAGACACATAATTACTTGACCCTTAGGTTTGCCTATCCATACTTACTAAGCCCTAAAGGAAAACCCCCTTAATAGCTCAAGTCTATAGAAAACAATATCTAAACTTAATTAAATGTCAAACAATTGAAAGGCGGATGGGTGAATATGAATATAAGAGTATGGACAGTTTCTATTTTCATGTTATTGTGACTTTATTTTGATTTGATTTTTTTTTTTTTTTTTTTTTTTTTTTTTTGAACTTTTTGAACTTTGACTTTTTGAATTTTGAACTTTGACTTTTCAACTTTTGCTTTGCATTTATTGACTTATTTTCATTTAATGAATTCTTTGAATGATAAAACAAGGATGGATGATGTTGATTTATTGGCGATTGAATATGATTTTTGAGTGTGGGTGTTTTGGTAGGTGAAAATGATAACGTGTAGGTTTTGGGTATTCAATTGAATGACATAAACGTAAGTTTGGATAAAGGTCTCGCAACTTATCTTGCCATTAAGGTATGAAGTATAAAGTTTTCAATTAAGGTTTATTAAATATGGATAACCAAGCCCGCGAGACGTTCCTTATGTACTATGGGCCATGCATTCAAGGGAGTGAAAAGCCACAAATCATAGAATATGGGCTTTCAAAGTCGATTATCACCTACGATGACGTTTAACATCTAATATAGGACCATTGACCACACTTGACTAATGTCAAAGGAATGCCGAGTTTAAAAATGGGGAATGGCCATCTAATAAACAATGTTGACTTTTCTTGGTCAAGGTCTACCCCCAAGATCAAGAAAAACCAAGATTGTATATCCAATGAACACCCCCAAACCAAACTCTAAAAGCTTATAAAAACTTTTTTTTATATATAACTATATACATAAAAATTAGCATCAAAATTTTCAAAAATGTCACAAAAATCCAAGTTTATCATGAATGTGTGCAAATGGTAGAGAATTTCAAAAATTTAATGGAAAATTGGATGAGTGGGGCTTAAGGGTCACGAGAGTCTACTACAAGGTCAAGCAAATGCCAATCACATCCACTTTCAACAACACTTTCAATCCAACTGTCTTACTTCTAATCAAGAGCAAGCTAAATGGGACTTCATTCTTAGCATGAAGACCACATCCCACACTTAAGTTCGAACAGTGTCCTCAATGTTCCAAGCCACAAGGTGGGGAATCCCACACTTATGAATGACAAAGAGGGTGTCCAAACCCGAGTATGTTCATATGGCAACAAAGCCCCACAACCTAGTCAAGCAAATCACAATGCTAAATGGAACCCCATATTTAACCAAAAAGGACCAATCCCACACTTATAGTCAAACATATCCCAAAATGTGAAAAGCCAAAAGGTGAGAATCCCACACTTATGGTAAAAAAAACATAATGGGTGTTCAACCAATGGGTGTGTTAAAGGCAATGAGATCCCACACTTAGGTCCTACTTAGTTTCTAAGCATGCAAAATAACCTAAGTAATATAGACTAAGCATGGCAATTTGACATAAAAGTAAAAGAGAGAAAGGTTGAGAAAACTCCCGAATGATGCAAAACAATTCCAAAAGATGCGCAAGTGAAGTAAGATCATCCAAATTGCAAGCAATCTTGAAGAATCGCATCATGCTCCAAACATCACATCGCTCCAACACATCCACCTTATTCCAGAGATAAAACCTAAACAAAACAAACAAAAAGAAAAACGTGAAATAAGGGGTCACTAAGCAAGTCCACCGACTCACTAGTGACCCAAACAACACAGACTAATAATGAAAATAGAAAAACAAACTGCCAAAACCCTAAAAACATAAAAGAAACACGGGTTGCCTCCCGGAAGCGCTTGTTTATTAACGAGTCACTAGCTTGACTCGAAACTCGCTTAACCATCAACCAAATGCAAGCAAAGGGCTTGCATGCTCATGGGTCTTTCATGAAACTTCTTGACCCGGTGCCCATTCACTAAAAAGGTATCCCCACTTGGGGATTGCAACTCAACACTACCATTAGGGAGCAACTGAATAATCTTAAAAGGACCCGACCATCTAGACCTAAGCTTTCCAGGAAAAGGCTTGAGCCGTGAGTTATAAAGGAGAGCAAGATCACCTTCTTTAAGCCCTTTAGGCTTGATCCTAGCATCATGAAACTTCTTGGTGTTCTCTTTATAAATGATGGCATTTTCATATGCCATATCTCTCAACTCATCAAGCTCATTCAACTGAACTTTCCTATGGTCACCGGAAGCATTAAGATCAAAATTACACCACTTCAAGGCCCAATAGGCCTTGTGCTCTAACTCAAGTGGCAAGTGACACGCCTTGCCATATACCAGCCTATAAGGAGTCATCCCAATGGGAGTCTTATAAGCGGTCCTAAAAGCCCACAAGGCATCCTCTAACTTACTTGCCCACTTGTTCCTATGCTCTAACACCGTCCTCTCAAGAATTCTTTTCAAACCCCGGTTTGTCACTTCAACTTGCCCACTCGTCTGAGGATGATAAGGAGTGGAAAGTCTATGATGCACACCAAACTTCTTCATAATCTTAGCAAACTGTGCATTACAAAAGTGAGTACCCCTATCACTAATGATGGCCTTAGGGGTACCAAACCGGGAAAAGAGACTCTTCAAAAACTTAACAACTTCACTAGCATTATTGGTGCTAAGAGCCTTGGCCTCAACCCACTTACTCACATAATCAACGGCCACGAGCACATAAGATTTGCCCTCGGATGATGGAAATGGTCCCATAAAATCAATGCCCCAAACATCAAAGAGTTCACAAACTTGAATATATTGTTGGGGCATCTCATCCTTAGAAGATATCTTGCCTTGCCTTTGACAGGCATTGCAAGTTTTGACCAATTCCACAACATCCTTAAAAAGAGTGGGCCAATAAAATCCTGCCTCAAGGACCTTTCTAGCGGTTGTATTGGCACCATGATGTCCACCAGAGGGACCATGATGACAACCACTCAGAATGTCCAATGACTCGGGCATATCAACACATCGCCTAATCACTTGATCGGCACAAACACGAAACAAATACGGGTCATCCCAGAAATAATACTTCACATCCTTCAAAAACTTCTTCTTTTGTTGTGAAGTAAGACCCGGCTCAAAGACATTACCGACAAGATAATTAGCATATCCGGCAAACCAAGGTGGTGTTGCCTCAACACTCTCAACCACCATTAGGGTTTCATCGGGAAACCTCTCATCAATCTCCTTCCGCCCATATCTATCCACATGAGGATTATCTAATCGACTCAAGTGGTCGGCTGCTACATTCTCGGCTCCCTTTTTGTCCTGGAACTCAATGTCGAATTCCTGGAGCAAAAGGACCCACCGGATCAATCTCGGCTTAGCATCTGGCTTCTTAAAAAGATGCTTGATGGCCGAATGATCGGTAAATACAACCGTCTTAGACAAGATCAAGTAAGACCGAAACTTATCAAATGCAAACACAACCGCAAGGAGCTCCTTTTTAGTTGTGGTGTAGTTCTCTTGAGCATCATTCAAGGTCTTACTTGCATTATAGATAGGGCGCAAGTGGCCACCAACTCTCTGGCCCAACACGGCACCGACCGCATAGTCACTAGCGTCACACATGATCTCAAATGGTAAGTCCCAATCTGGGGCTACCATGATCGGTGCACTAATGAGGCGGGCCTTCAAATACTCGAAAGAATCAATACAAGACTGAGAAAAGATGAAAGGAGCATCTTTCTCGAGAAGCTGAGTAAGAGGACGGGCAATCTTAGAAAAATCCTTAATGAAACGCCGATAAAAACCGGCATGACCAAGGAAACTCCTAATGGCCCTGACAGAAGTAGGACGGGGTAACTTAGAAATGACATCAACTTTGGCACGATCAACCTCAATACCCTTCCTAGAAATCTTGTGCCCGAGAACAATGCCTTCCTTGACCATAAAATGACACTTCTCCCAATTTAAGACTAAATTGGTTTCTTCACAACGTGTAAGCATCTTGTCAAGGTTAGCAAGGCACGAATCAAAAGTGGACCCATAAAGAGAGAAGTCATCCATGAATACTTCCATAAAGTTCTCAATCATGTCATGGAAAATGGACATCATGCACCGTTGAAAAGTAGCGGGGGCATTGCATAAACCAAAGGGCATACCCCGGTAAGCAAATGTCCCATACGGGCATGTGAAAGTCGTCTTCTCTTGGTCCTTAGGGTCAATGGGGATCTGAAAATAGCCAGAAAAACCATCAAGGAAACAATAGTAATCGTTCCCTGACAATCTCTCCAACATCTGGTCAATAAAAGGAAGAGGAAAATGGTCCTTACGGGTGGCATCATTGAGCTTTCGATAGTCATACATACCCTCCACCTGGTGACGGTCTGGGTGGGAATCAACTCATTCCTATCATTAGTGACCACAGTAATCCCGCCCTTCTTTGGTACAACCTGTACCGGGCTCACCCACTTAGAATCAGAAATAGGAAAGATAATACCCGCATCGAGAAGTTTGATGACTTCTTTCTTAATGACATCTTGGATCATCGGGTTTACTCTCCTTTGATGCTGAACAGAAGGTTTAAAGTCATCCTCCATTAGGATCTTATGAGTGCAAATAGTAGGACTAATGCCTCTAATGTCAGATATCTTCCAAGCAATGGCACGCTTGTGAGACTTTAAAACCTTCAACAAAGCAGACTTCTCCTCATCTTGCAATTCACTAGAAATGATAACGGGTAACTTGGAGTCACCCTCTAAGAATGCATACTCAAGATGTGGAGGAAGTTCCTTGAGCTCCAAGGTAGGAGGCTCTTCAATGGATGTCTTCTGCTTATTCAATTCTTCCTTCTTAAGATCCTCGAAATGAGTACTAGGAAGAAATGAATCATCGGATGGCTTAGGATGAATGAGAGCTTCAAGCTCATCGAGATCCTTATCCGGGGTAGATACACCCTGATGATGAGACAAGTGGAAAGTTTCGAAAGGTTCAATGACAGGAAACTCCCCTTCAAGAGATAAAGACAAAAAATTATGAAGTACGGAGGGTAGGGAAGGAAGATCCAAAGGAATACTTTCGATGTTCATAACCTCATGATCAGGTTGCGCTCCATCGATGATGTTAGGGGAATCAACATGATTCACAAGGTAGCAATCATCATCAGCGAATGGATGCATGGAAATCTTATTAGCATCAAAAGTAATCTCCTCATCGCCAACCCTAAGAGTAAGAGAATGGTCGGCCACATCTATGATTGCCTTAGCAGTATTTAGGAAAGGCCTTCCTAAGATCAAAGGGACACGAGAATCTTCCTCCATGTCAAGGATCACAAAATCAACCGGGAAGTAAAATTTACCAACTCTCATAATCATGTCCTCGGCAATACCTCTGGGGTATTTCAAGGATCGATCGGCTAGAAGAAGGCTCATCTCAGTAGGCTTAAGTTCACCATGGTTCAAAGTCTTATAAATAGAATAAGGCATGAGATTGATACTCGCACCCAAATCGGCTAGGGCTTGTCTAATCTCATCCTTCGACAAAACACATGGAATAGTGAACTTTCCCGGATCTCCCAATTTCTTGGGGATTTTGTTCGAGGATAACCGCCGAGCACTCAGCATTCAAAGTAGTGTTAGCAAACTCCTGAAGTCTCTCCTTCTTGGAAAGGAGATCCTTTAAGACCTTTGCATACTTAGGCATAGCCGCGAGTGCATCAATAAGCTTCATATCGATATGGATCTCTTTAAATTGCTCGAGAAGTTTTTGAACTTGAGCATCCAAATCAGCTTGGCGGTTCTTTCTCATAAGACTAGGATAAGGAAGTGGAATGGAGCCCGAATCATCACAAGGCATTGCCTTGGATTTAGCCTTAGAATCACACTTCAGAATACGAACAGGCTCTTTTGGGCTCGGTTTTTCAACATCGGAATCAACCGGAGGGGGAACTTGCTCGGTACTTTGTGAGCTAGAAGGTTGTGCCTTGTTCATTATGACCTCCGGGTCGACCTCACTCGAAGGCAGAGTAGGTGGACCATCAAGAATAAGACCACTACGTGTGGTGATACCGAAAGAAGAATAAACCACATTTGCATCCTCCTTAGGATTCAGAATGGTGTTGCTTGGCAACACACCCGGTTGCCTTTCACTTGCAAGAAGTTTAACAACTTGCCCCATTTGATGCTCAAGATTCCTGATTGAAGCCCCTTGGTTATGTACCACAATATCATTCTCGTCTTGATGAGCGATCATAGTCTTGGTGGTAGTATTATGGGATTCGATAAGTTTCCTCAACAAGTCATCAGTGGATGATTGAGGGCTCGGGGCAACAACAGGAGGCGGTGGTAACATAGGAGGAGAAGGGTTAGAGGTAAGAGGAAGAGGTTGGCGGGGTGGAAAAGAGTTATACTGAGGCCGGTTCTGATAAGGTTGGGAATGTTGAGGAGGTCTAGGTTGGAACTGATTAGAATTCGACCTCACATTCCCTTGGCCAAACCCTGGTGGGTATGAAGGTCTTTGCTGAAATTGGGAGGGCTGCCTCCATTGACCTTGGCCTTGGTTCGGATAAGAAGAAGCAAAGTTACAATCCTCTGGGATTGGTTGAGAGTAACCATCACTACCAAATGAGTTTGGGCTTGAAGGATACTCGCCATATTGGCCTTGAGAATGCTCAGGAGGAGAAGTAACATGATACTGATCAGAGGAGGAGGAGAATGCTCCATTCCTTGGACATGATGCACTTGATGTGATGAACCTGTGCTCATCTTATCAAGGCGACGATTAATAGCTTCAAATTGATCAAAGATGGCCTTCAGATCCATATTAGAAGATGGAGAGGCTCTAGAGGATGAAGAGGAGCTAGGAGATGGAGGATCACAAGACTGCCAGTCATAATGGTGCTCAGTGAGCTTCTCAATGAGTTGTCTTGCTTCCTCAGCAGTTAAGTCCATTAGATTTCCACTAGAAGCCGCATCCAAGGTGGGGCGGTGCATCATGGTTAACCCATGAAGTAATGGGCTGAGGCTTGAGGCTATCGAACCAAGTTTGAGCATGATGAGTGAAAGAGAAAGGGAAGAGATGCAAATAAATGGTCGTCTGAGGAATACCCCTTTGGGTGAATGTATCAGCTAACTTAAGAAAGTTCCTCATATGAGTATTTGCATCCTCCTTGGCAAGCCCATGAAACTGACAATTGTTTTGAATCAATTGTATGATATGGTGCTTAAGCTCAAGGGTATGTCCCTCGGTGACAGGAAAGCAGATCGGACCGCCACGTCCTTCAAGTGAAGGACGGGTAATATCCGCCATGGTCTGACGTGCAGCCATGGGGTTAGGAGAAGAAATAAGGCACTCGGGGCCTTGAATAGAGGTAGAAGAAAGAAAAGAAGATGATGAAGACTCGGTGTCACTCGACACGGACTTGTGATTCTTTGAAAGCTTGTGAAGTAGTCTCTCCGGATTGGATGAAGGACTTACAAGATCCTTCGAGGAACCACGGGTCATACACCACGGCGATGCACGACCGACTCTCGCACGAGTTCACAGAAACGAAGCAAATAACACAAATAAAAGCAAATAAAACAAGTAACTTCAAAAGAGATGTGAGTCTCTAATGAAGGATCACAAAATGCACACAAAAGCAAGTAATTCACACAAAATGATCGGACACCAACCTCCCCGGCAGCGGCGCCAATTGACGCGGGCCCGAATGACGTCGTTGGAAATCAACGGGCCGCGGTCAATAATAATGGGGGTGGAAATGAAATGGAATGAAGGAAAGTCAATACTTGACCAAATACACAAGTATATGGCAAATATGACTCGGATGTCGACAAGGAGGCGATGAATTGAAGATCTTATGCGAATTAAAATGAAAAAGCAATGCACCTTGTTAAATTAAAAAGAGAAGGATTTTAGAATTAATTAAACTACGAAAATAAAATATGCAAGTAATACTTAAACTAAGAAAACAAGTAAGCAAATAACAATATCAATCTCAAACAAATGTGTTTGCTTGGCGAATCTCCCTCTTTTTGCAATGATAGTGGTTGAACAAGATAAAACAATAAGAACCGGATTGACAAATTGAAATCTATGACCCTTGACTTCTCATGAGCGCGGCGTAAGCCAAAACACCCGTTTACTATTTAGAGGTTGCTCTTTTAATAACAAACTTCAATTTTAGACTCACTTGAAATAACAAAGTGAAGTATAGGGTTGCCTAGTATTCCCCAACTTCATTACTTAAACATTAAAAAAGACTCATATTGGTTCATTCAATCATAAGGTGAGTGTCCTCTTTTTATAACCAAACAAACCCCAATAAAATATGTACACACTTAATGGTTGCATTTCTAGTAGTATCATATTCTATTAGTTGAAAAGAAGTTAAGTTTTACTAATCACAATCAAGCCTAACATTCGATTTCAAGTTGTCTACTTTCGCAATGACCAAAAATTAATCATCAATAAATGAATTCTCCAATCAATGATTCCATTTTCAAAGAAAAATCCACTCACAATGCTATTCTTAATATATGACTAGCAAAACTTTGACTCTAAAAGTCAAAGTTCATATATCTCAATTTAATCAACCCATCAACCACTATTTAATCATCACAAAAAGAGTTTAATTCATATGCCCAAACAAACACAAAATAATCTACTCACTAATCATAGTCATAATAGCCACATAAACATAAATCATCATATTAATCAACATAATATCTTAATGTTTACAAGCTACAATGAAAATAAAAGAGAGTTTAGATTACAACCCAAAAACACGCAACAACAAAAGGTGGATGGATGGATGGATGGATGATGAAATCTCCGTCTTCTCCAAATCTCACAATAATCCAAAGCTCCAAATCTTCCCAAAAATAACTTATCTTCTATTAATGAGCAAAAATGGGTTGTGGGTTTTGTGTAGATGATGGTGAATAAGAATAGGATCTTGGGCTTTTATCTTCTGGGCTCAGCGTGCTGCTGGGCTTGACAAAGCCAACAACAGAATTCAAAATTAATATAGCCACTGTGTTTTCTTTTCTTTTCATCGTTCACCAATCACGCACAAAACCAAAATATGAATATAAAGACGCCACGTGTCATCTCGTGATTGGTTAAAAGAATTAAATCCATGTAGTTGTAGTGGTGGGCCCCGCTTTGAATTAATTCAACTCCATATCAAATCTGCGTGCACTATATACAGTTTAACGGCCGTCAGTTTCTGAAGCAAAACTGTTGCAATTCTGGTCCTTTTCTTGACGGTCGTTAATTTCTGTAGCAAAACTGCTGCAGTTCTGGTCCTTTTTCTGACGGCTGTTGCTGGAAAAGTTACATTTCTGGTCCTCTTTCTAACGGTGCACCATATAACATTCTAAAACTCAAACCTCTTCATCCGTATGCATCCAAATCACAAATATTGATCACCGAATCATTGATTTAGCTCCAAATGGCCATGTTTTCTCTAAATACCTACACAAAATCTTATGCAAGTACTAAGTAACCATTTTAACATGATTTATAACTTAAAATGCAAATAAATGAAGGATATTAGCTAATAAATAATCATGCAATATATGTATAATTTAGCTAATATCATGGACTCCGGATCCAACACCAACATTATGCATAAGGCACTATGCGACCACCAAAGACTCGAAAGGACAAATCTAGAAGGAATAAGGCTGGAAGTTATAAGTGGAATCTCAAAATGTCGAGGAGCAAAGGTGGAAAGAGTGGTCGTTACCGTGAAGGGAATAAGCTTTGAAACGACCTTTATGGTTCTAGACCTCCCGTCTTACCATAAAATTCCATTGATTCTAGGAAGACCTTTCTTATACTCGGCAAGAGCAACATTGGACTTCGACAAAGATGAATTAATATTGAGACAAGAATCAGAATGTGTTTTGTTGAAGGCAAGAGTCGAAGATGAAGAGACAAATGTGGCTTGCTATCGAGTTGAAGTGGAAAACGATGATTTAAAGGAACTAGAAGAATTGGTGGAAGTAAGGAGTAATGTTTGGATATCGGAAGATGAGAGTGAAGACTGGCCATTATCTTCAGAAGAGGAAGAAGAATTCGATGAATTAAGCATGGACACCTCTATGATCTTCGGTTTCAAGCAAAGAGAAGATGAGACTTTGGAAGAAGCATGGTTCCGGATTAATGTTTTATTAGGAAGCTTCCGACCAGATACATTTTGGGACGACGATGTTATCAACTCATTCTACTATGGAGTCAGGGAGGTGGAACAGCATATTCTGGACGAAGCAGCAGGAGGTGATTTCTTAGTGATATCCTTAGCCGAACAAGTTAGGATTTTAATGGAAAAGGACTATAAGAAGGTGAATTTAGAAGAAAGGGGGGAGTTGGCTAAGGAATTGCAACCAATATTTGATGTGAAAGGATTTAAGCAAAGAGAGGAAGAAGGAATAAGGGAAGCCTGGAAAAGAATGGAAAGTTTAGTTAAAAGATGCCCGGAAGGGGCAATAGATGATGTTACGATATTAGAGGCCTTCTACATCGGATTGAATATCGAGGAGAAGCAAGAACTGAAGAAAGGGCGAGTAGACATATATGACTCAACCCAGGAGGAATGTATAGCAGCTATATTATGGTTAACACTTGAAGAAGAAGCTGCTCAAAAGAAAGAAGAAGCCGAATCGTGCAAGTTCAAGAAATCTGAAACTGCGGAGCAGCCAGCGCCGCTGGGTACACAGACCAGCGCCGCTGGCACTCCACCTGGAGACACCCAGCACCGCTGGCACCCTTCAAGACTGCAGCCAGCGCCGCTCGGGCATCCCCAGCGCCGCTGGTACCCCTGTAGTCGAATCTCGCGAAACTAAATCCGTTCCCACCCGAACCAGCCCTGAAAGTCAAACACCGATCGACGTGGAAATGGTTGAAGCTACTGGAGCACGAAGGAACTCAGAAAACTTGGAGGAGAAGAAAGGAACCAACGTCAAGGAAGCCATAAGTCACTTCGAACGTTACCCCACGGGTACCGGCCCTAGGCCAAACCCGTACTCCTCACCCTAGTTCGGAGGCCGAGTCCGGCTGAAGACTCGTTAAATTTAGCGCTTCTTGGGAGGCAACCCAAGCCGTATTTCATTTTCATTTTTTATTTTTATTTTCATTTTTATTTTTATTTTTTATTTTTACTTTTTAGGAAATATGTGACTAATTGCAACTAAGTGATTGTTTTGAATATTATCATTTGTGATATTTTATGAGTATGTTTTGAGTATCACAGATGCAAGCTTTCAATGGATCGAGGAAACAAGTAACTTATTGCAATCGTGTTTTGTTTTCATTTTCATTTTTATTTTTATTTATGTTTTAGCTTGTTATTTTCCGTTTTGATATTTTGATTGAAGTGTGCAGGAGTATTTTGCATTGTATTTTGAAGGAAACCATGCACTTGGCCAAAAGCTAAGTGTGGGGGAGTTCAAGCATCAAATTGCTGAAGAAATCAGACATCGGAACACGTACAGGAGTCAAAAGCGCCGCTTGAAGTCATCCAGCGCCGCTGGGAATGCATCAGGGCACTCCCAGCGCCGCTCCCGCTACTTCAGCGCCGCTGGACCTGCACCTGTGCAGTCCAGCGCCGCTCTCATTCATCCAGCGCCGCTCCATGCTCACCAGCGCCGCTCCCAGCTCCAGTCTGCACACTAGATCGCCAAAAATCCAAAAAAATCAGAAAAACCCAAAAAAAATAAAAAAATCAGAAAATACCAAAAAGAAAAGAAGGTGGAGACGCATCAATGGATCGCCATCAAATGGAGACGACTCAAGTCTTTGAAGATTCAACATCATTCAAGTCGCTCCGCAAATGCCATCTTCAACAACTATCATGCAATTCTAGACCCGGAAAGTTTCGTTAATCCTTTTTATATTACTTATATGTGTTTTTCCTATTTCCCTTTGTTTTCTATGTCTAGTACAACGAGGGCGTTGTACAATTTAAGTGTGGGAGGATGGAATAGGAAAAACCATTGGTCTAATTGTTTGATTTAACTCAAGTTTTCTACTACTTATTTCATGCAAATTTTTAAGTTTTTATGTGTCTGAAAACTATTTTGAGAATATAAGCTTTGCAAGTAGACAAAAGATGACGATAACTAAGCAATATTAGCTTTGGTATGATGAACGGTTAGTTAGAATTGTTAGCTTAACTATAGATTTGTGGCTGTTCATGCTTCCAACTGGATTAGAGCTTAGACTGAAACTGTATGCGATTATGTTTGCTATAGCACACTTAACCGGACTTTAATATGCCTAGAAATTAGAGCTTTCTAGTCATTAGTATAGGTGTATTAATTGGACTTAATTATACGTGCTTGTGTAGGAACTAGTTTAGATGTATGGTTCGCCTTAATTCTTACACTATTTAATGTGAACTAGTTGCATACGGAGTAGGAGTACGAGTCATCTGGGATCTCTGATAATGTCTATTGCATGAATAATGTAGTAAATCCTAAGAAAGGCAATCAGTAGATTAAATAAAGTTCAAAGAACTATTAACGAGTAAAATCTATATGCATCAAGTTATGTCGCTCTGCGCGTGGGGAACCACCGACCTGTCACGCTGTCTTGATGTGAACTTTTAGTCGAGTTATGTCGCTCTGCGAGTGAGGAATCACCGACCTGTCACCGCTGTCTCAACTATTAAAGATGATAAATCGTATAACTGCTTTTGTATTTAGCTAGCAAGCATGACTGTAGTGTAGGAGTATATCTAAGTAGTGACTCACAAGTACACAAACCTTGAAATATGAAATGCCTTACTAGTAGCTAGTAGTTCTGATTGCTATACAAACGTTAATTAAGTGCTTAACTAGTCAACAGAAGGTAGTAAGATTGAGCTGTAAGACATGTGGAAGTATATAACTGTTTTAGAGGTATTAACACGAATAAAAAGTTAGCTTTTAGTTCTGATTGACCAATTATCTCGCCTCTAGCTATAGCTTACTGATTTTGTCTAAAGCTTTCTCAAATCATTTTGCATGACTAATCTTTCAAATGATTTTAATATAGTAGAACACTTTAACACTTAAGATGTCCACTCATCAATTGTTTTATCTTTCTTGGACTATTTGCTTGAGGACAAGCAAAGACTTAAGTGTGGGGGTATATGATGAGCGTCCATTTTGTGATAAAAACCCCTATTGAAAGGCTTCATTTCTATGTCTAAATGAGTTAATATTCCGGAACTATTGGTACTTAATGAATCTTATGTTTATGCAGGTTCACGGAAGATGCGAGAGAGGGTAAATGGCATCAAGTAACTCAAGAAGGAAGCCTATGAAGTTACAAGACACAAGGAGGTGATTCGGGAGTCGAACGAAGACGCACAAGAAGGAACAGCAGCCACCAGCACCGTTGGCAAGCCCAGCGCCGCTCCCTCAAGTCACCAGCCGCTGGCCCTGAGAAGCCCACACCCAGCGCCGCTGGCAAGCCCAGCCAGCGCCGCTGGGCGGCCCAGATCAGCAACCGACTTAAACACCTATTTAAGTCGAACTAACCCTCAAAACCCTAGGAGAGAGCCGATTCAGCAGCCCTAGCCGCCCATATTCGACCCTAGTTCGTTGTTGCAGATCCCAAGGAGGATTTGGAGCTTCTAACGCCTTCCTATCTTCATCCTCAGTCTAGATCTAGCTTTTCTATTTTACTTTCTTTGCATAAACAATGTCTTTCATCTTTTCAGACTTTGTTATTCCATTAATAATGCTAGGCTAGTAGGCTGAATACTTGTTTGGATCGATGTGATCATGTAGACGTTTATTGTTTTACTGTGTTTGTTAGAATCTGTTGGAGTGTGTTTTACTGTTTATCGTAGATCCATGTTTTACTAGTTCTTCATATTATTATTGGTTCTATATCTGAATATATTAGTTTAATTCTGATGGTTGTCTATGATCATACACTAGGACTAATATGCTAGGATGGAAAACACTAGTCGGTCTATAACTAGATGTAAAAGGTGATTCACTTGTAACCGAGGGATCTAGAACCATAGTAATTAGGATGAATAGAACATGAAGCTTAACAATGTCAGACGCGATCCTTTGACTTGGAAACGAGCACTGTGGTCACCGGAGATAATTACTATCTGGTCATGGCTTAAGAGCCGGGTAACTAAAAGATGAATTAGTAACACAAACTTTAGGTCAATAATGCTTAAACAATGAATCTAACGAGAATTTGTTTATAGGGTAGTGTGAGTCTAACGACAGCACTAGTAATTAGGCAAAGTGAATCTAACGAGAATCTAAGCCGTGATTAAGTTTCCAACAGTCTAACAAACCAGTAGGATAGTATTTGGTCGTACCATGAGATCTGAGATGCCAAACAAGTATTTTAATTTAATTACTGTTATTTGCTTTCTTTCAATATTTTCAGACTAAGCCTCTCGCTAAATAAGCGGTTGCGGCTTCTATTTACTTTTCAGTATTTAATTAGTTTAATAGGAAATCGTGACAACCCCCAACCGCTAGAATTACACACATTATTAGATTAGGTAGTGCAAAGCGTCCCTGCGAACGATCCTGTAGCTTATCACTAGACTATACTACATTGACCGGGTTCTCTGCCCGTTAGTGTGGTTGTGTTTTAAGATAGTTACTTGTACAACATTTTATAAATTTAAAGACCAAAATAAAAACCACCATCATACTGTCTTTTATTGGATATATTAAAATTAAAATTAAATAGTACAATTATTAAAATCTTAATATATTTACATTAACATTTATTTATTTTTTAGTAATTAATTTTATATTTATATGATAGAACGTATAATTATGATATATAATAGCTATTATTATATTGAATATATATTTATTTTTAATTAATTATTTATATATGATAGAACATATTATTGGATATATATTAGTTATTATTTTATTGGATAAATATTAGCTATTATTCTTATATATTAGCTATTATTATTTTTTATTATATTAAAATTATTGGTAAAAAGTGTAAATTTGTGATGGAAAACAAAAAAGTGTAAATTAAAGTCAAAATTGAAAATAAAAGTCAACATTAAGAAATCGAGAGCTATGATTGGTCGATAAGTTATTAGAGCAACTGTGCTTTAGTATAATAAAAGATATGATTATTAAATTAAAAGAGATGGATAATAATAATAACATCAGAATTCAATGTCAAATAATAATGATTAAATACAAAATAAATAAATAAAAAATCCTTTTTGTTTGTTGAGTAAGTCGAACTTTTTTTTTTCTTGAGAAATTTGTGAGGTAGTCGAACATTTTTTGTTGAGAATTCGTGAGGTTTTTCCTAGAACTAAATTAAAAGAGATGAATAATAATAATAACATAAGAATTCAATGTCAAATAATAATGATTAAACATGAACAAAATATATAAAAAAACCTTTATGTTTGTTGAGTAAGTCGAACTTTTTTTTTTTTGAGAATTCGTGAGGTAGTCGAACCTTTTTTTTTGAGAATTCGTGAGGATTTTATCCTAGAACTAAATTAAAAGAGATGAATAATAATAATAACATAAGAATTCAATGTCAAATAATAATGATTAAACATGAACAAAATATATAAAAAAAACCTTTATGTTTGTTGAGTAAGTCGAACTTTTTTTTTTATTGAGAATTCGTGAGGTAGTCGAACCTTTTTTTTTGTTGAGAATTCGTGAGGGTTTATTTATTAGGTTGTATATATATAATAATCTTTTGGGGAGTTTTAAGCATAAAAAAATTTGTTTTTTATTTTTTAATAGAATATAGGCTGGCCTATAAAATTTTAAAAAAATATAAAAAAATAGAAGATTAATTAGGATGGAGAATTAGACTCAAGGAGAAGGATTAGGGGTGCCAAGTGTACCCCCAACCTCCTCTTTTAGTTTATTATAGATATTATTAACTTATTTATGGTACACATGATAAAGAAGGAAGTTGATGTACGCCTCTACATATAATATTATATTTATTTTATGGTTTATGATTTAAAGGGGTTTTTTTGTTTAATCATATAAAGTGAAAGTATTAATATCGTCATTTAATAAAGATGAAATAATTAAATTTGATCTAATGGTTTTAAATCAAAGATGGAATTCATCTAAGGTTTCTTATTTGTTTAGGAATGAATTTAGAACCTTGTTATATATATATATTGGTAGATTCTTTATAATAACAATAATATGTTATAAATTATATACATCATCTCTATATAGTACGAGTAATATTGTTTTACAATGTATTACATTAATTTGTTAATTTTTTTTTTTTAAGGTGTGGATCATTTGCTCGCAACAGGGGATCTAGCTTACGTTGTCTTAATCGGATCCGCGCTAGAGAGCCGCCTCACCCTCAATACCTATTTTTTTTTAATAGCAAGTTGGTATTCGACATCAGGGACACCTCACCGTATAATGGTGAAGTCATGCACGTACTCTAGACTACGAGATGTAGACCATAAGCCGTTACAGGTGATTCAAAGGAAAAACCCCCAGGACATGTCACTCTAGAGAGTCGAACCCATGACCTGGGGTAAAACCAGGGATGACTCCAGCCAGTTGATCTAGCCTTCATTCTCAATACCTAGTAGGAGGAGAAACCCCAACTAAACCGCCCGAAGCACGACATTTAGTTGGGATAAAACCCTGCCCCCTCTGCAGGACTTAAACCTGCTTTACTGGAGGACTTTATTGTGAAATTTCTTTAAATGTTTTTCCCATGTTTCGAACTCGAGACCTCCACCATGTAAAGCTGGTGCTCAACCATTGAGCTATAATGGGAAGTACTACCATTTTGTTATTTGATCTATATATATATACTAGATTTTAGACCCGTGTGTAATACACAGGAGTTTATGACATTATCAATATTAGATGTTAACTTATTATATTTTAAAATTTAGTTTAAAATATTTATTAATAAAAATTTGATCCGTATATTAAAATTTTGAACTTTATATTTAAATACTTATTAAAAGTATGTTTATCAAAGTTGTTTACTATGATATAGTTATTGATATTTGAATATTACAAAATCGTAATACATCCATAAGTTGTAGATTGTAAAATTCTTGACGATGTTTGAATATTAAAAAATTATAATATGTCAATGTCATTTTATTTGTTTTATTATCACACATGGTGTATTACATTCTTATTTTGCGCTATAAAGAAATAATATTTTACTCTGAGATGAAACATATCCTAAATATATGAATTATATGATAATGTTATAGATATCTCCTATACAGACGATATTTTTACACGTTTTGTCTTTCTTATATGTGTCATTACAATTTAAAAAAAAATCAAAAAAGAATAATAGCACAATTACTTTTAGAATCTCAATATATTTACTTCTATTTAATTAACTTTGTATCCATGAGATAAAACGTAATATTAGGATATACATTAGCTATTATTTTATTAGATAAATATTAACTATTATTCTATTGGATATATATTAACTATTATTATTTATTTATTATATTAAAATTATTGGGTAAAAAGTGTAAATTTGTGATGAAAAACAAAAAAGTGTAAATTAAAGTGAAAATTGAAAACAAAAGTCAACATTAAGAAATTAAGAGCTATGATTGGTCGATAAGTTATTAGAGCAACTGTGCTTTAGTATAATAAATGATTCTAGAATTTTATATATTTTGTTTAAATATATAAAGTATAAGGATTAATGTTGTGTTTTCTTATAATAAACTTGGGTATGTTAATTAAAATTTTAAAGTTATAAAATATATTAAAAATATATATACATGTTTGTTATTAAACATTATAACTTGATATAAATCTAATAATTCAACTAACACAATAACTATATACTTAATAAATCAACTAACACAATAATAATTTTAGAAATAAAAATAACTATTGCATTAAATAAATAAAAAAAGATATTTTATTTATAATATTATATAAGAAAGAATTGACATCTATCAAATATCAAATAAGATAAAAGATAAAAAATTCACATTGATATGTCATTTGATACAGAATAAAAAAATATGTTTTATGTTATGTTGTATGAGTTTTTAATTTGTTTACTGATTTAACTTATAGACCTAATTTTACTTATAAGAATGTGAATATAAATGAAACGTTTTATATATTAAAGTTTACAACTTAACATGTAAAATACTAATAAAATAAAATAGTATATCACATTACAAATGGTAATAGTACTTCTGATTTAATTTTTTTAACGGCAATAATGTTTATACTTAAGGAGACAATTAAGATTATATTTTGTTTAACTTTTTAAAGTTGAAGGACTGAACTTCTGGTGACGTGGTCGATCTCTACCGGACGATGAAGAGGCATGCCGCTGAGTCCAATCACCACTGCTGTTCAAATTTTTTTTTTTTAGTAATGATATAATTATTTTGATCTAAGGGTTGTAACTAAAAATTCGAACTCATCTAACGGTCCTTATTTGTTCATAAAAGAATTTAGGACCTTGTTATATATATATAATGTAGATGTAATAAAAGTTGTTGGGGCAGGTCCAGCTTATGCATTAATTGACTAAGTTTTGGTTCGGCACAAAACATTTTTCCTAATTCTTTCAAACGAAATTGGTCTATTTTTGGAGCTTAGCGATTACTTTTTGGTTATAATTTAGGTTCGATGGTTTTTGTTGGAATATGATCACGTTAAATAAACGCATGTCCGGAAAATATAAGGCTTAAGGGTTAAGAGTTTTTCACACACACATACAAGACAATTAGTTGTAGAACCTCTCATCTCTCTTCCTTTTGGTTTTCGATTAAAAGGTTATATAAAAAGGGTTGTAAGTTCATGATCGGTGACTAGCATACATCCATAGGGGTGTCAAGTGTGCGATCGTAGAGAGATTTTACTTTAAACCCTAACTAATAATAATAATCTTGTAATTAATTTTATTGGAAGCTAAGCTGAAATGTACATATTCGATTCTTTACTTTGCTAATTAATTATATTACATATGATTCTTTGCACTGCGTACTCGTGATTATTTATATGATAATTGTGCTTGAATCCTAACAGTGGTATCACGAGCCTAATATGTGATATATTAGTTACAAAGTTCAAAACTTGAAGGGGGGTTTAGGGTTGGTTGTTTGATTTAATTAATTAAATATTAAAAATTGTTTTTTGTTTATTTATTTTAATTATATTCGAATTAATAAAAATAAAATTAGGGTTTTGTTTTTATTATTAATTCAACCTATTTAATGTTAATGGTTAATGTGACAACCATTATTTGAAAGGAGTAAAGACAAAGATAGTGAGTGAGTTAAGAATATTTTGTAATTATTTGAAAATGTGCTTAATTACTTAAAATTGGAGAAGGAAATATAAATATAAATATCAATATTATGCTAGATATCTGACAAAAAGGTATGACTAACACGTTAATTAAATATCTAAAGTTGCCAATATTGTAATGTGACAACCAGGTCTTACAATGAATGCTTACAATGGATGTTGATAGTTTGACATCACTCAAATTAGGGACCTCAGAAAAGGCGTTAAGGATCAGAGCCTGAAGATTGACTAAACGACTCCAAACACACATCATTTGCTATGTTTTTGTTGACAAATTTGTAAGCAATGAACACTCCAAACATCTTTAACTTACTATATAAACAAGGCCGGTTTAACCCTTTTGGTGGCCTCAAGCGTAATCAATTTTGAAGGCCTTTTTTATAGGTCTCTAATACACCCAAAACCAAATTTGCGTAGCAAACTTGGTTTCAATATGATTTGGTGATCCGTTTTTGTTCTAGTTATTTGTTTCTTTTGTTAGAAAGTATGGGATCAGAATCGATATCATCACTTCCCTAGAGTTCAAGATCAAAGCTCAAAGCCCGTAACAAGAGAATCGGTCCAGAAAGGGTCCAAGTCCAAGAGCTAGAATCGGTCAAGAATTAGGGTTTGGGGGTTTCCTTGTGGTTTCTTAGCCAAGACTTTGTTATTTATCGTTTTACTTTTGTATAAATAGAGGTCATACCCTCTCATTGTAATCAATCACAAAATCAATTTATTCAATTCAACCAATTTACAACAATGTAGTCCTATATCAATATGTGTTCTTTAAAGGCTATTCAAAGCCTTATTATCTTCTATCTTCTAATAATAATAATTCTTCTATTTTCTATATCAATTGTTAACATCTTTAATATTTGCAAGTAACCTTCAAATTGGATTACCTTCCTTTTAGATTTCTTGAGAAGCTTACAACAAGAGTATGATGCCTAATAATACTGATAAAGTGTCTTTATTAATATTCAAAGCAATTATAAGCCCACAACTATTGTATTATAGCCTAAAAGTTGAACATTTTGGAGGCCCTTCACAATTGGTGGCCTTAGGCCACTGCCTAGTCCAATAATACTATGGAGCCGGCTTTGTATATAAATAGTAGGGGTGAGCAAAAACCGAACCAAAAACCGAAAAAACCATAAAAACCGAAAACCGAAAAAACCGAAAACCGAAAAAACAAAAAACCATTGGTTTTGGTTTTCTAAAAACCGAAAGTTATGGTTCGGTTTTGGTTTCTAATGAAAAACCGAACCATAAAAACCGAACCGAACCAAAAATATATATTGTTTACTTTATTTTATATTTATATCATTTTATTATTAATTTTGGTAAATATGTTAATATATTTGCAGTTTTAGGTGTATATAATAATATCATTTATATGTTTAAGTGAAAATACACAATAAGATTGATTTGCTTTAATAATTGTATAATTAAACAACGCGTAAAAGATATAAATAGTTATATATAAAATTCGTTTGAAGTTTGTACAACTTACTTTTATGGATTTGTTGTCATTGTTGTAGTGTTATTGTTGCTAATATTGTTTTGAAAACTTGTTGAAATTAATTATGGTGTAATTATAGGGTATAAACTTATAAACTTGTCAAGCTTAATTTGACCCAAACCATAAGTGGTTAAAAACCGACTAAAACCGAACCGAAACCGAACCGAAATACCCAAACCGAAAAAACCGAAACCGAAAAAACCGAAACCCAATGGTTTTGGTTTTCAAAAACCGAATTATAACGGTTCGGTTTCGGTTTTAGCCAAAAACCGACCCAAACCGAACCGTACTCACCCCTAATAAATAGAAACAAATACATACATATCTGTATAACTTATCAATGACTCAATATTTAAGTTTCATTAGCGATTTAAAAACAGACAACATTATACATGCAAACAATATATTTCAAACCCGACGTGCGTAGCATGAGCATTTAAACCCTCGTACAACATAATAATAATAAAAATAACATGTACAAAAATACATTCATTAAAGTTTAAATAAATAACCCTAGTGGTAAGGAAAATACTTGGTGACCTTAAGGTCTCAAGTTCGATCTCGACACAAAAAATAATTCTTTTAAGGTATCTGTTATCAATGAAGCCTAGACCCACATGTGAAGTTTGTATACGCGGGTTCGATCCTTCGGGATGTCCAGATCATATGAGGATTAGAATGGAGGTATTGTACTGGCATCACATGGATCATATGGGGTGAGTCGATGGATATCTAATGGTGATATCGGGGCTAAGGTTCCGTCTAATGGGGTAAGTAAAAACCAAATCACACACTACCAAACCCAAATCAAATCGAAGCGTGCTCAGTTAAGTGAACCACAGGGACAAAAAATGATATTTTGTGTAAAACGTATCGTGGCTCGTGCGATTAACATACTTTGCGTTGTAAAGTAAAACCCCAATCCTTTCTTCTCCATCGAACCTACCTGTGGCGGATCATAACACAATATAATACGCAGGTAAGTTTTTATTTAATTATTATAATTGGTGGATACAGTAAACCAAGCGAGCCAAATAATAAATACGAACGGAAGAAACAAGATAATAGTGTATGCGGGCCTTGAAACCAAGCAGCGACGGCGATGAATTAAGAAACAGTTGTTATTGATGCTCTTGCGAATTAAAACCTTATCTGTTGCTGTTTGTTGATTTGGTTTGTTTGAGGTAAAAAAAATAGCAGAGGTTCGGGTCAGGATTAGGGTTAGGGTTTGTGTTTGGGTGGGGAAGAACATAATCAATTTTTATATTATTATAATATGAAGAAGTTTTATTAAATTAATCATATTATTATAGTATCAACGATTATAAAATTGCCCATGGAAAAGAAAGATCTTCTTGATTATCCTCTAGGGACTTTCCGGTCCCCGGTTTGTTGTGAGGTGCACAAAGTACTGATAGGCGAAGGAATGCATCTCCTGAAAGGCCAACCCATGTTCATTATGAAGACTCCAACCCCTTCAAGTTACGTCCCAATGCCATTATCTGACGAATCCCAAAAGTCACGGTTTAAGAAATCTTTAGATGGCCTTTCAAATCTGCCACCAGTGTCTTCGTCATTAGTTGACAACCAAGTAACTGCTGCTGCTAAAGATACTGGCTGCAGTAGCAGCCACTGCCTAATGGAAACCATTCCTGACGATGTTATGAAAAGATACGAAACCTTTAAGAAGTTTGATATTGTCGTGGATCATTCTGATCATCTTTTTTCAGCCTACTCTTGCGAAATGAAAAATGTAAGTAGTTATATATATTACGCTTTTGTTGTTGTTGATGCTAGCTGCTGTTACCTTTATAATGAGTTTCATATGCATACTTTCTTAATTATATATGTTTCAGCCGGCCTGGACTAACTCTATCAAACAAGAGTGGGGAATTCTTAAGCAACACTTACCCGGTATATATAATACCAACTAGTTGATTTGTTTGGATATATATATATATATGTGCATATATATATATATATATATATATCATATATATATATATATATATATAGGGTAGGGTTAACGTGAGAACCACAAATATGGAGAGAACCGTGAGAACCACTAGTTTCCTCCCTTTTTCTTCTTTTTTGTGTGGTTTTTTATTTTTTTAATTTTTATTTTTCATTTTTTGAAACTTTTTTTTGTTTTTTATTTTCTTTTAACAAAAACCCATTCCAAAAAAAAAAAATAATAAATTTTTTTTTGTAAAAAATCATATGGGTTACGCGTTAAGAAAACGTATGTTTACGGTACGGGCCAGAGGCCCTTATCCATTCTAAACTGACCGTCAAGGGACGCATATGGGAATCGTATGGATTTGATGGGCGGCGATCCAAGAGATGGTGACGGTTGTATACGGTACGGGCGTAGCCCTTAACTTTAAGGGCAAAGCCCTTAGAGATGGTTTTTTAGTGGTTCTCACGGTTCTCACCATATATGTTGGTTCTCACTTGATCCCTTCACTATATATATATATATATATATATATATATATATACATACATGTACACATATATTACAAGTTTCTTTTCTTTAATATATTTGGCATAGAGACTATCTTTGTGAGGGCTTATGAGTCGAGGATAGATCTTTTAAGAGCTGTAATTATCGGAAGAGAGGGGACTCCATATCATAATGGTCTCTTCTTCTTTGATCTGTTTCTCCCAAACAAATATCCTTATACCCCGCCTGTATGTCACCATCATCTTTCTGATTGTATTTTCATACACATACACATACATATATTCTGGTTAGTCTAACTTAAATAATGAATAATTTGATTTTACTTTTTTGTCTTCAGCTTATTCGCTATCACTCTCGCGGCCTTGGTATCAATCCAAATTACAATACGTGTGGTGAAGTTTGTTTAAGCCTTCTCAAGGAAAATTTGTGGGTACCTGGCATGAATATGCGCAATCTTCTTGTCTCCATTCAGGATCAGATTTTTAACACAAAGCCTTACTTTAATGGACTTGAAAACACAACTGCTAGAGGCTCTGTATCTGGGGAGTACCTTTCCTTTCTATACAACGAGAACACCATTGTGAAATCACTGAAAACAATGGTCTATACCATGAACGAACCACCCAAGGTAAGATTTCTTTATTTCTGAGCTACTTGTTTTATATGGTTAACTACTAATCTGGTGTTGTTGGACGGATGATATGCATGCATGTAGAACTTTGAGGATTTGGTGGTTGGTCATTTTCGCATGCATGTGCGTGATATCATAGTGCCATGTATAGCTTATATGGAAGGTCTGCATGTCGGGTGTCTTGTTAGTGATGTCAATGTGACATGCTCAGTTGAGTTCAAGAATGATGTGGCGTCATGCATCAAGTCCCTCGCAGACGCTTTTAACAAAATTGGAACAAAGGAAGCTCAGGATTTCGTTCCTCTAGTTAGAAAGCGGAAGGTGTTTATAGATCAAGACGTCAACAATGCAGTGAGCAAAAAGAGGATGGTACAAGTTTCTTTCTTTGCTTGTCAAATTAGTAGACAGTAGACTAGTATGCCCATCTCTACTACTACAACACTGTTAGTATAAAAAGGCATGTTTGTTTTTTCTTCTACAAGTAATTCTACATTTCTACATCTATAACATATCCAAATTTGTTTCTGCGCCGTGTTCACTAAAGTGCTTGGTTTCATTCCTGCTTTCAGACTTTGTGTGCGTGTCCAATCACCCAAAAAGTTTCAATAATGTAGTGAACAGAAAGAGTTTCTTTTTCATTCCTGTCCATGTCTCAAATTTACAAACTTGAGCACTAAGTTCTTTTATACTGTGTGTTTTGGTCTCTTATTCAGTTTACTTGGAAAATCGCATCTGTGTTTTTGTTACCTGTATCTTGTTCTACATCTTGAATGGATGGCTTGCAAATAAATTCATACCCAACCTTATATTTTTGATGAAGTGGTTACCAACCTTTATAGTTTGCTTGATTGTTAACTATTGGAATTGTTGTTTGCTCTATTGCCCATTTACAACTAAAATGGGATCAAACAGGTCGAGAGTATCCCAAAGGGTATTATTAACGCATATATCTTGTTTTATTCAAAAAAATGTATAGGTTCAACCCAGCATCCAACCCGTCCGGCCTTCCGTTTTATGAGCTCTACTTATTATGGTCGACCAAATGTGGACTTGTGGCTATGCCATGAGTTTCTTTGGTTCATTGGATATTGGTTTTTCACCTTGGCATTCGAAAGTGTTCACAAAAAATATTTATATAATATATATATATATATATATACACACACACACCTCTTAAAAGGGGAAGCGCATTCTCTATGAGCCTTTTAACCGAGATTAGTTTCTTGTTACAAGTTGCAGGACTATGAAGTATGTCATGGCTTAAACGATAATTATGTGTCATGGTGTTGGAATGTCAGCGCCTCCAGGGATTGTTTTGTGACTAAGGTTCTGGTCAAGGATGGAATGAAAGTTGAAATAGGGCAACCTTTGTATGTTGAAGATGTAACATATATCAAGGTTCGGAATCAACCAGGATCTCTGTTAGTCATGCTTTCTTTTTAATGAATATTATCTTGTCACATGTATATTATTTGTGTCTTGTTCTATGGTCTTCCAGGATGGTGGGCAGATTAACGAGGGTCCACAGGTAATATCAGGGGTTCCTAGTAAAGATGTTTTGGAAAGGTATAAAAACTTCAAGAAGTTTGACTCTGTTGTGGACCACTCTGATCACTTCTTTTCAGCGGATAATTTTCCTATGAACCAGGTATGTGTTTGTCTTTCAGTGTTCATACATAATACGTTGATGTAACCTTTCATCACTTCCATATGTATGAATATTCAGCCGCCAAAAGACTGGGCCAACGTGATAGAGGAAGAGTGGAGGATGCTAGAGGAACACTTGCCTGGTATGCCAGTTAATTAGATATAGCAATGAATGGATATCAACCTTTTGTTTATACTATCTAAGCTTTTACTTCAAGCTTAATCATCGATGCTGGAGTTATTGTTTAAATGAGTTCTTTTGATTTGGTTACAGAGACCATTTTTGTGAGGGTTTATCAATCAAGGATGGATCTTTTAAGAGCTGTGATTATCGGGCCGAAGGGGACTCCTTATCACGGTGGTCTCTTCTTCTTTGATATGTGTTTCCCTAGCAACTATCCTGACAGCCCACCTACATCATCTCTGCCTTCTTCTTGATGCTTTATATAGAAAACATATACTCACACAGACACAACTACATAATGCTAGTTTGTTTAAACCTGTCCAATGAATTGGTGATTTTTTGTTACAGTTTGTGAACTATTACTCTCGTGGCATTGACATCAATCCTAATATGTACGAGTGTGGTACGGTTCGTTTGAGCCTTCCCAAAACAAATGGTGTCCTGGGGCCGATGTGGTCACCTGGCAGGACGACATTGCTTCAACTGCTCGTCTCCATACAGAATGACTTGTTGAATGCAAAGCCTTTATTCAATGACCCTACATATGCACTTATGAGAGACACACAATGTGGAGAACAAGCTTCATTTGAATACAACGAAATGACTCTTATAAAATCACTCAAAACAATGTTGTATACCATGATCCAGCCACCCAAGGTGTGTGGTTTTTTCTTAATTCTACTTCACTACTTGTTTAGTATGTTTATCTAATGAAATAGTGTTGGATGACACATGCAGAACTTTGAGGATTTTGTGGTTGGACATTTTCACAATCATGGACGTGATATATTAATGACAACATGTAACAAGAAGCCGTGCTCAGTCGCATTCAAGAATGGATTGGTCACAGATTTGAGACCTGTTGTAGTTGCATTTGGGCAAATCGGGGCATTTTTCCGGACGATCTTAGAGGTGAAATTGATGGAAAATGAAGTAATCCTTGAGATGACAAAGGGAACGACCTATTAAGACCCCATTTTGGAACTAAAGAAATTGTGTCATAGGACCTATCTTAGTTTTGAAAAAAAATATTTAGAGTTTATATGATTTATATTTTTAGGACGTATGTTATTTTACTGTGAGGACCCATCTTATAAGTTATATGGATATGGACTAAGTTTTATGATGAGCAAAGTAGTTTTGTTATAAATTCATTATTATGGCCATCCACATCCCATAACTCATAACCTTTTATATGCTATTCATTATGTATATGTTGATCATATTAGTGTTATATTGGATTGTTGAATCAATAGAAAACTTGTCTCTCTTATTCTCTAGATCTTGTTATCCTATGCTATTAGGCTGTTGTCAGTTTTTAATAAAAGAACAAATTTTATGCTTTAATGGAACTTTTGGTTAAATTCTTCATGAAGGAGATGACAATGGAGAACCTCCTTAGTAATAACTTTTTGCTTTTCATATTTCCCTTTATACCCTTTTAAGTTTAGTTAAAACTAGTATTTTACCCGCCGCAGACATAAACCCACAGCAAGAGGGCGACCACGTAAACACAAAAGTAAAAGAAAATATATAGTATTACATTACATCATTCATTATAGTACAGAGTAATATATAGTTCTAAATTATTGAGTTATTCATAACATTGCCCGTTCTTTCCGATCTTTCATCAGAAAGCACACATGCAAGCCTAAACTTTTATTTGCCAATTGCAGAAAGCATATGGAACTGTCATTGATGCTTCCAGTTGATGTGTAATTGTGAAGGCAGAAAAAAGTTATAATGACATAAAAACCGACTAATATGTACACTTCAAGTTCTCATTATACTATGAATATACTTAACCATTTATATTACCATACGACTTGACATTCACTCTCAACAACTATCCTTGCTAGTCTTCAGCCTCTGGAATCAAGAAAACGAAACATTAAACTACGGATTTGAGCTTACTTTCAGCCTCTGCAGCTTCCCATATTCGTCATCATCAAATGGTACCACTTCGTCAAAATCATCTCTTTCAAGATACAAACCGCCTTCTTGTGTTCCATGCTCATCTTCTACCCTATCAGATAGATTATATTTGTTTTCCTTGCCAAGTCTCCCATATTAAAAGTATGATAATTGATAAAGACATTAGCAGTGACTATGACAAAAAAAATCAAAAGTATTGACCACCAGTATTGAAAAGAAATTCAATGCGATTATTTAATGGTAGTTGGCCAATTTCTTTCACTTTAAAAAATGCGAAATTGCGAAGGGCAACATATGTAACTATATTAACACAAAATTAGACATCTTACTACTTTATTGTTGTAACTAATAACATTGGTGCAAATTAAATAGAGAGCTTGTAGTTAGCCGACGTAAATCGTTTCTTAACCAGCTTAAGGTGGAAATGTGGATAACTAATAAGTCACTGTGAGTTAACTGCATAATCTATCTGTAAGATGAATAAAGTAATTTGAATCTGCATAACAAACATAAAAACCCCAGCCCGGCATGGAAGATAAAGGTATGCAAAAATCACTTTGGTTGGCAGTCATCGGATAAACTAAAAAGAAGCCGGTAAAGGACCAGACCATGCTGTTAATATCTAGATTCTAGGTTTTACAAAAATCTGCTTTGATGGTGATATAGAAGACTCATAAAACCTGTGTAATGTCATTCATATGAGACTGGTGAATTATAATATATGTCTGTCAAACTATAGAACCTGAAATAGACTTCGAATAAGAGATGCTTTGAAACTGAACCGATTCTAGAACAGTACCAAGGAAGTTTAGATGGGTCTGTCTCTAAAGCGAAATCAGATCATACCTGTGTCCTGCAACCAGACGACTTGCTTGTTGCTTCTCCAGTCTCAAAAAAGTATGTACAGAAACACATTAAGATCAGATATTAAAGAGATGGAAGTACATATATTGCTGTTGGTAGAAACCAAGCATGCATATATTGAATAGAAGAACTAGCACTAATTTAAAAGATAGGATGGATTCTATTCGTATTATATATGCCATCTATAATTCAATTGAAAGTCACATGGTTGATTTATTACCTGCAGCAGTATAAGAAACATTGTCCAGAGATAAACCCACAAACGCCATATCTTCTGAAAGCAATTTTGCATCTTCGGCTCTTTTCATTTAACATAACCGTTCCATAAATCGACCGCCATTGCAAGCTCTTCAATCATCAGATTGTCTAGAAGAGGCTAAAAATCATGAAAACCAAACTTATACGAAAAACCCCCAAAATAGGTAAACCCTAATTTTCGCAATAACATCAACAGATTCCAACGGTTAGAGAGGAACCACAAACAACCGTTTAAGGTAGAAGTGGAGAACAAAGAAGGTTACTTCGGCGGAAGCGGCGGTTAGCCGGAGAAAAAAGACGAACTTGACATAAAGAGAAAAGAAATTGGTAGAAGAACAGAGCAGGAAGAAGATTGTGGGTTTTTTTTTTTAAATTTGCAGGTCATGAAAAGGATATATGTGGAAGGCATTGTTTTGTTTAGATGATGGTAGCAATAAAAAAATATTTTTTTTCTACAGTACTTTGCTACAGTGAATCATCACACACCACCGACAAATTCGTTGTGACCCTGGCGGTTGCCACGGTAGACGATAAATTTATTGTGGCGGAAACATTTAGTATGCGTTTGTATTGGCAGTTTGGTGTATAGAGTTGAGACTAATTATGAGCATGCAAAAACGTGCTTCTTTTTAAATACTATAGGCTATATTAAACTACATGCATAAGAAAAAATGTAAAAAGAAATCAAAAGTTATAGATAGATATCAGTTAAAAATAAGCCAAAAAAGGTTAGGAAAAAACATGCTTGTTTTTTTTCACAAATTAATTTGGTGGGTTTATGTGAAAAAATAAAATTTAAATCTCTTTAACCAAACAATTTATAAGTTATTAAAGTTTGTGGCTGGAAAAATGACAAACAATCTAAACATTACAACTTTGTTGTTTTCAAATTTCTATAATTCTGTCTGATATATAGAGGTGCAAGAAAAAACCGATTAACCGAACCGACCCGATTTGTAACCGGTAACCGAAACCGGTTAGTAACGGAATAGTAAAAACCGATTATAGGTTACCAGAAACCGTCGGTTACTAACCGATTACTCTTTTCAAAACCAAAACCGATTATTAACCGGTTAACCTATAACCGGTTAATTATTCCAAATAATAACCGGTTAACCGGTTAATCACATATTATATACATATTATATATATATATATATATATTATATACATATATATATATATATAAAGGTTCATGTGAGAACCATTTAAATTGAAAGAACCATGAGAACCACTATATTATAACTTGATGTTCATATGTGATAGGTATATGTGAACATATTCATTCACATATGAACAGATCAAATTATACTTAATATTATCTATGTTCATATGTGAATGGTTCTCAATTGAACCTTACATATATATATATATATATATATATATATAATCATATTATATACATACACTGATATATAACTGGAAAGATCGCACCATCAGATGATTTCGTAAGCTTTCAATATATCTATACTATATATAGATTAATGCTTCTTTCATCAGATCCAACATCAATTTTTGGTTGTTTTTGAGATTTGGGATAATGAATTTTGTTTTGTGTTTAGAAAATGATGTTTATTTGGAATATGGGTTCGTCGCTCAGACTTGTCGGAAATGATTGTTTTTCCCCATTGTTCACCACTTTCTCAATATTATAATGGGCGGTTAAAAAAACCGAATAGGTTAACCGGTATTGGTTAACCGGTTATTATTAATCGAAATCGGTTAGATAGGTTCCAGTTTTAAAACCTAGAAACTGGTTATTAACCGGTACAAGTTAACCGTAACCGGTTATTACTGTTTCAAAAAATAACCGAAACCGGTTATTAAAATTAATAACCGAAATCGGTTAACCGCTTCTTGCACCTCTACTGATATATAATGAGGCAGCAGCGAGCTTAACATATGGGCCACAAATTTAAAAAAAAAGCTATGAACCTGTTATATACTAAAATGGACTAAAAGTCTGTTACCCCCAATAACGTTGTTGCTCTAGGCTTGAGCCCACTTAGCCCAGTAGTAGAGTTGACACTGTAAAAGTACCTGATATGTCGGGCACTTTGGCTTGCTGTGTTGTAACAGTCCTTTTTGTTGCGTACCTGCAGGCGTTGTTAGGTGATGCATAGGAAGACGACTTGACACTTGGATGTGACATTGGGAGGGGTGTTCGTAATTCATGTATTCTGTTAACAGGTAACGGTACCGTTCAGTTTAAAAGAAAACTTTTTTGTTGCCCAAATATATTTTTTAAGGTCGACGCAGAGACACAGTTGTCTCTTAAAATCACTACGTGACATGGAATTCCTGTAAGTTGTTCCATAATGCGGTTGAAGAAAATTGTCTCAGTTAAACCAGTGTCATCGTAAGGGGAGACTTAATATAATTTGAGATTTTCAAAATTTAGAAAATGAAAAATAGAAAACAATAAAAAAAATGTTTTCAAATTTCCCATTGAAAAGTGAAAAATAGTGTCCCCTGTATTCTTGAAAAACTATGATTTGATTGCGATTTCTGTTATTCATGTTTTTTCGAAAAATAAAAGGTCTCTTTAGCATATATATATATATATATATATATATCTCTTTAGCGTTTTTGTCTTTTTACGTTTATTGTTTGGTGGTGCACTTGTTTTATCCACTCAACATGAATTCCGCTCTCCTTAGCAATATTGTTTGGTCTCTTCCCAAACCATCTCAAACATCATTCCCTTAGTTTGTTAATGATGGTCTCTATTTCGAGCTCGGCTCTAAAGCTTTGATATACATATATTTAAAATACTTTAAAAAGTTTTAATATAGCATATAAATTAATTATTTATTATGTAATAAAAATAGCCCAATAAATTAACATCGGGTCTAAAATCTAAGGGAAATGATATTCGTACCACTATCTTTGATTAATGTACCACAATGTACATATTGTATAGCTGACAGTACAAGTCGGTAATGCACAGTCGTGGTACATACATCAAAATAAATGGTACGAATATCACTTCCCAAAATCTAATATTGAATCCGACAAGATGCAATCCATATCCGATGATTAGGGGTGTTCACGGTCCAAGAACCGGACCGAACCGGACTTGAACAAGACCGAACCGAGGACCGATTTGAAAAGAGAACCGAGGACCGGACCGAAGTTTCGGTTCGGTCCATGCTCGGTTTATATTCGGTTTTCGGGTCTAAAAGGTTAAGGGAAGTGATATTCGTACCACTATCTTTGATTAATGTACCACAATGTACATATTGTATAGCTGACAGTACAAGTCGGTAATGCACAGTCGTGGTACATACATCAAAATAAATGGTACGAATATCACTTCCCAAAATCTAATATTGAATCCGACAAGATGCAATCCATATCCGATGATTAGGGGTGTTCACGGTCCAAGAACCGGACCGAACCGGACTTGAACAAGACCGAACCGAGGACCGTTTGTGTAGATATAGAACCGAGGACCGTTGAGTAGATTTTGAGAATCCATATCTCGATAGAGGTGTCACGGTCCAAGAACCGGACCGAACCGGACTTGAACAGACCGAACCGAGAACCGTTTTGTAGATATTTAGAACCGAGGACCGGACAACAGAACCGAGGACCGTTTGTGTAGATATTTAGAACCGAGGACCGGACCGAAGTTTTCGGTTTGGTCCATGCTCGGTTTATATTCGGTTTTCGGGTCTAAAAGGTTGGACCGAGGACCAACAATTTCTATATAATTTGATACAATCATACAAAGTACAGTATCTGAGCTGAGTACCTGCGTGTTTGCGTCTCTGACCTGAGTACAAACTATCATTTATGCATTCATAATTTGCATTCACAATAACAAAAATGTTTCAAAAAAATAAGATAAGACAATAAGTAAAGAACAATGCAATAATACAAATAACTTGTAAGATAACTTGATGAGACAATATGTATTTTTCAATGTGTAATTTATTTATTGATATTAAACAAATTACAAGGTTGATGCGGAACCAAGATAATACACGAATGTAATTATCCTAACAACCTATGAAATACAATTGATCTACACTCGGAATTTCTCAAGACAATCGAAACACTTAAAGTTGTGAAATGTTCCTTTTAGCGATTGAGAGAATATTGCACAAGTTCACCAAGAATATTGCAGGTTTGCAAAGTATGAATTCTATCGAAGTTTATTCGAAGAAGTAATATTCTTGGTTGTGCAATGACTTGTATTTATAGGCAAAGTTAACATTGGGATGTTAACTTTAGCCGTACAAATGTGGTTGGGAGCATTTAAGGAATAACATTTAATTCCTTAAAAGGCAGTGTAAAGTCGTACGTTAAAGTGACTTTACATAACCACCTTTATGTACCTTTTAATACTTTAAATAATAAGATAAGGCTTATTATCCGGGTAAAGGTACATAAAGTATACAAGTCAATTCCTCGTAATCAGTGTAAAGCTTTGTAAGGGCTTTCCACTGATGGTCTCCAGTTTGTAACTGACTAGAATGTCAACTGGGCTTCGCTGCCATTGGCATTCTCTATCTTCCATTTGTTGTCTTCGACTTCAACTGGAATGCTTTTTCAACTTGGTCAGTTCTCAACTGGAGGAAGTCTTCAGTTGCGTAAACTGTACGGTGCAACTGGACTTCAATATATTTCTCGACAAATCTTCTTGGTCACCAGTTTCACTAGTCTCCAGATGCAACTGGTGACTGGAAAGTGTGAACTGGTGACTGGCCAGTTCCAGGTGAACTGGTCCTAACAAATTCCCCCTATTTGTCTAGAAATATAGTCTAAGTCTTTTTTAGTTCTTGTATCTGTACAAGTGTGAACTGGAGAGACTTGTTCGATTAAATCTATCTAAGTTTCTAAGGCATTTTTATAGATCAATAAATGCCTTAGGTTTTTCTTTTAGGTTTGTTAGATTTTAATCTATTATCTACCTTGTGGTTACAAACTGGTAACTTCATTTATACAAGGAATGAAATTTATACAAGTTACAGAATGTAAAACAAATTACAAGTAGATAACTGAAGAAAGAACTTAAACAGATGGCCCTTCGCCAGTTCTTCTTCTCTTGGCAACTGAAGAGATAGGTTGAGTGTCTTCAGGGTCAATATTCAGCTTTTGTTCCAGATTTTCCTTGTGTTGAATCTTGCCCCTTAAGAAGTTTGCCCATGCCTTCTCGAACCTATTCTTTTGTGCCTTTGCATCCAGTATATTCACCATCTCAACCTTCAGTAGTGTTCATCTTAGCAGATCTAGGCAAGTTTATTAGCCTTCTGCTCTGATACCACTTGAAGTCCCAACTCGTTAGATGGTACTACTGAAGACACCTCTATGTCGATGGTGGAGTTACTTTGCAATATATGCACTAACTGGAGACGACCAGTTGCAGTGTGTATATACCAAGTTCTAGATAGATTACTTATATAAAAGACAATAAGTAAAGAACATGCAATAATACAAATAACTTGTAAGATAACTTGATGAGACAATATGTATTTTTCAATGTGTAATTTATTTATTGATATTAAACAAATTACAAGGTTGATGCGGAACCAAGATAATACCACGAATGTAAATATCCTAACAACCTATGAAATACAATTGATCTACACTCGGAATTTCTCGAGACAATCGAAACACTTAAAGTTGTGAAATGTTCCTTTTAGCGATTGAGAGAATTGCACAAGTTCACCAAGAATATTGCAGGTTTGCAAAGTGTGAATTCTATCGAAGTTTATTCGAAGAAGTAATATTCTTGGTTGTGCAATGACTTGTATTTATAGGCAAAGTTAACATTGGGATGTTAACTTTAGCCGTACAAATGTGGTTGAGCATTTAAGGAATAGCATTTAATTCCTTAAAATGCAGTGTAAAGTCGTATGTTAAAGTGACTTTACATAACCACCTTTATGTACCTTTTAATACTTTAAATAATAAGATAAGGCTTATTATCCGGGTAAAGGTACATAAAGTATACAAGTCAATTCCTCGTAATCAGTGTAAAGCTTTGTAAGGGCTTTCCACTGATGGTCTCCAGTTTGTAACTGACTAGAATGTCAACTGGGCTTCGCTGCCATTGGCATTCTCTATCTTCCATTTGTTGTCTTCGACTTCAACTGGAATGTTCTTCAACTGGTCAGTTCTCAACTGGAGGAAGTCTTCAGTTGCGTTAACTGTACGGTGCAACTGGACTTCAATATATTTCTCGACAAATCTTCTTGGTCACCAGTTTCACTAGTCTCCAGATGCAACTGGTGACTGGCAAAGTGTGAACTGGTGACTGGCCAGTTCCATGTACCGAATGTCTCACTGTTTCCATCAAATTTTGGAACAGGAGTGTTAGAGTAGTGTACATGGACATGGTTTGGGGCAGTAGGAGGAGGAGGATTGGTGTTAACATTTTGAAAAGGTTGGGCATTATTATTCAATGGGTTTTCACCTGAACCAGAACCAGCTCCAAAAGAGCAATGCTTCTATACCAAAGCTGATGAGGACACCAACTGGCTATGGCATAAAAGGTTATCCCACCTAAATTTCAAAAACATTAACAAGTTGTCTCGCAAGCAACTGGTTGATGGGATACCTCAGATTTCCTTCAATAAGGAAAAGCCATGTCCAGGGTGTGAGATGGGTAAGTAGAAGAGAGCCAGTTTTAAAACTAGGCAAAATTTTAACATCACTGAACCTCTTCACATGCTCCATATGGATCTTTTTGGTCCAGTGAATGTTCAGACTAGAGCTGGAAAGAAGTACACTCTAGTTGTGGTTGATGAATTCACCAGATACTGCTGGGTGGTATTCATCAGATCCAAAAGTGATGCACCTGCTGAAATCATCTCTCTTATCAAACGAATTGAGCTCAAGTATACTCGAAAAGTTTGTCAGTTGCGAAGTGATAATGGTACTGAATTCCAAAACAAAGTACTTGAAACATTTTGCAATGACATTGGCATCTCTCAAAACTTCTCATCAGTTCACTCTCCAGAGCAAAATGGAGTTGTTGAAAGAAAGAATCGTACACTGATAGAAGCCGCCAGAAGTATGCTATCTGAATCTGGTCTTCCCACCAGTTTTTGGGCTGAGGCAGTTGCAACCGCTTGCCACACCCAAAACCGGTCAGTCTACATCAAGAGACATAAGAAGACTGCCTATGAAGTACTCAGGAATCGTAAACCAAATATTGGATACTTCCATGTATTTGGTTGTCCAGTTTATATACTGAACGATTCCAGTCAGCTTGGTAAGTTTGATGCAAAAGCTGATGAAGGGGTATTTTTAGGCTATTCAGATATTCGAAAGGCCTTTAGAGTTTATAATTATAGACTCCAAAAGGTTCATGAGACAATTCATGTCACATTCTATGAATCAACTGAAGCAATCAACAAGAGACCAAGCCTTGATATTTCTCCAGTCATTCCAATCAATTTTGGTGAAACTGACCAAGTTCATCGGTCAGTTGTCTCACCAGAAGATGCTTCCAGTTACAACAAACTGGAACCAGTTAAGAAGAAGAACACCTCCAGTGACACATCATTTTATCCCTCCATCAATTTCAACTTACCACAAGAATTGGTGATTGGATCTGATGTTCGTGCCACACCAATATCAGCACCAGTTCAAGCTCCTACTTCTCCAGTTGTTCGTGAAATGCCTTCTAATGAGGAATTTCATGATGCTAATCGAGACCTCATTGACTCTGATGAGGATGTAGAAGTTGTTTGGACTGATCCTTATCCAGATGCTGTTGCAACTGAAGAAGATCGTCAGGTGACTTGCACTGATATTGTTGTTCACCAACCTAGTCAATACACTAGATGGACTAAAGCCCACCCAATTGAACAAATTGTGGGTAATCCAACTAGTGGGGTTCAGACTAGAAGAGCCACCAATGAGCAATGCTTAAACGTCACCTTCTTATCTTTAATTGAACCAAAGAAGATTGACGAGGCTATGACAGACCCAAGCTGGGTGGAAGCTATGCAAGAAGAGCTCCTCCAGTTTGAAAGGAACAATGTTTGGGAGCTTGTTCCTTGTCCACCAGGGTTAAAGAAAGAACCTATTGGTACCAGATAGGTCTACCAAAACAAAATGGATGAAGATGGCCATGTTGTAAGAAACAAGGCCAGACTAGTTGCCCAGGGTTATTGTCAAGCAGAGGGCGTTGACTTTGATGAAACTTTTGCTCCAGTTGCAAGACTTGAAGCCATACGAATATTTCTGGCTTATGCAGCCCATCTGCAGTTCAAGGTCTTCTAGATGGATGTCAAAAGTGCGTTCCTAAATGGAACATTGGAAGAAGAAGTTTATGTTAAGCAGACTCCAGGTTTCATCGATGAAAAGCATCCACATTGGGTCTATAGACTGAACAAAGATTTGTATGGTCTTAGACAAGCCCCAAGAGCCTGGTATGATACTTTAACTAAACATCTTCTTAAAAATGGCTTTCAAAGAGGTGCAATAGATAATACCTTGTTTATCTTGAAAGAAAGAGGTAATATCTTATTGGTACAAATTATGTTGATGACATTATTTTTGGTTCAACTGATGATGCAATGTGTAAAAAGTTTTCTAAAATCATGTCATCTGAGTATGAGATGAGTTTAATGGGTGAATTAACATTTTTCTTAGGTCTTCAGATTAAGCAAACTGAAAATGGAATTTTCATAAACCAAGGAAAATATGTCAGAGATTTGTTAAGAAAATACAAATATGATTCAATCCCATCGAAAAACACACCTATTGCAGCACCATTGAATTTGGACTCTGACCCAACTGGCAAACCAGTTAACATAACTGACTATAGAGGTTATGGTTGGTTCACTGATGTACTTAACTGCCAGTCGACCAGATATAATGTTTGCAACATGTTTATGTGCCAGGTTTCAGGCTAACCCTAAAGAATCACATTTGCACGCTGTAAAGCGTATCTTTAGATACCTGAAAGGGTGTCCTAATCTTGGTCTTTGGTACCCCAAAGGCTCAGGATTAGATCTAATGGGTTATTCAGATTCTGATCATGCAGGTTGTAAAATAGATAGAAAATCAACAACTGGTGGTTGTCATTTCCTAGGAGGAAAACTGGTAAGTTGGACCAGCAAGAAGCAGACTTCAGTCTCTATGTCCACTGCTGAGGCAGAGTACTTTTCTGCGGCCAGTTGCTGTGCCCAGATTCTCTGGATCAAGAACCAGTTACTAGATTATGGTCAGAAGTTTACTAAGACCCCAATCTTTTGTGACAACACCAGTGCAATTGCTATCTCTCACAACCCAGTGATGCACTCCAAAACAAAGCATATTGACATCAGGTATCATTTCATTCGTGATCATGTTATGAAAGGAGATATTGAAATTCATTTCATCCCCACTGACAAACAGTTAGCTGATGTTTTTACTAAACCTCTCGATGAGAAAACCTTTAAACATCTCATCAGCGAACTGGGAATGTTAAACCCTTAACTGGATCTTTCTTTGTTATTGAACGCGTCAGTGACACTGATGAAGTTCTCCAGTTGAGGAGGTCCAGATTATCTTTGCTCGCCAGGCTATCGAACGCCTTTGTGATACTATCTTGGCACTAATTGATATCTGGATCATCATTTTAGGAGGAAAGACTCAAAATAATTTTCTGACTAAAATTCGTTTTTGTTTGAAAATGCAACTGGAGAACTCTCCAGTTGGAAACTGGTACTGGACTGATCCTCCAGTGACCAGGTTCAGTCTTTGTCTAAACTTTATAACGTTACAAATACTTGGTCAATATGTGTGACACGTAATGTGTGAGTCCCTTAAGTTCGATGGTTTACCCAAGAATGTGTAAATACAACAAGTCTAATAATCACTAGAAAAGGACTAGTATTACTTAAATATAAATGCAAGTATATAAATAAAGTAATACAAGACTTAAAGCAATAAACAAATTAAGTGGAACATTATGTATGGTTTCATGGGTATTTTATTTATGATGTTAAATAAAATACAAGGTTGTTGCGGAATCAAGATAATACAATAAGTATGTATCCTAACAACCTATGAGTTACAAATGATCTATATTTGTCAAATAACTCTTTAGGATCGAGATACTTAAAGTTGTAAAGTATCCCTGTTTAAGATCGAGAGTATTTGGACAAATTCACTTAAATGCAAAGTGTATGCTTAAAAGTATTTTTGTCAAGGAAATGACTTTGTATTTATAGGCAACAAAATTCACCAGTGAATTTTGTGCCGTACAAAAATGGTTGGCATACATTTAATGATCCGACAAGAACATTAAATGTATTGGATAAGGAATAAGGATAAAGTCACATCAAGTGCAAGTGTATCCTATTATCCAACCACCTTAACACACGTATACTTTGTTTAAAGAACAAGTGGATTGTTCTTTGGAAAGTGTGTAAAGGCAAAAGTCAATCCTTGATATTAGTGTTCAGACTTGCAGGATCTTGAACACTAACAATCCTCCAGTGTGCAGATCTGGTAAGACTTCCAGTGGACTCCGCCATTTTGTCAGTCTTCTTTCTTCAGACTTCAGTCTCTATGTCCACTGCTGAGGCAGAGTACATTTCTGCGGCCAGTTGCTGTGCCCAGATTCTCTGGATCAAGAACCAGTTACTAGATTATGGTCAGAAGTTTACTAAGACCCCAATCTTTTGTGACAACACCAGTGCAATTGCTATCTCTCACAACCCAGTGATGCACTCCAAAACAAAGCATATTGACATCAGGTATCATTTCATTCGTGATCATGTTATGAAAGGAGATATTGAAATTCATTTCATCCCCACTGACAAACAGTTAGCTGATGTTTTTACTAAACCTCTCGATGAGAAAACCTTTAAACATCTCATCAGCGAACTGGGAATGTTAAACCCTTAACTGGATCTTTCTTTGTTATTGAACGCGTCAGTGACACTGATGAAGTTCTCCAGTTGAGGAGGTCCAGATTATCTTTGCTCGCCAGGCTATCGAACGCCTTTGTGATACTATCTTGGCACTAATTGATATCTGGATCATCATTTTAGGAGGAAAGACTCAAAATAATTTTCTGACTAAAATTCGTTTTTGTTTGAAAATGCAACTGGAGAACTCTCCAGTTGGAAACTGGTACTGGACTGATCCTCCAGTGACCAGGTTCAGTCTTTGTCTAAACTTTATAACGTTACAAATACTTGGTCAATATGTGTGACACGTAATGTGTGAGTCCCTTAAGTTCGATGGTTTAACCCAAGAATGTGTAAATACAACAAGTCTAATAATCACTAGAAAAGGACTAGTATTACTTAAATATAAATGCAAGTATATAAATAAAGTAATACAAGACTTAAAGCAATAAACAAATTAAGTGGAACATTATGTATGGTTTCATGGGTATTTTATTTATGATGTTAAATAAAATACAAGGTTGTTGCGGAATCAAGATAATACAATAAGTATGTATCCTAACAACCTATGAGTTACAAATGATCTATATTTGTCAAATAACTCTTTAGGATCGAGATACTTAAAGTTGTAAAGTATCCCTGTTTAAGATCGAGAGTATTTGGACAAATTCACTTAAATGCAAAGTGTATGCTTAAAAGTATTTTTGTCAAGGAAATGACTTTGTATTTATAGGCAACAAAATTCACCAGTGAATTTTGTGCCGTACAAAAATGGTTGGCATACATTTAATGATCCGACAAGAACATTAAATGTATTGGATAAGGAATAAGGATAAAGTCACATCAAGTGCAAGTGTATCCTATTATCCAACCACCTTAACACACGTATACTTTGTTTAAAGAACAAGTGGATTGTTCTTTGGAAAGTGTGTAAAGGCAAAAGTCAATCCTTGATATTAGTGTTCAGACTTGCAGGATCTTGAACACTAACAATCCTCCAGTGTGCAGATCTGGTAAGACTTCCAGTGGACTCCGCCATTTTGTCAGTCTTCTTTCTTCAGACTTCAGTCTTTGACTTCAGTCAGAATGTCTTCAGTAGAGTAGATCTGGACTGGGGTGAAGTCCAGTGAGCTAATCTGGAGAATACTCCAGATTTCCTATACAAGTATATGCTCACTAGTCTTCAATTATTTCTGGACAAATCTTCATATGGGAACTCCAGTTTCCAAGTCTGGAGTAGGTCCAGTAGAGAAACGTTTTCTGGTCAGATCTTCAGTGAGGCTCCAGTAGTCGGGTCTGGAGCGAGACCAGCAAAACAAGTTTTCTTAACAAACCTAAATAAGGTTCCAGTAGTCCAGTCTGGAGCCAGTCCAGTAAGTCTGGACTAAATCTAGACCTAACAAATTCCCCCTATTTGTTTAGAAATAATGCAAGTGTTTTCAGACTTATAGATATACAAATTTGTATGCCTGGAAAACACTTGGTCGATTTAAGTCTAAAAAATCTAAGTTACTGGAAAACACTTTATAGATCATGAGTGTTTTCAGTTTCATCTTTTAAGTTCTAACTTAGACTAAATCTGGTCATTTACTTATAAAAATAAAAAATTGCAACTATATTATCTTTCATCAAAAGGAAAATAATTACAACTTTCATAAGTCACTAATTACAATAAGTATAATGATAAGAGTTTAGGCCCTTCTTTTCGATGTCCTTTCTGGAGCATCTTCAGTAGCCTTCCTCTTTGGAGATGATAATGGAACAGACACTGGTGGTCTCAGACCCAACACAGCTTCCATTTCTTGAATTCTCTTCCAGACTTTCTCAATCCTCTTCATAAAGGCTTTCACATCTGGAGAGAGATCAGTCTTACCTTTGAAAGTTAATCCAATCTCCTTTAGTTCAGTCCATCCAAATGCTTGGACTGAAGTATCCTTCCTCTCATCTGTAAAGTTACCCTCTCTGGTCAACTTCACATTAAACCTGGTCATACCTTGATGATTTTCAGCCAGTTTAATTTCAGCATTCACAATCCTTCTGGCATTGGCTCTGAAATTCATCATTTCTTCAAATTTTGCCTTCTGCTTAGCTAACTGAATCATTTCTTCAGTATCCCTGGATACACCACTCTGTTGTCCTTCAGTGGACTGATGTTCTTGTCTATTAATTCTCAGAGTTGTATCCAGAGGAATAAAGGTGCTTAGATCACCATCTTTTATTGCCTTTAATTGTTTGGCAGTAAGCTTGGGCAGACCAGTCATTCTCTTCCTGTATTCCAACTCCAGAGCACCAGCATTTTTTCGTATCTTTTTCTGGAGGCTTACCAGCTCCTCCTTTCTTTGTCTGATCAACTCTGGAATTGTAACACCATAGATCAGTGAGTCATATACCTGCTCTTCTTCAGCATAGAACGAGCGTATATGGACATCATCCAGTGCATCAAGACACTGATGAACTCTGGGATCCTCTTTCATCCTTTTAAAAACTTCAATGTTTACACCTAACCTGCCAGCGTTGTAGGAGTCCAGAGTACCCATTGTAGCCATATCCCTATGATGGGCCAGCAGTTCATCTCTTTGATTGTTCTTGAAAATTTCTATCATGATACACTGTTGTTGTAATTTCCTAGATGTTTCATTGTCAACATCTACAATTTGTTCTTCTTCTTCACCATACACAACCTTCTCTTTTCCTTTAATCGCTTTCAGTGTGGAAGGAATATCTGGGAAGCTTTCGAACTGGGGCTCACTGGCTTCAGTACCAGTAGCTTCTTGTATTCTTTGAACCATACGTGCACTGGCATCAGTACCAGTCACTTGCCTTCTTTGCACTACACTTTCAGTTGCTACTGCCCTGGCAACTTCTTTCTTTTTCCTTATCAACCCTTCTTGAACACCAGATGACAATTCTTCCCCCTTGGAATGATCTCTAGTCCTGGACTTCAGATCATTCCATAATTCTTCCATCATAAGTCTGTCAAATGGGCCAAAGGTTCTTCCTTGTTCTGGCAAAGAAGCAGTCATATCAGTTTTGAGTGTCTGGACTTCCCTTTTAATATTTTCAATTGACTCTGGCAAGTCCTTTGGCAGCTCAACTTCAATCATCTTAACAACTTCTGGCAACATCACATCCTGAAATGATCTAAGGATTGATCCAGATATTTCGTCTGAGATCTCTTTCAGCATATCACCCCTGACCTTTCTTACAACTTCATTACTAAGGGTGTTGACCAGATCAGTCTGATCAAATGTTGGCCTGCTCTCCAGTGCACCAACTCTTGTCACTATCTTTTCCATCTCTTCTTTAAGACCTGCCAGTGGTTGTACAACCTTATTCTCCACTGCAGTCTCAACAGAATTCACAATCTTTCCTTCCAACCCTTTGATGTGCAAAATCGAGTTTAATATTTATAAACTAGAATCACCTTAAAACTCACTACTACGCACTCACGGGCAGTGGACCCGATCGTTTGTAATATAGTTAAGAGGTAAGACCGTGTTCGTTCGCAGGGATTGTTTGAACTAGTTGTATCATAAAATGGTTTGGAAAGAGGGTGTTACACTTTGACGATTAAATTGAAGTAAATTTAGATGACAAATACTTGAAAATAAAGAAGAGCTCAAACAATAATAATAATGGTCATCCACCTTGACTTCACTAGACTTCTAACATGATTGCTTTCAAATAAGACCAAATTCGTTTAGAGTTGACAAGATAACCGTGCAAAGATGAAATGCTCACGTGGTACCACCAACCGCTCACAAATCACCCAAACACCTAAGTTGCTAGTCTAATTACCCAAGCCGGTACCACCAAAGCCTAGACAACCATACCAACAAATAGTTTGTTTGATTACCAAATTACCAATTGCGCCTATGTGAAAATAACGTGGTACCACCAACCGTTACTAAACACGTTGACAAAATGACTCCTTTTATTAATTTGACATTCACTATCATACCATGAACTAGTGATAATCACTCATAGACAAGCGACCGTTAGAAAATCACATATGCATTCGACTAGTACCACTAACGAAGAACACACATGCCACCAATATCAAATTAATACGAATAAAGGAATTAAATCACCAAGATCACGACACAACGGTAATTGAAATCAACCCTTGAATTAAAATATAGCAATCACATCATTCGTCTAATTACATCAAGGTGGATGATAATAGAATTAGCCAATCATGCTAAATTGAAATTGATAAAAGAAATAATAATAAAACATATTGTACCAATCGTTTGAAGAAACGAAATCGCTAGACAGTAAGTAGATACGATCTAAGTGGGTGCACTTGAATCTTCAATGGATCGAAAGACGATCAAATCTTGAATTGACCCTTGAAGTATCCCTTGAAAGTGCAGCTCCTAGAAAGATGTTTCGATCAAAAACCCTTAGGATATTTCTTCCCCAAAAGTCACTCCCGTTCAGAAATTTTGCCAGCTTTTTATATGAATTGGACGCGTAACGCCCGTTACGATTGGCAACGCCCGTTACCGACCATCGAAAACCATGACGGCCGTAACCCTTGTTACGGCCGTTACATCTCCTTTGAAAAGCATACGGGTGTAAGGGACCCGTCACAGTAACTTGCCAATTCTCAACCATAACGGCCGTCACACTTATGACGCCCGTTCAAACTTGACCTAGGTGCCTAACGCCCGTCACGTGACGGCCGTTACATGTACCATTTACGCCCGTTATGAGGCAGTAACAGTAAAAACCAAAATTCCTTAGATAACGCCCGTCACAAGTGTGACGGCCGTTCAAGCATGACCTAGGTCCCTAACGCCCGTCACCTTTGTGACGGCCGTTATGACCTCCAGAATACGTTTTCTTTATCTTTCACTTGGTTTCAACCGCATCTTTCTCCCGAGTCCTCCATAAGTCATCAAAATCGACCAATTCATCCGCATAATCATTTTCCAACCTGAAAACACTAAACATACCTCAAAGCATCGAAAGTTGGAAATAAAACTGTAAAAACGACGAATAAATGGTCCTAAATTCACGTGGGAAATGGTATAGAATATGACACATCAAATCCCCCCACACTTGAGCATTGCTTGTCCTCAAGCAAATCCGGAATTAAAGCATAAAGTAATCCTTGACAATGGAGCAAAATAAACAATGACGAGTATCAAAAAGAAGCCACACCAAGCATGTCAAATGACAAAAAGGTTGGGTGAAGCAGTTTTAATCTTAAATGAAAACCCGAAATGTTTGACAATACCTGAACAATCCGCAAGCCACGATAACACAACCAAGCACAAGTGAAACAAATGAACCTATCAAACTCATTCTACTCCAACAAACTTACTTTGGGGTTGAATATATTGTAGAATCACTCATAGCTCGGTCGTGATGTATGCTATTTTACCATAGGCTTGAACCGGGATCATAGCTCCACCGACGTGGCGTAAGCACCAAGCACATCATCAAAATAGGCATTAAGGTAGGTTGTATAGTTAAGCTAAGGTATGTATAAGGGACATTTACAATGAAGGAATGGGAATATAGGTTAATGAAGAAAAGAAAAGTCAAAGTATATGGATTATGTATAATGGAATATGGTAGTGAGGGTAAGAATTGAAAATGAAACAAAGAAAAAGTATAAGATATGTACGAAAAGTGCACTAATTAGTCTAGCCAACCCGTACCATTGATTGCCAACAAACCAAACCCATAAGATGTTAACCCGCTAATGACACCTCAAACGATACCAAGACAAACCCGACACCATTGTGGTGTATCAACTTCAAACAACTCATATCAACCAAACCTTCCCTTATAAATTATACAACAAAACTTTAGACAATTAAACTCGAGAAGTACCCACTAGTAGCCCAAGTTCTTTTTCTCTTTTTTTTTTTTTTTTTTTTTTTTTTTTTTTTTTTTTTTTTTTTTTTTTTCTGAACCCCTTTTACTCTACTAGTAGGCACCCTCTTTTACAATGATGAATATGTCTAACATAACACAATCAAAACAACAAAAGTGATGTACCCGGTAGCTTAAACCTATTTGCCACCCCCCCCACACTTAAGATGACAATGGCCCTCAAGCAAATCCGGAATTAAAGCATAAAGTAATCCTTGACAATGGAGCAAAATAAACAATGACGAGTATCAAAAAGAAGCCACACCAAGCATGTCAAATGACAAAAAGGTTGGGTGAAGCAGTTTTAATCTTAAATGAAAACCCGAAATGTTTGACAATACCTGAACAATCCGCAAGCCACGATAACACAACCAAGCACAAGTGAAACAAATGAACCTATCAAACTCATTCTACTCCAACAAACTTACTTTGGGGTTGAATATATTGTAGAATCACTCATAGCACGGTCGTGATGTATGCTATTTTACCATAGGCTTGAACCGGGATCATAGCTCCACCGACGTGGCGTAAGCACCAAGCACATCATCAAAATAGGCATTAAGGTAGGTTGTATAGTTAAGCTAAGGTATGTATAAGGGACATTTACAATGAAGGAATGGGAATATAGGTTAATGAAGAAAAGAAAAGTCAAAGTATATGGATTATGTATAATGGAATATGGTAGTGAGGGTAAGAATTGAAAATGAAACAAAGAAAAAGTATAAGATATGTACGAAAAGTGCACTAATTAGTCTAGCCAACCCGTACCATTGATTGCCAACAAACCAAACCCATAAGATGTTAACCCGCTAATGACACCTCAAACGATACCAAGACAAACCCGACACCATTGTGGTGTATCAACTTCAAACAACTCATATCAAGAGAAGAACCCGGAAATGGAATAGATATACCTCAAACATGCACATCTCAGTGAAGAGCTCAAAATAGAAACTCCTACCCTCGGATAAAATCCAAAGGCCTATGAGAGGGACACATCAACAAAACCGGTAGAAATCTCAATGGCAAAACAACAAAAGTGATGTACCCGGTAGCTTAAACCTATTTGCCACCCCCCCCACACTTAAGATGGACAATGCCCTCAATGTCCATATCGGTCAAACCAAAGGGTAAATAGGGGTAAGCGACAAAAATGGAAAAATAAGAACACATACCGGATGATGGACAAACCATGTCAGTAAAGATGTCACACAAAAATATAGCGCTGAACTTACTGCCAGCATATGCACATGACCCAAGTACGCTCCCCCTCCTGACCTGAACTAGAAGCACCAGCATCTCCTCCAGTAGGTCCAGTAGTCCAAGGTCTCCAATCAGCACTAGTACCTGCATCAACAGACGACCTACCACCAAAAGTACCGAACTGTACAGGGCCACGAGGAGATCCCCCAAGATCGTGTGGGAAGAACGAACCTCCTCCCTGACGATAAGTCGGGACATGAATAGGTGGAGGTGAGAACTCAGGAATAGGAGTAGGTGGAACGAACTGCTGGCCATGGAACTGAGCATCCCACATCGGCTGATAATAATCAAGAGTATAGTTGGTGTGGGCCTGCTGCGATCCCAACCAGGTCAAATCCTGATCCATGCGCCGCTGATAATCATCAAAAGCTTGACGGCTAGCCTGCTGCCCATCCATGATCTGCTGCAGCTGGGACCCTAGACCTGAAAAATCAAAAACAGAGGAACTGGAACCAACTCCTCCAGTAGGTACCGAAGCACTAGGAGTCTCTCTAACTGGCTCCCCAGCACCCTCATCATCAGCATCCATGTCATCATCCTCCTCACTACTACTACTCACATGCTGCAGAATAATACCCATCCGAATCAAAGCAGCCCTGTCAAGTAGCATACTATGGCAAACAGCCTGAAATCCCGGAATATGGCCAAATGGATCCGGCTGAATCAACCCCATGCGCCTAGCCAAGTGACAAACAAAGTGCCCACCAGCAATAAACCCCCTAGCCTTACCATGTCCACGCTCATACAAGTAATAAGCAATGCACCTAGCCAAGTTACAAGGAACTTTCTTCAACATACAATAGAAGAAAAACAAGTCCGTGTTGGTGGCATTGTTAGGACAGTTGTTCCTATTCGAAATGGTCTCGGCTATCATCCTCAAAACCAATCTATACACAGGGTTTCGCACAGCAGACTGCTTAATAGTATTATGATATGCATGGTCGCTCAAGTCTTCAGAATTCCAAAACTGAGCAGCAGTCATACCTGCAGGCCACTGAACAATGCCCTTGGTAAATGAGGTCCTTCTCACCTCTTCCTCCGAATATAATCCCATGGCAACCCCAAACTCCTGAAATGACATAGAGTGAACCCTAGCTCCCAAAGTGAATGTCATAACTGTGGCCTTACACCTAGTCTCATCGGTGTTTAACCTGAAAGAGCTAAAGAACTCTATACACAATTCCTTCCAAATAGTGGTATTGATGGAAAACAAAACCCTCCATTGGGGTGTCAACAAACTATTCAACTCATCAATATCCAAACCCAACTCTTCCAAATTATCCAGATCTAACCTACGGTTGGCTACAAATGGTCTAGTCCGTATCATTTCCCGAGTAACCTTAGGTTGGTATTCAGCAGGTACCTGCTCAGGAGTGCGAATGATCGGGGCTGCAGGTTGCCTTGCTTGTGAACCAGAACCTTCAGCTACAGCAGCCATGTTTGCTCTCATCTCACGTTGTCTCTTGGTTGCCATCTACAAAATCAACCATAACTTATAAGGCCTCAAATAATCTCAACAACATAATACTTCACAATTTAAGTTAACATACTACCCACATTGTCCAAATTGACTCATTAAATCCATATCAATTCACAATTCATACCATCATCTCAAAAATCAAACAAACATAATCCTCCCCCATACTTAACCTAAACTATGTTTTTTTTTTTTTTTTTTTTTTTTTTTTTTTTTTTTTTTTTTTTTTTTTTTTTTTTTTTTTTTTTTTTTTTTTTTTTTTTTTTTTTTTTTTTTTTTTTTTTTTTTTTTTTTTTTTTTTTTTTTTTTTTTTTTTTTTTTTTTTTTTTTTTTTTTTTTTTTTTTTTTTTTTTTTTTTTTTTTTTTTTTTTTTTTTTTTTTTTTTTTTTTTTTTTTTTTTTTTTTTTTTTTTTTTTTTTTTTTTTTTTTTTTTTTTTTTTTTTTTTTTTTTTTTTTTTTTTTTTTTTTTTTTTTTTTTTTTTTTTTTTTTTTTTTTTTTTTTTTTTTTTTTTTTTTTTTTTTTTTTTTTTTTTTTTTTTTTTTTTTTTTTTTTTTTTTTTTTTTTTTTTTTTTTTTTTTTTTTTTTTTTTTTTTTTTTTTTTTTTTTTTTTTTTTTTTTTTTTTTTTTTTTTTTTTTTTTTTTTTTTTTTTTTTTTTTTTTTTTTTTTTTTTTTTTTTTTTTTTTTTTTTTTTTTTTTTTTTTTTTTTTTTTTTTTTTTTTTTTTTTTTTTTTTTTTTTTTTTTTTTTTTTTTTTTTTTTTTTTTTTTTTTTTTTTTTTTTTTTTTTTTTTTTTTTTTTTTTTTTTTTTTTTTTTTTTTTTTTTTTTTTTTTTTTTTTTTTTTTTTTTTTTTTTTTTTTTTTTTTTTTTTTTTTTTTTTTTTTTTTTTTTTTTTTTTTTTTTTTTTTTTTTTTTTTTTTTTTTTTTTTTTTTTTTTTTTTTTTTTTTTTTTTTTTTTTTTTTTTTTTTTTTTTTTTTTTTTTTTTTTTTTTTTTTTTTTTTTTTTTTTTTTTTTTTTTTTTTTTTTTTTTTTTTTTTTTTTTTTTTTTTTTTTTTTTTTTTTTTTTTTTTTTTTTTTTTTTTTTTTTTTTTTTTTTTTTTTTTTTTTTTTTTTTTTTTTTTTTTTTTTTTTTTTTTTTTTTTTTTTTTTTTTTTTTTTTTTTTTTTTTTTTTTTTTTTTTTTTTTTTTTTTTTTTTTTTTTTTTTTTTTTTTTTTTTTTTTTTTTTTTTTTTTTTTTTTTTTTTTTTTTTTTTTTTTTTTTTTTTTTTTTTTTTTTTTTTTTTTTTTTTTTTTTTTTTTTTTTTTTTTTTTTTTTTTTTTTTTTTTTTTTTTTTTTTTTTTTTTTTTTTTTTTTTTTTTTTTTTTTTTTTTTTTTTTTTTTTTTTTTTTTTTTTTTTTTTTTTTTTTTTTTTTTTTTTTTTTTTTTTTTTTTTTTTTTTTTTTTTTTTTTTTTTTTTTTTTTTTTTTTTTTTTTTTTTTTTTTTTTTTTTTTTTTTTTTTTTTTTTTTTTTTTTTTTTTTTTTTTTTTTTTTTTTTTTTTTTTTTTTTTTTTTTTTTTTTTTTTTTTTTTTTTTTTTTTTTTTTTTTTTTTTTTTTTTTTTTTTTTTTTTTTTTTTTTTTTTTTTTTTTTTTTTTTTTTTTTTTTTTTTTTTTTTTTTTTTTTTTTTTTTTTTTTTTTTTTTTAACGATCACAAGGACTTAACTGACGACAGGACTGATCGTGACCACTTATTAACGACACCTGCACTTACCTTTGCCGAATTACTTACCTTAACACTCGAGGCGACCTTCGGACCTGCAATTTCTCAATAAAAGCATGAGAATTCAAACAAAATAAAAATGAAATAGAAAACTAAATAAACAAAAATCTTTTTGGGTTTTCTAAGTTTTTCAAATTTTTATGGATTTTTAAGATTTTACGAAAATGAAATGCCAAAACAAATGAAAAGAAAATACAATTCACAAAAGACACGGGTTGCCTCCCGAGAAGCGCTAAGATTATTACCGAGTCATTAGCTAGACTCGACCTCCTTTCAAGTTTCGGGCTCAAACAAAGGGACTTCCTCAATTGCCCCCTCCTCTTGATCTTCCTCCAAATATAACTTCAACCTATGTCCATTCACAATAAACGAACCATTTCCATCTCTCTTGAACAACTCAACATAACCGGAAGGATACACATGCTTAATCACATAAGGTCCTATCCACCTAGAAGTCAACTTGGGTTGTTTGATTTTAAACTTTGACAAGAACAACAAAACCTTTGCCCCTACCTTAAAGTCCTTCCTACGGAGCCTCTTATCATGGTATACCTTGGTTCTCTCTTTGTAAAGTCTAGAGTTCTCATAAGCACCTAGACGAAGTTCATCCAACTCATGCAATTGCAACAATCTAAGTTCCTTTGCTTCCATCAAATCAAGATTCAAATTTCTCAACGCCCAATAAGCCTTATGCTCTATCTCAATGGGTAAATGGCAAGTCTTACCATAGAGCAACCGGTATGGCGTGGTGCCAATCGGTGTCTTAAAGGCGGTCCTAAACGCCCACAAGGCATCATCAAGCTTCTTAGACCACACCTTGGGGTTATCCCCGACCGTTTTTTCCAAAATCCGTTTTAAGGCCCTGTTGGTGTTTTCCACTTGACCACTGGTCTGTGGATGATAGGAAGTAGAAAAGTAATGACACACACCATATCTTTTAAGAACCTTAGCTAATTGGTGATTGGCAAAGTGGGTACCACGGTCGCTAATTAGAGCTCTAGGACAACCAAAACGGCTAAACAACTGTTTAAGAAAGTCAATGACCACCCTAGCATCATTCGTGGGCAAAGCCTTGGCTTCGGCCCACTTAGACACGTAATCAACAGCAACAAGTATGTAAAGGAACTTGTTAGACGGTGGGAATGGTCCCATAAAGTCTATACCCCAAATGTCAAACACTTCACATACCTGAATTCCTTGTTGTGGCATCTCATCCCGCTTGGTGATGTTTCCTTGCCGTTGGCAAATGTCACAAGTTTCTACTAAAGTCTGAGCCTCCCTGAAAATGGTGGGCCAATAGAAACCTGCATCAAATACCTTCTTACCCGTAACTGAAGGACCATAGTGACCTCCAGTTGGACCGTAATGACAAGCATCCAAAATCTCTCTAGTCTCGGCTCCAGCAACACATCTTCTCACCATCCCATCTGCACAAACTCGAAATAAATATGGGCTATCCCAAAAATAGTGTTTGGCATCTGAAATGAGCTTCTTCTTCTGTTGATGCGTGAAGTCATTGGGAATCTCACCTGTAACCAAATAATTTGCAATGTCAGCAAACCAAGGAACATTATCAGAATTAGATATAAACATTAAGCATTCATCAGGGAAGTGATCATTGATCTCCCCATCACGAAGTTCCTCCCGGTGAGGATCTTCCAAGCGACTCAAGTGGTCAGCAGCCAAGTTTTCAGCCCCTTTCTTATCCTTGATCTCAATATCAAATTCTTGTAACAACAAGATCCAACGGATAAGTCTGGGTTTAGCATCTTGTTTGGAAAACAAGTACTTTAGGGCTGAATGGTCCGTAAAAACTATGGTCTTACTTAAAACAAGATATGATCTAAATTTATCAAAAGCAAAAACCACAGCTAGCAACTCTTTCTCAGTAGTGGTGTAATTCTGCTGGGCAGGATTCAATGTTTTGCTAGCAAAGTATATGGGCTTGAAATGTTTCTCAACCCTTTGCCCAAGTACGGCTCCCACAGCAAAATCACTAGCATCACACATTAGCTCAAAGGGCAATTCCCAATCCGGCCCAACCATAATGGGTGAATTGGTCAATTTCTCTTTCAAAACCTGAAAAGCACTTACACAAGCATCATCAAATATAAAAGGGACGTCCTTCTCCAACAAGTGGGTCATAGGACGAGTAATCTTGGAAAAGTCTTTAATAAACCTACGATAAAATCCCGCATGCCCAAGAAAACTCCTTACCCCTTTCACATTGGAAGGCGGGGGTAGTTTGGCTATCACATCAATCTTAGCCCTATCAACCTCTATCCCGGCCTTAGACACTTTGTGACCTAAAACAATACCTTCGGTCACCATGAAGTGACACTTTTCCCAATTTAGCACAAGTTGTGCTCTTTCACATCTTTCCAACATTTTATCTAAATTATGCAAACAGGTTCGAAATGAGTCCCCAAATACCGAGAAATCATCCATGAAAACCTCCATGGAGGTTTCAAGCATGTCCTGGAATATCGCAATCATACACCTTTGGAAGGTGCCTGGGGCATTACAAAGACCAAACGGCATTCGCCGATATGCAAAAGTGCCAAAGGGGCACGTAAAAGTGGTCTTCTCTTGATCCTTTGGATCAATGGGTATTTGGAAATACCCGGAAAACCCATCAAGAAAACAAAAGTACTCATTACCTGCTAATCTCTCTAACATTTGATCAATGAAAGGTAATGGAAAGTGATCTTTACGGGTGGCATCATTTAGCTTACGGTAGTCAATACACACCCGCCACCCCGTAACAGTCCTAGTAGCCAAAAGCTCCCTATTCTCATTTTCAACAACAGTCATACCCCCCTTTTTGGGTACACAATGGACAGGGCTTACCCAAGGACTATCAGCTATAGGGAAAATAATTCCCGCATCCAACAACTTAATCACTTCCTTTTTGACTACTTCTTTCATATTTGGATTCAGCCGCCTTTGTCGTTGGACAACGGGCTTCACATCATCAATAAAATCAATCTTATGTTGACAAAAGTTAGGACTAATACCTGGAATGTCGGTAGTCTTCCAAGCAAAAGCCCGCTTATGGGCTCTAAGCACAGCAAGAAGGAGTCCTTTCTCGTCACCCGAGAGTGAAGACGAGATAACAACTGGTAAGGATGACTCACCTGCTAAGTATGCATACTCCAAATGGGCAGGCAGCGGCTTAAGCTCTAAGTCTGTAGGTGGTACATCAACTGAATTAGGTACCAATGAGCTCCCATCAGCGACTACCTCCTCAAAACTCTCATCAACTAGAGGTGTCTCATCCAAACTAAAAGCCATAACTTCAGCAAATAGATCATCATCATCAATTTCTCCAGCTCCTAGATAAGCAATCTCCTCATCTCCCATATCTGCCTCCATCAATTCCTGAAATTCTTGGTCCAAAGCATCATCTATCACTCAATTCCTGAAATTCTTGGTCCAAAGCATCATCTATCACGTCAATCCTGAAACATGATTCATCATTAGAATAAGTATGCTTAATAGACCGTTCTACATTAAAGACAATCCTATCAGTACCCACACCCAATGAAATCTCCTTGTCCTTCACACGGATGATAGCATCCGCGGTGTTTAGGAAAGGTCTACCAAGAATAAGGGGTACCTGGGCATCCTCCTCCATCTCTAAGATAACAAAATCAACAAGGAAGACAATATGACCCACTTTGACTCTAATATTTTCAGCAATCCCCATGGGATACTGAAATGAGTGGTCGGCTAGCCTAATACTCATGCGAGTCGGGCGAAGGATTCCTAAGGCCAACTTACTCCAAACTGAATAAGGCATCAAATTGATACTAGCACCTAAATCGGCTAAAGCCTTACAAATTATAGTTCTAATAGAGCAAGTGATTAGAAAACTCCCTGGGTCTTCAAGTTTAGGAGGAATGCGGTTCTGCAAGATAGCAGAACACTCCGCATTTAGAAATGTAGCTTTTGCTTCCTCCAACTTCCTTTTATCCGTCACAAGTTCCTTGATGAACTTGGAATAGTGAGGCATACCCTGTATCAAATCAACTAAAGGAACATTAATATGCACATTAGAAATCATTTGAACAAACTTATTGTATTGTTCCTTTAGCTTAGCCTTCTTGAACCGTTGTGGAAATGGCACTTTTGGTTTGTAAGCCTTAACCTCGGGTTCCACAACCGGTTTTGGTGGAGTGACCGGAGTCTTCACGGTCGGATTCTCCTCCATCTCAATCTCCTCATCTACTTCATCATCATCAATACCTGAATCATGAACATCCGAAACAACCACATTAGGCATAGAAGGAGGGTCATAGGATTTACCTGTACGGGTTGTAATGGCTTTGGCCTCCTCATGGCGAGCTTGAGGTGGTGTGTACTTCTGCCCCTGATTAGGTCCCTGATTCGGCCCTTGATTCGGTCCCATGCTAAATTGAGGCCTAGGATTCTGTTGAGTAGTGCTAGGTAAATTACCTTGTGGCCTAGAAAGGGCAGCCATCCTACTCTCAAGATCCTTGAAGTTCACACATTGATTCTTCATGTTTATTTCAACCTTGCCATTTATTGCATCTAACCTCTCATTCAACGCCTTGGTATCATCCCGAATAATTTGTATGCTCTTGTTGGTTTCGGCTTGATTACTTACCAATTGCTTCATCATTCCCTCAACTCGGCATTAGGATCGGCATTAGAGGAAGAAGAACCGGATCCTTGTCCTTGTTGAGGTTGTTGTTGAGGTTGACTTTGAAAATTGTCTCTTTGCCATCGATTTCCTGAAAAACGAGAGTTGTTAGTAGGAAAAGAAGAGTTATAAGTGGGATTACCTGAAACACGGTTTTGGTAACCGGTATTGCGTTGGTAGCTTCCTTGTTGTTGGTTTTGGATGTAGTTAACATCTTCGGGTCCCCGACTTGGACAATCCTCCGAATAATGCATGTTCCCACAATAGTCACATCCATCGGCAACAACCTTCACATCCCTTTCAATGGCCCCAAATCGACTCTCTTGCATGGCAAAGCCCTTTTCCATGCGCTCCGATAGCGCTCTAATCTCTCCAATCATACCCGAATCATGACTAGCCTCCGCTTTTGCTACCCGGCCTTGGCTAGTACCCTTCTTCAATCTTCTCTCATTCTTTAAAAACCGATCATCATCCATGTTAGCATTATCCTTGGCCATGGATTCCAAGATTTCAAATCCCTCATTTGGTGTGATCTTATTGAACCCTCCACCAAAAGCATACCCTAGCTCACGTTTTGACTTCTTATCGAGCCCATCAAAGAATAGTTCAACATATTGCTCTCTAGTCATATTATGACCCGGGCAATTTCTCAACATCTCCTTAAATCGGATCCACGCATCAACAACATCTTCATCTTCGTCTTGTGCAAACGACCTTATCAAGTTTTCCAACTTTCTTTGGGTTCTAAGTGAGTAGAACTCACCAATAAAGGCTTGCTTAAGTTGGTCCCAAGTCGTAATGCAATTTTCAGGTAGGTCATTGAACCAATCAAGAGCATCGCCGGTAATAGACATAGGAAATGTCTCGAGTTTTACGGCATTCATTTGATTCTGCCCGTATTGGTATAACCTAGCCAACTTCTCAAATCTTTCAAGATGTTGATACGGATCCCACTTCCTTTTACCATCGAATTGTTGTTCCTCAATGCTCTTAAGATGATTACCCTTTAGGTTGAAGTCATGAGCAATTGCCGGAGTTCTAATAGGACTACCACGGTTTGCGGGAATAGTGCGAACCCTTTCGCCATACCGTATATCATTTGGGTCCCTGTCTTCATCCGCCATCTCGGTCTCTTCTACCTTAACTTCAAGATCAAACAATTCTTCCAAATTAAACCCCTCCTCGTCTGAATCAGGAGTAGGCTTAGCAATGGGTGAGAATGGTGTTGGTGTTGTGAGGTTAGATCTACGTCTAGATGGTGTTCTCAAAGGGCTATTAAGAGGTAAACCCGAAGACCTCAAGTTCATCAACTAGAAAGTAAACCTGCAAAACACAACTAACCAAACACGTCAACTGCACCTGTGATAAGATAAGAAAAAAAAAACTAAACTATTAAAGCAAATAACTTCCTCACGCGTGAGGAAGGATCAAACCACTAAATTAACAACTAAAACAGCGCACAATCCCCGGCAGCGGCGCCAAAAACTTGATGTGCAAAATCGAGTTTAATATTTATAAACTAGAATCACCTTAAAACTCACTACTACGCACTCACGGGCAGTGGACCCGATCGTTTGTAATATAGTTAAGAGGTAAGACCGTGTTCGTTCGCAGGGATTGTTTGAACTAGTTGTATCATAAAATGGTTTGGAAAGAGGGTGTTACACTTTGACGATTAAATTGAAGTAAATTTAGATGACAAATACTTGAAAATAAAGAAGAGCTCAAACAATAATAATAATGATCATCCACCTTGACTTCACTAGACTTCTAACATGATTGCTTTCAAATAAGACCAAATTCGTTTAGAGTTGACAAGATAACCGTGCAAAGATGAAATGCTCACGTGGTACCACCAACCGCTCACAAATCACCCAAACACCTAAGTTGCTAGTCTAATTACCCAAGCCGGTACCACCAAAGCCTAGACAACCATACCAACAAATAGTTTGTTTGATTACCAAATTACCAATTGCGCCTATGTGAAAATAACGTGGTACCACCAACCGTTACTAAACACGTTGACAAAATGACTCCTTTTATTAATTTGACATTCACTATCATACCATGAACTAGTGATAATCACTCATAGACAAGCGACCGTTAGAAAATCACATATGCATTCGACTAGTACCACTAACGAAGAACACACATGCCACCAATATCAAATTAATACGAATAAAGGAATTAAATCACCAAGATCACGACACAACGGTAATTGAAATCAACCCTTGAATTAAAATATAGCAATCACATCATTCGTCTAATTACATCAAGGTGGATGATAATAGAATTAGCCAATCATGCTAAATTGAAATTGATAAAAGAAATAATAATAAAACATATTGTACCAATCGTTTGAAGAAACGAAATCGCTAGACAGTAAGTAGATACGATCTAAGTGGGTGCACTTGAATCTTCAATGGATCGAAAGACGATCAAATCTTGAATTGACCCTTGAAGTATCCCTTGAAAGTGCAGCTCCTAGAAAGATGTTTCGATCAAAAACCCTTAGGATATTTCTTCCCCAAAAGTCACTCCCGTTCAGAAATTTTGCCAGCTTTTTATATGAATTGGACGCGTAACGCCCGTTACGATTGGCAACGCCCGTTACGACCATCGAAAACCATGACGGCCGTAACCCTTGTTACGGCCGTTACATCTCCTTTGAAAAGCATACGGGTGTAAGGGACCCGTCACAGTAACTTGCCAATTCCCAACCATAACGGCCGTCACCCTTATGACGCCCGTTCAAACTTGACCTAGGTGCGTAACGCCCGTCACCCTTGTGGTGGTGGTGGTGGTGGTGGTGGTGGTGGTGGTGGTGGTGGTGGTGGTGGTGGTGGTGGTGGTGGTGGTGGTGGTGGTGGTGGTGGTGGTGGTGGTGGTGGTGGTGGTGGTGGTGGTGGTGGTGGTGGTGGTGGTGGTGGTGGTGGTGGTGGTGGTGGTGGTGGTGGTGGTGGTGGTGGTGGTGGTGGTGGTGGTGGTGGTGGTGGTGGTGGTGGTGGTGGTGGTGGTGGTGGTGGTGGTGGTGGTGGTGGTGGTGGTGGTGGTGGTGGTGGTGGTGGTGGTGGTGGTGGTGGTGGTGGTGGTGGTGGTGGTGGTGGTGGTGGTGGTGGTGGTGGTGGTGGTGGTGGTGGTGGTGGTGGTGGTGGTGGTGGTGGTGGTGGTGGTGGTGGTGGTGGTGGTGGTGGTGGTGGTGGTGGTGGTGGTGGTGGTGGTGGTGGTGGTGGTGGTGGTGGTGGTGGTGGTGGTGGTGGTGGTGGTGGTGGTGGTGGTGGTGGTGGTGGTGGTGGTGGTGGTGGTGGTGGTGGTGGTGGTGGTGGTGGTGGTGGTGGTGGTGGTGGTGGTGGTGGTGGTGGTGGTGGTGGTGGTGGTGGTGGTGGTGGTGGTGGTGGTGGTGGTGGTGGTGGTGGTGGTGGTGGTGGTGGTGGTGGTGGTGGTGGTGGTGGTGGTGGTGGTGGTGGTGGTGGTGGTGGTGGTGGTGGTGGTGGTGGTGGTGGTGGTGGTGGTGGTGGTGGTGGTGGTGGTGGTGGTGGTGGTGGTGGTGGTGGTGGTGGTGGTGGTGGTGGTGGTGGTGGTGGTGGTGGTGGTGGTGGTGGTGGTGGTGGTGGTGGTGGTGGTGGTGGTGGTGGTGGTGGTGGTGGTGGTGGTGGTGGTGGTGGTGGTGGTGGTGGTGGTGGTGGTGGTGGTGGTGGTGGTGGTGGTGGTGGTGGTGGTGGTGGTGGTGGTGGTGGTGGTGGTGGTGGTGGTGGTGGTGGTGGTGGTGGTGGTGGTGGTGGTGGTGGTGGTGGTGGTGGTGGTGGTGGTGGTGGTGGTGGTGGTGGTGGTGGTGGTGGTGGTGGTGGTGGTGGTGGTGGTGGTGGTGGTGGTGGTGGTGGTGGTGGTGGTGGTGGTGGTGGTGGTGGTGGTGGTGGTGGTGGTGGTGGTGGTGGTGGTGGTGGTGGTGGTGGTGGTGGTGGTGGTGGTGGTGGTGGTGGTGGTGGTGGTGGTGGTGGTGGTGGTGGTGGTGGTGGTGGTGGTGGTGGTGGTGGTGGTGGTGGTGGTGGTGGTGGTGGTGGTGGTGGTGGTGGTGGTGGTGGTGGTGGTGGTGGTGGTGGTGGTGGTGGTGGTGGTGGTGGTGGTGGTGGTGGTGGTGGTGGTGGTGGTGGTGGTGGTGGTGGTGGTGGTGGTGGTGGTGGTGGTGGTGGTGGTGGTGGTGGTGGTGGTGGTGGTGGTGGTGGTGGTGGTGGTGGTGGTGGTGGTGGTGGTGGTGGTGGTGGTGGTGGTGGTGGTGGTGGTGGTGGTGGTGGTGGTGGTGGTGGTGGTGGTGGTGGTGGTGGTGGTGGTGGTGGTGGTGGTGGTGGTGGTGGTGGTGGTGGTGGTGGTGGTGGTGGTGGTGGTGGTGGTGGTGGTGGTGGTGGTGGTGGTGGTGGTGGTGGTGGTGGTGGTGGTGGTGGTGGTGGTGGTGGTGGTGGTGGTGGTGGTGGTGGTGGTGGTGGTGGTGGTGGTGGTGGTGGTGGTGGTGGTGGTGGTGGTGGTGGTGGTGGTGATAGATGGTGGCGGTAGGTGGTGACTGGTGGTGGTGGTGGTGGTGAAGTGGTGAGTGAATTGTGGTGGTGGTGGTGGTGGTCCTGGTGGTGGCATTTCTGGTGTAGGAATTGGTATTTCTGGTATTGGCATTTCGGTTTCTGGTGGAGGAGGTGGCATTTCTGGTGAAGTTTCAATCTGTACATCTTCACCCAAAAAGTCCATATTAACATCCAAATTCTGACCTCCAGACATAGGAGAGTCAGCCTCATCCCAAAAAGCAGCACCAGCAACATCAATCTGTTCACCAGCTTCCACATTCAAGTCCAGTGAAGCCTCTTGCTCACCAGAAGCTTGTTCTTCAGGCTGAACAACTTCAACAACCTCTTCAACAACTTGGGCAACATCTTCTTGTACAACAGCCTGGACCTCAGTGTCCACTCTCTGTTCAGTTTGTACAAAAGAATCAATATTCTCTTCAAAGATAGGAGATCCATCAACATTAATTGTATCACCAGGATGGGTTGATGGATTTACCTGGACTCCACCTCTCATCAGACGCCTATGTGATCTGGGTCGTCTGGAAAGCTCAACAATTGCTTGACTTGAACTTTCTGGAGCCACTTGCCTTATAGGTTGTACCATCTCAACAACCTGAACATCTTCGCTACCAGTAGGTACTTCAACAACTTGTGCCCTGCCTGGTGCCACATTCTCTTCAATTCTTTGAAGTGTCAACATTGCTGGAGGAATATCCACCTCTCCATCTCTGGACCTTAAGTTGGCCAGATCTCTCATATACTCACTCATTGAGAAGTGAGTGGTTTCAAAATCGTACTGGGCTCCAAGGGCATTTCTGAATATGATTGAAAGAAAGCGAATATATGGCACGAAGGGCTTTCTACTTTTCGCCTTTATACGCTCCACCAGATCATCAAAAAATATCTGGGCAAAATCAACCCTTAGCCCAAACCATAAACAATAGGCAATCTGGAGGTGGGTTTGATTGATCTGGTCTAACCCTCCAGAACTACCTCCAAGGCACTCGACAATATGTGTGAAAAAGTATCTCCACGAATCCGTCAGTCTGCTCATATAAATGGTCCCTTTTCTTAACAACTGACCATTTTCATCAACTATCTCTGTATGCCCCATCAATCTGCATACCTCCCTGAAATTTATGCCAGTAGGGAGTGGCATAGCCAACTCATTCTCATCCAGATAATTTAACTGAAGAGCCATTCTGAGAGAATGTACAGAAAGAGTCAAGGGTCTGGTCCCTTGCTCAAGAGAGTAAACAATACAAGAATTGGCTTCATTGTATGCGGCAGTGTACCAGAATTCACAAAGATAATCGTGATACATCTTTTCTGGGTTTAATGTTAGCACCATACAGTGGACATGAGAGAAAAAAGGTATTTAATCTCCCAATTATGATTGTGGATCATGGACACTGGATAGCGAGAGTTTTGCCATCCAGTTATTCATATTCATCCTTATAGCCATAGCTTCAAGGGTGATATGAGGTGCTCTAACCACATCTGCAGCCGGAGCATATTCAGCAGATAGAAGGTTTCTTGGTGAGTTTGATTGTCTAGGAGCCATTGGATTTATAAATGAAGATGAAATTGAATGATTTTAAGGTTTATGAAGAATTTAATGAATAGCAGTTAATATAAGAGTTATATGATTGGAAAATGAATGAAGAATTGAATGAAGGAATTTGAAGATTTGGGAGTAAATGTTCGAAGTAAATGAAATTGAAAGTGAAAGTGGGTATATATAGGATTGAGAATGTGGAACTCAAACGATTAATTTGAATTTATCAAATACAATTTTTGATCGGGTTCTGAGATCCGCATTAATTACATCACATCACACATAAATGCATGACGGTTTACAGCCCACAAACAGTAACAACTTGTACTTTTGTTTTCCCAAAGTAAAAAGACCATCATTGCGTTGAAAAAGTTTACATGCCACGTAGGATTGTGAGATAAATATCTTTGAAAAGGTTTGCTTACGTGGCACATACAAAGATCAAGTATTTCAAAAATTATTGTGACAATTCAGTGCATCTGGAGGTTGACTAGACCTCCAGTATCACTGGTGGATTAGTCCAGTGAACATGTACTGATGGTACACTGGAGGGATACTCCAGTAAAGTACCAGTGAAAACCATTTTTGAAAGACTGGTAACCTTCAAACGTGCACGTCAACTAATACAGACAAATGAGAGGGACACATTTACAAGGAGACAAAAAGTCAACTCAAACACGCACTTCAACCTGTCCAGTTACCAGTGAGAGGGACACATTTACAAAGCACCAGTAATATTTTCTGGACAATTCGTCCAGTAAGAAAATTTTGTCCAGTGAAAATAAATTAATAAATTCCCTTTGAACTTTAAACATTTTTAAGAAAAAATATATCTTTCAAAGTCTTCCCTGGAATGTTGATCCAGAAATAAATTTATGAATCTTTAAATCAAAGATCCTTAGTAGTACACAATGGCGTTCAATACTAAGGTTCCAGATTTAAGGGTTTAACATTCCCAACTCACCAACAAGATATTCAAAAGTTTTGACATCCAGTGGTTTCGTAAAAATGTCAGCGAGTTGTTTGTCAGTAGGGATAAAATGGAGTTCAATGTTTCCTTTCACAATATTATCTCGTATGAAATGATACCTTAGATCAATGTGCTTGGTTTTGGAGTGCATGACTGGATTGTTTGAGATAGCAATGGCACTGGTTTATCACAAAAGATTGGGGTCTTTGAATATTTAATACCATAATCAAGCAACTGGTTCTTCATCCAGAGTATCTGAGCACAACAACTGGCTGCAGACACGTATTCAGCTTCCGCAGTGGATAATGAAACTGAAGTTTGCTTCTTACTGGTCCAGCTGACCAGTTTGCCACCTAGGAAATGACATCCACCAGTTGTGGATTTCCTATCTATCTTACAACCTGCATGATCTGAATCTGAATAACCCATTAGATCCATGCCTGAGCCTTTGGGGTACCAAAGACCTAGACTGGGGACCCCTTTAAGGTACTTCAGTATGCGCTTTACAGCGAGCATATGAGATTCCTTTGGATTAGACTGATATGTGGCACATAAACATGTTGAAAACATAATATCTGGTCTACTGGCCGTTAAATACATCAGTGAACCAACCATGCCTCTATAGACAGTGGTGTTCACTGGTTTGCCATCTGGATCAGAGTCCAGTGTCAGTGCAGAAATTGGAGTTGGTTTAGAGGGTGAAGAGTTCATATCATATTTCTTTAAAAGATCTCTAACATATTTCCTGATTAATAAAAATGCCATCTTTGTTTTGTTTAATCTGGAGTCCAAGAAAATATGTTAATTCACCCATCAAACTCATTTCATATTCAATGGACATGATTTTTGAAAATTTCTTGCACATGTTTTCATCAGTAGACCCAAAAATAATATCATCAACATAAATTTGTACCAGTAACAGATTACCTTTTTCATGAAGAATAAATAAGGTATTGTCAATTGCACCTCGTTTGAAACCATTTTTCAACAAATGTTTAGTCAGAGTATCATCCCAGGCACGTGGGGCTTGTCTGAGGCCATAAAGCGCTTTGTCCAGACGATATACCCAATGTGGATGCTTTTCATCAACGAAACCTGGAGGTTGTCTGACATAAACTTCTTTTCAAGCTTTCCATTCAAGAAAGCACTCTTTACATCCATCGGGTAGACCTTGAACTGATGATTAGCAGCGAATGCTAAGAAAATTCTGATCGCTTCAAGTCTAGCCACTGGAGCAAATGATTCATCAAAATCGACATCTGACTGTCAGTAGCCTTGTACTACCAGTCTGGCCTTGTTTCTGATTACGTGGCCATCTTCATCTACTTTGTTTCTGAAGACCCATCTTGTTCCAATTGGTGCTTTCTTTCCAACTGGGAAAGGAACCAGATACCAGACCTTGTTCCTTTCAAACTGGTGAAGCTCTTCTTGCATAGCAGTCACCCAGCTTGGATCTTCCATAGCCTCGTCATTCTTCTTTGGTTCCATCAAAGATAGAAAACTAACGTATAAGCATTGATTACTGGAGGCTCTTCTGGTCTGAACTCCACGACTGGAGTCACCTATTATCTGATCAATAGGGTGAGCTTTTGTCCATCTGGAGTACTGACCAGGATTGTTACTGACAACAATATCAGTGCAAGAATTCAGTTGAGTCTCCTCTGGAGTTGCTTCTGGAGGAGGATCTTGCCAGATTACTTCAGTATCTTCATCTGAGTCTTTTAAATCACGATTTGCATCATGAAATTCTTCATTTGAAGGCATTTCCTGGAGTACTGGTTCATTTTGAAATTCTTCATAAGAAGACATTTCTGGTCTATTCTCAACTGACACTGATACTGGGGGAGTAGTACGCACATCTGAACCAATATTAATTTCTGAAGGTAGTTTGAAAATAATAGAGGGATAGAATGGAGTACTACTGGAGAGTTTCTGAACAGGTTCCAGATCAGGATGACTGGAAACTGTGTCTGGTGAATCTTCATTTTGTCGTTTATTGGATCAGATTCACAAAAGACAATTGGAGTTTCTGGGGGAGTGTCAAGGGCTGGCTTCTTGTTGATTGAGGCATTTGATTCATCAAATGTTACATGAATTGACTCATGGACCTTCTCCAGTCTCTTGTTGTAGACTCTGAAGGCCTTGCGAATGGCTGAATAGCCTAAGAAATACCCTTCATCAGCCTTGGCATCAAATTTGCCTAGCTGACTGGGGTCGTTCAGGATGTAAACTGGACATCCAAAAACGTGAAAATAACCAATATTTGGTTTTCTATTTCTTAAGACTTCATAGGCCTGTCTTTTTGTGTCTTTTGATGTACACTGATCGATTCTGGGTGTGGCAAGCAGTTGCAATTGCTTTCGCCCAGAAACTGGTAGACAGTCCAGATTCAGCAAGCATACTCCTGGCAGCTTCTATCAGCGTTCGACTTTTCCTTTCCACAACTCCATTTTGCTCTGGAGAGCGGGCTGATGAGAAATTCTGGGAGATGCCAGTGTCAGTACAGAATGACTCCAGAGTTGCATTCTGGAATTCTGTTCCATTGTCACTTCTTAACTGACACACTTTTCGACTTACTTGAGCTCAATTTGCTTGATAAGACTGATGATTTCAGCAGCAGCTTCACTTTTAGACCTTAGAAAGATCCCCCAACAATATCTGGAGAATTCATCTACGATCACCAGGGTGTATCTTTTACCAGCACGAGTCTGAACGTTCACTGGACCAAATAGGTCCATATGAAGCATATGAAGAGGTTCAGAAATGCTGAAATTCTGTCTGGTCTTAAAACTGGTACGTTTTTGCTTACCCATCTCACATCCTGGACATGGCCTTTCCTTTTTGAAGGAAACTGAAGGTATCCCATCTGCAAGTTGTTTTCTGGACAACTTGTTAATTTTTTTGAAGTTTAAATGGGATAACCTTTTGTGCCATAACCAGTTTGTGTCTTCATCAGCTTGAGTATAGAAACACTGCTCTGAAGGAGAGCTTTCCATATCCATCACGTACACATTCCCTTTGCTGGGAGCAATCAACACTACCTTCCAGTCCTTGTTGAATACGATGCCCTGAGCAACATTGAATAAGACTTGATAGCCATCATCACACAGTTGGCTTACACTGATCAAGTTCTATTTCAAACCATTCACAAATGCAACACGTGTGAACTTGACTTGTCCATTGTTCAGAACACCATATCCCTCAGTCTTTCCACAACCATCATTTCCAAAAGTGATTGAGGGTCCATCAGAAATGGTGAACTCCTCCAGTAGGGTCTTACATCCAGTCATCGTCCTGCCAGCTGCACTGTCAAGATACCAGATAATTCTTTTGATCGCCCTACACATACACCAGATATTGATCAGTTAGATTTGGGAACCCATCGACTGATGGGTTCACTGGACCCTCCCTTATAGGTCCCTGGGGCAATCTGGTCTAGTTCACTTTCTTCAATAGTTTTTGTTGAAAACACTACTGGAGTTGATAGTTTTGAAACCTTTTTCTTTTTCTCAACTGGAGAAACAAATTTGTCTTTTATAGTAAAAGGTTTTATATTTTGTCTAGGGCCAGATGAAGTACCCTCAATAAAGTTTAATCTTGCATTAAAACTTTGTGATTGACGAGTCAGAATTTGAATCTGGCTCTCTAACCTGGACAAAATATTTTCTTCAGATGATACCTTAGCCTTTCCAGTTGTAGGCTTAGGTAGGGGATTGTTCTGAGGCAAAGGTCTATTCTGCTTAACCTTTTTAACTGGAGCAGTCATCTGGACAGCCCCAGTCTTAACCTCTGGGCAAAGAACTGGGAAAGTTGGTCTTGGGAGTTACAGGCTCATCATAAACAGTGGTGGGCCTGAACTCCTCTGGTAATCGATCGATTACTGGTATTAATGATGCTATATGAGTATTTCCATCTAAATATGCACGTTTTTGAGCAGGAAATTGTTTTAATACAGCATCATATGGCTTTTTGGTTTCTAGCCATGACTTTATTACCAGTTTTTCTTTCTCTAAAATGATCTCAAGATCTTGCTTTTTCTTGAATCAATTGTTCAGTTACCAGAACCCGGGCTTGAAATGCCAGTTCAATGTCTTGAAGCTCTTTTAATTTTGATTTTAAAGCATTTATTTCAGAAGAATCTGTTTCTAGACCATTTACACAATCAGATCTAACAGTTTCTACAAAATTAAATCAGAATTTAAAGCTTCAGCAATGTCCAATTTTAGTTCTTGGTCAGTTGCATTATCATAATCACTAACCTTTTTGATAACAATGTCCACCCATCGTCCAGATGTAACATCTTCCTTCACCAGGTGCTCTTCGTCTGCCAGAGCCATGTAACAGCAATCTCTTTCTTCTTCTTCATCAGCAGATGAGTCATCAGAAGGAACCCACTTCTCTTCAGTTGTTGCAATCATGCACTTATTATTGTTTTCCATTTGTTGTGCCATGAGAGCAATCTGGGCCTTAAGCTTTTTATATTTCAATTTATAGCTATCATCAGGCTTATTATTAGAAGAGAATGGACCAGGCTTGGATGCAAACTGGTTGGACCCGCACTCTTTCATGAAATGACCCTTTTTGCCACACTTAAAGCATGTCAAATTGGTCTTGTCAGTGGAAGAACTGGATGCAAATTGTCCAGATGGCTTATTTGCTCTTACTTTGAAACGGTTAAACGTTTTAGCAATCATTGCAATAAGGTCATCATCTTCAGTTTCATCACAACAGTCTGGAGAGACTTGACTGGATTCTCCAGAATCCATGAGTTCAGACACCATCTTCTTCATAGAAAATACATTCTCAGAAGATATCAGTGCTGTACCTTGTGGTTTAGTATGACTGATCACATTAGAACTACTGGAGGCATGGTTAAAGGCATCTTGTTCTGCCACCACTCTCTGAGCTTGATTTTCTTCAGTGTACCTGAAAGCTCCATAAAGAGTTGATAGAGTGTGTGTGTGCAGAGTTTTTCCTTGTCGTAAGACCAGGATCATATGAGACCATTTGGTGGGTAGAATATCACAAAATTTCTCCAGAAGTATGTCCTTGTCCTTCTCAACCCCAAGACCTCTCAATTGGTTTATGATACTCATAAATCTGGTGTACGTACCAGTGAGAGACTCGTTAGGTTGAGCAAAAAATGACTCATACCTCTTGTTTAAGGAGACCTTTCTGGTGACAATGGTGTCATCTCCTCCTTCATGTTGGTCTAAAAGTTCATCCCACATGGTTTTAGCACTAGGAAAAAGAACTAGTGTGGGAATTAGGGTTCCTGGAACAGCCCCGAGGATCATGTTTTTGAGAAGGGTGTCTAGATTCACCAATCTCCTCTCCTCTTCAGACCAATGTTCCTCCCTCTTTTCCCTTCCTCTTCTAGATCCAGAAGGATCAAGAAGGGTATTGAGAGGTGATGTTGGTACATAAGGACCTTCGTTTAAAATTTTCATCATGTTCCTCTCAATACCAGTGACATGCAAACACCATCCTAGCCTTCACGTACCAAATTCATCACTGTTCCCACTGAATTTAGGAACGGGATTATTTGAGTAGTGCACATGCACGTGTGGAGAAGCAGGAGTAGGAGGAGGAGGTGGATTAGTGTTATTAACAATTGGTGGTTCATTTTGATCATTAATATTTGCATTAGGATCGGGACCAAGACTAAAACCTGTGTATTTTCTTGGTTAGCCATCAAGAAACAGATCTAGGCAATGTTTAGCCTTCTGCTCTGATACCAAATGTTAGTCCCTTAAGTTCGATGGTTAACCAGGAAAGTGTATAATACAACAAGTCTAATAATCACTAGAATGGACTAGTATTACTTTAATATAAATGCAAGTATATAAATAAAGTAATACAAGACTTAAAGCAATAAACAAATAAAGTGGAACATTATGTATGTTTCATGGGTATTTTATTTATGATGTTAAATAAAACACAAGGTTGTTGCGGAATCAAGATAGTACAATTAAGTATGTATCCTAACAACCTATGAGTTACAAATGATCTATTTGTCAAATAACTCTTTAGGATCGAGATACTTAAAGTTGTGAAGTATCCCTGTTTAAGATCGAGAGTATTTGGACAAATTCACTTTAATGCAAAATGTATGCTTAAAAGTATTTTGTCAAGAAAATGACTTTGTATTTATAGGCAACAAAATTCACCAGTGAATTTTGTGCCGTACAAAAATGGTTGGCATACATTTAATGATCCGACAAGAACATTAAATGTATTGGATAAGGAATAAGGATAAAGTCACATCAAGTTCAAGTGTATCCTATTATCCAACCACCTTAACACACGTATACTTTGTTAAAGAACAAGTGGATTGTTCTTTGGAAAGTGTGTTAAGGGCAAAAGTCAATCCTTGATATCAGTGTTCAGACTTGCAGGATCTAGAACACTGACAATCCTCCAGTGTGCAGATCTGGTAAGACTTCCAGTGGACTCCGCCATTTGTCAGTCTTCTTTCTTCAGACTTCATCTTTGACTTCAGTCAGAATGTCTTCAGTAGAGTAGATCTGGACTGGGGTGAAGTCTTCAGTGAGCTAATCTGGAGAATGCTCCAGATTATCTATACAAGTAAATGCTCACTAGTCTTCAATTTTTTCTGGACAAATCTTCAGAGGGACTCCAGATTCCAAGTCTGGAGTAGGTCCAGTAGAGAAACGTTTCTGGTCAGATCTTCAGTGAGGCCCCAGTAGTCGGGTCTGGAGCGAGACCAGCAAAACAAGTTTTCTTAACAAACCTAACTAAGGTTCCAGTAGTCCAGTCTGGAGCCAGTCCAGTAAGTCTGGACTAAATCTGGACCTAACAAATGTACCTTGTCAGCTGTATTGAGGGATGCCTTACGCCTCAATTACTGGAGAGAGGGTGAATCTCCAGTCGTCTTGCCCCCAAATATAAACTTTCTCCAAGTACTTCTTGAAATGGGACACAGGGAGTGTTTGGAGAATGGGGTGTTGAAGACAAAAGGTGCGATGACCATGAAGGGCCTTATACCTTCATGGAGGTATTTTTTCATCCACCTGGTGGAGACATGGGTGGGAGTTCTGGTGGACTTGACCAGATTAACTCCTCGCAAGCAGAGATGGCTTACTGCTTGTGAAACGGATTGAGAGTGGACTTTGCAGATATTCTGTATAGAAGCCTAGTTCAAAAGCTGAAGGGCACAAGGGGTGTTTGTATTCCCTTTTCAAGGTTCCTCTCACTTTGTTTTAAGCAAATTCTGGGCAGGGAGGCATATAATAGTACAGATTCACCGTACACTGCTCCAGATATGCTAAGGAATCTAGACTCACTGGTATCTGAAGCTGGTGAGGTTGAAATTCCTTAACGAATGCAACTGGCATTCGCTTCAACTGATGCACCTCTTGAAGGTGAGTCAGAAAGGCAACTGGGCGGGCCTCAAAATAATGAGGGACCCTCCAGTGTGTCTAATGTTGTGGTTGAGGATAGAGCAACCATAACTGAAGCAACCCCCATCACATCTATCCCTGGTGAAGATACTTCGGTATTTGATCCACCAACAAATGTACCCATCCAGGAAACTGGGGAAGGTCATCTGGAGACTGACCAGGTAACTGGTCAGCCCTCAGTTACATTCATGGATCTGGACATGAATGTTAATGACGAGGAAATCCTTATAGAATCTTCGGATTCTGAAGGTACTGAAACAGACCAAGAGATTCTTGATGCTTCTGTACAAGCTCAAGACCCTTCATCTCCAGTCTTACCTCCAGACGCATCAATTTCATTTTCACCACCACAAATAAATGTGCCTATAGATATTCTTTACCAATAAATTTCGCTCCTTTACCAACTGGGCAATTCTCACTTGCTCGAGAAATGCCCCCCCACCGTCGCCGTTGTTCACACCTGAGCATTCTCAGCATGAACAACACATTGATTTTCCTGTCCTTCTTCATCCACCACTCCTCCATATATATTCAACTGCTGGCCTGACAACTGGGGAGACTTCCATTAGTTTGCCTCCTCCAGTTGCTCCAGTAGTAACTGCTCGTGGTCCAGTGACCCCTTCTCCTTTGTCACTGGACAGTCAAGTTGTCTCTATACAATCCGATCTCCAAAACCTTCTAACCAGGGTGGAGGAGATTCAGAAGACACTTGATAAAAACACCAAGTCTTTTTCCAGATACCACAAGGATTCTTTGACAAACATCAAGGTGGTTGATCTGGGATAAACAAGTTTTCATCAAATGAAGACTTGGTGTTTCAAAAATTGAAATGAGTTGGTCACTGGCTGCAACAATCTGGCTGGTACTCTAAAGGAAGCCTTTGACCTAACTCAGTCCAAGGTCACCAGTTCCATTTCAAATCTACTTGGCAACACTGTTAGAACTTCTGAAGTAGATCTGAAGGAAATTGAGAGGCAGGTCAAGGAATTAGTTGAAAGACCTGGCCTAGATGTAACTGGCCTTGGAGAGCAGTTGGTATCTTCAGTTGGTCAGAAGATAGAGGATACGTTGGGTGCTAGGGAAGCACATTTGATAGAAAGGGTGATGTCTGAGATCACCAAGCTGGCCACTCCTCAGGTTGATCTGGCCCCACTTACCAGTGAGATCAACCAGTTGAGAGGCAGCATAGAGAGTTTGAACACCCAGGTATCTCTACATGCTCAATCTATAGAGAAACTGACAACTGAAGTGTAAAATCTGAAGAAGATGGATGATGAAGTTAAGGATAAGGTTGTCTCCGGTTTGGATGAGGACTCCAAGATCTTGAATGAATTGAAAACTGGTCAAGAACAAGTAACTGCCAATGTTTTGACCCAGTCCAAGGAGACGAACATTTATGGAGGTCCTTCAGGATGATGTGTGGATCTTCAAAGAGTGTAAGGACATGCAGTCATGGCAGCCTCTTGACCGGTTGCCATCTCACCCCTCTGAATGGGAAGGTATTCGGGCAGGTCTAGATGCTGCCAAGGGGGAAAAAAGTGCAGTCCTTCCACCAGTTGCACCTGGAAGAACTTCATCTGGAAGTCAAGTTGGAAGAGAAATGGTTGTAGCTACCAGTACTGAAGCTGGTGAGCAAGATGTGAGGGGGAATGTGTTGGATAAGGGAAAAGGTTTAGCTGTTGAAGCATCTGCCCAGCCGGCCACTGATGAAATGTTAGAAACTGGTAATACTGACGTACTTCTTCCAGTTTCAGATAGTAATAGCAGAAGACTGGCCAGACTTGGAAATGATATTAAAGAAAAGAAAAAGATGAAACAAAGAAACCAAGCTGAAGCCAGGGCACATCTTGCACAAATCAAGTTACTTGATATGAGTGATGCCAATCTGTTGGGTATCACTAAGGAGGAGTATGTTAGGATTAAGAATGATCCTAGGATAGTTGACCAGTTGAATGAAATGCTGGATGTTGAACTGGACAGACACTATCATAGGATGAAGCTGAATTCGATGCCAGAAGCTTAAACATTTCAGTGGAGAAGGCTAAGCAGATAAGGGCCAGTGGGATTCTTAAACGTATTGCAAATGTTAAGAAGGTTGTGAAGGATGTGATGAATCCACCAAGAAGAAGGATTCCACAACCAAGAAGACCACTGACAAGAGATGCAAGAGATGCTGACCTTAGCACATTTGTTGAACCAACTGGCGAGGTATCTAATGAAGACATTAAGTCCGCTGTACTGGCTGCTGGTGCTGGGAGTATAAAAATCACAAATGAATCTGAAGCTAGAAACTACTACTCCCAGATCATGTCAACCAGAAGACATAGTGGTACTATTAATGTGTCAATGTTACAATCAAGCCAGGCACCAAGGTTTTTCAAATCGAAGTTAAGTATACTGGTGGGCCACTGGTTAGAACTGACGATCCTGGTGCTATGCAATATGGGTTCAGCGAATGGGTTGAGATGGTGAATATACTGGATGCAAAGGCACAAAAGAATAGGTTCGAGAAAGCATGGGCAAACTTCTTAAGGGGCAAGATTCAACACAAGGAAAATCTGGAACAAAAGCTGAATATTGACCCTGAAGACACTCAACCTATCTCTTCAGTTGCCAAAAGAAGAAGAACTGGCGAAGGGCCATCTGTTTAAGTTCTTTCTTCAGTTATCTACTTGTAATTTGTATTTACATTCTGTAACTTGTATAAATTTCATTTCCTTGTATAAATGAAGTTACCAGTTTGTAACCACAAGATAGATAATAGATTAAAATCTAACAAACCTAAAAGAAAAACCTAAGGCATTTATTGATCTATAAAAATGCCTTAGATAACTTAGATAGATTTAAAATCGAACAAGTCCTTCCAGTTCACACTTGTACAGATACAAGAACTAGAAAAGACTTAGACTATATTTCTAGACAAATAGGGGGAATTTGTTAGGACCAGTTAACCTGGAACTGGCCAGTCACCAGTTCACACTGACCAGTCACCAGTTGCATCTGGAGACTAGTGAACTGGTGACCATAATGATTTGTCGAGAAATATATTGAAGTCCAGTTGCACCGTACAGTTAACGCAACTGAAGACTTCCTCCAGTTGAGAACTGACCAAGTTGAAGACATTCCAGTTGAAGTCGAAGACAACAAATGGAAGAAAGAGAATGACAATGGCAGCGAAGCCCAGTTGACATTCTAGTCAGTTACAAACTGGAGACCATCAGTGGAAAGCCTTACAAAGCTTTACACTGATTACGAGGAATTGACTTGTATGCTTTATGTACCTTTACCCGGATAATAAGCCTTATCTTATTCTTTAAGTATTAAAAGGTACATAAAGGTGGTTATGTAAAGTCACTTTAACATGCGACTTTACACTGCTTTTAAGGAATTAAATGCTATCCCAACCACATTTGTACGGCCAAAGTTAACATCCCAATGTTAACTTTGCCTATAAATACAAGTCATTTCACAACCAAGAATATTACTTCTTCGAATACACTTCGATAGAATTCACTTTGCAAACCTGCAATATTCTTGGTGAACTTGTGCAATATTCTCTCAATCGCTAAAAGGAACTTTCACAACTTTAAGTGTTTCGATTGTCTTGAGAAATTCCGAGTGTAGATCAATTGCATTTCATAGGTTGTTAGGATATTTACATTCTTTGTATTATCTTGGTTCCGCAACAACCTTGTAATTTTGTTAACATCAATAAATAAATTACACATTGAAAAATACATATTGTCTCATCAAGTTATCTTACAAGTTATTTGTATTATTGCATTGTTCTTTACTTATTGTCATTTTATAAGTAATCTATCTAGAACTTGGTATATACACACTGCAACTGGTCGTCTCCAGTTCAGTGCATATATTGCAAAGTAACTCCACCATCGACATAGAGGTGTCTTCATTAGTACCATCTATCGATGTTTTCACACTCAAAATGATTTTTAATTGTTTAAATCCTTATCGTTAGTTTCTCTCGAACTCCAACGACTTTTGATTAATTATAGACCGATTAACCTTTTCATTAACCAAGTGACAATGACCTAGATTTCTCCCGAACTTCTAATTACAATCATCAATTAATATAAAAGATAAAACAATATTTAAACTCAAATAAATGCGGATCTGCGATTAAACATAGAAATCTTGTTCAACAATTGCAAGTAACATCAATCGACCCTATGACATGTTCACTACCCAAGCGGGTGCAAAGACAATTAGCTACTCATGATAAAAAAACAAACAAATAGAGAAGAAATCATATTATACCAATGAATTGCGAATAATCCGGTAGCAATTATGATTACAATCCAAAGCCGAAAAGAGGTAAAACCTTAACAACTTGTTTGCTCCAAAGTGCTAAAAACTATGAGAAAACTAAGAAAATTATGCCAAGAATCGTCCATAATGCAGAACCCTAACCAGGTATATATATCAAGAACGCGTGTAACGGCCGTTATATTTGTTAACTACTAATTAATCTGGTGTTGTTGGATCGATGATATGCATGCATGTAGAACTTTGAGGATTTGGTGGTTGGTCATTTTCGCATGCATGTGCGTGATATCCTAGTGCTATGTATAGCGTATATGGAAGGTCTGTAAGTCGGGTGTCTTGTTAGTGATGTCGATGTGACATGCTCAATTGAGTTCAAGAATGATGTGGCGTTATGCATCAAGTCCCTTGTAGACGCTTTTAACAAAATTGGAGCAAAGGAAGCTCAAGATTTCGTTTCTCTAGTTAGAAAGAGGAAGGTGTTTATAGATCAAGACATTAACAATGCAGTGAGCAAAAAGAGGATGGTACAAATTTTTATCAATCCTTGTCAAATTAGGAGTGTAGTATACTAGTATGCCCATCTCTAGTAGTACAATACTGTTAAAGGCATGTTTTTGGTTTCTTCTACAAGTATCTCTACATTTCTACATCTATAACATACCCAAATGTGTTTCTGCATCATGTTCACTAAAGTGCCTGGTTTCATTCACCTGCTTTCATACTTTGTGTGTGTCTTTAATCACCCAAAAAGATTCAGTAATGCAGTGAACAAAAATAGTTTCTTTTTCATTCTTGTCTGTCTTAAATTTACAATCATGAGTACTAAGTTCATTTGTACATGTGTGTTTCGGTATCTTTGTTCAGTTCACTTGGAAAATAGTATTTGTTTTTTTTTTGTTACGTGTATCTTTGTCTACACGTGGACTTGTGGCTATCCCATGAGTTTCTTTACTTCATTGCATATTGGTTTTTCACTTTGGCATTCGAAAGTGTTCACAAAAAAAATACATTTATATAGGTACACCTCTTTAAAGGGGAACAGCTTTCTCTACAAGCCTTTTAACTGAGATAGTTTCTTATTACAAGTTGCAGGACTATGAAGTATGTCATGGCTTGGACGATAATTATGTGTCATGGAGTTGGAATGTCAGGGCAACCTTTGTATGTTGAAGATGTAACATATATCATGGTTGGTTTGAAATCAAATCATAGATCTCTGTTAATTAGTCTGTATATGCTTTCTACTTAATGAAAGTTATCTTCTCACATGTATATTTGTGTCCTGTTTTATGGTCTGCCAGGATGTTGGTCAGATTAACGAGGGTTCACATGTAATAACAGCGGTTGCTAATAAAGATGTTTTGGGAAGATATAAAAACTTCAAGAAGCTTGACTCTGTTGTTGACCACTCTGATCACTTTTTTCAACGCAGAATTTTCCAATGAACCAGGTATGTGTTTGTCTTTCGGTGTTCATACATTATATGTTGATGTTACCTTTCATCACTTCCATATGTATGCATTTTCAGCCACCAAAAGACTGGGTCAAGTTGATAAAGGAAGAGTGGAGGATTCTTGAGGAACAATTGCCTGGTATGCCAGTTAATTAGATATAGTAATGAATGGATATCAGCTTTTTGTTTATACTTACCTAAGCTTTTATTTCAGGCTTAATCATCGATGCTGGGGTTATGTTTAAATGAGTTTCTTTGTTTTGGTACAGATAGCATATTTGTGAGGGCTTATAAATCAAGGATGGATCTTTTAAGAGCTGTAATTATCGGGCCGAAGGGAACTCCTTATCATGGCAGTCTCTTCTTCTTTGATATGTGTTTCCCTAGCAACTATCCTGACAGCCCGCCTGTATGTCAATTCTGCCCTCTTCTTGATGCTTATATAGAATACATACTTACACAGACACACCTACATTAGTTTAAACCTGTCCAATAAATTGGTGATTTTTTGTTACAGTTTGTGAACTACTATTCTCGTGGCATTGGCATCAATCCTAATATGTACGAGTGTGGTACGGTTTGTTTGAGCCTTCCCAAAACGAACGGTGGCCTGGAGCCGATGTGGGGTCGCCTGGAAGTTCGACTATGCTTCAACTGCTCGTCTTCATACAGAATCGCTTTTTGAACGCAAAGCCTTTATTCAATGACCCTACATATGCACTTATGAGAAACACGCAATGTGGGGAACATGCTTCATTCCAATACAACGAAATGACTCTTATAAAATCACTCAAAATAATGTTGTATACCATGATCCAGCCACCCAAGGTGAGGCTGAGTTTTTTTTTTCTTTCTTTGTTTAGTATGATTATCTGATCGGATGTTGTTGGATGACATGCAGAACTTTGAGGATTTTGTGGTTGGACATTTTCACAATCATGGACGTGATATTTTAGTGACGACATGTAACAAGAAGCCCTGCTCAGTCACATTCAAGAATGAATTGGCCACAAATTTTAAACCCGTTGCAGCTGCATTTGCGCAAATCGGGACAGTTGTCTGGACAATCTTAGCTTTGTAATTGAAGGACGATGAAGTAATCCTTGAGATGACAAAGGTAACAATCTGTCCTAACACCCCATCTCGGAACTAAAGGGGCGGGCGGATCTAATATATTAGAAATTGTGTCATAGGACCTATCTTAGATTTAAAAAAAATATTTAGAGCTTATATGATATGTATTTTTAGGACGTATGTATTTTTTTGTGAAGACCTACCAT
>CM067171.1:30342528-30372528 GCA_034093135.1 Erigeron breviscapus
AAAATTATTATATGCTCTGATTTCAGACAATTGAACGGAGATTTGGCCGGAGATTTTGACGGTGATTGGAGATTTCGACGGAGATGGGAGACCGTGTTTGAGAAATGAGAGAAACACACAGAAAAAATATAAATCCAATTGAAGATGACGATTTAACTTTCAGAGATAAGATATGTCAAATTACATAACTAACCTCCTATGTATGGTAAGAGGCGCGCGGGTTAATTGCCATAAGTGATCTGAGCCATCTATATACAGTGATCCTACGGTTGAAACGTGTCCCCCGGTCCTTTTTATTTAACCCTTCCTCAATTTATCTTTCCTCTATTATCTATAACTATTAATTATATTATAAGTCATAACAATAATTTAATATGTTTAACACGTATTACGCGAGCGAGAAATAATCTAGTTACATGCAACATTACAAACTTTTTTTTTGTTTGTGCCGGGAATTCATAAACTTTATCTTATTATTCCGTACTATTGTTTCTTTTTTTTTGTCCTTTTTGGATGTTCAAATATTTTAGAAACTAGAATTTCACCCCGCGCGTTGCGGCGGGTTATTATACCTATACATGTGAACAGAATAATCAACACAACCTTGCCACAGAAATGGGTCAAGGTGTTTGTTACGTCATAACGATTATACATTTGCTAAGTAGTAATGTATCGTAATAATGCTATATTCATAGATGCCAGCAAAGGATTCATAGGTGCCTTTCCATGATGTCCTTATGCACTTCCATGCCGGTAGCACCACAATTTGCAAGAATCCTCACGTGAAGGAGCCTCAGTTTCAAACTGATCGTGCAAGTAACTCTCAGTTCATTGAAATGTAAGATCATAAAATTGGTAAACATCAAAATTAATCAACGTACTAAGTCAAATGCTTTACCAAAATTGAAGACGAAAAATACTACTGAAGTTCCTTCTCTTTTGGCACCTAAAGCTAGCGTATGCACTGCACCTCCGGCTCCAACCAATAGAAACAATTGTCCATCAATGGGTGACACATTCCGTACTTGCTCATTTGAAATCTGCATCTCTGTTCACCAGTGAAATTAAAGATTGATCAAATTATAAAAAAAGATGATTTATCGCTAAGTTAAAATTAAACATTGTAGAAGCTATCATACTTTATCAAGCATCACTGTCTATTTCGTAAAAGAATTTGCATTTATTTTCCCCTGGCATTGTTGTCCTTTTGTAGGTTGATTATATGCTTCTGCATTTTCTGCAAGTTAAAGTTCCATTATTTCGATAACCAATTATTCCGCACTATAAATCAAAGACTTCTATAACAACCTGACCTCTATAAATGCTTCTACCAACTCAAAGTTCCACTAATACAAAATGCAACTCATATAGACTTGAGGGGGCTGATTAGGCATGCGTCTTGCCTTCCATAATTTTATCTTTAAATTGTGATATGATGACTGGGCAACAGTAGGTTAGATGATCATGTTAATAGGCTTGTCACTTGGTACAAATAAAAACTAAAGCATCATTAGCATATGGGCATTATCATCTTTATATAAAAACAATTCCATTGATAAGATTTAGAATGCTTCTATCAAATGCACTGCTGCGAGCAATGAATTAACATTTGTGAAATTTCTATAGCACTGTCACTATTAAAGTAAAGTAAAGATGTAACAATTAGGGTAAAGTATACAGAAAACAAATTTCCTTTAAGTTAGCGCAATTAAAATAATGGATATAAAGGAAATTATTGGAAGAATTTTTTACAGAAGAATATTAATGACCTAAAGCATTTAACATATGCACACTAAAGATTGCAACTGTGCCATAATTTCATAATCGAACGTTAGTTGATGGTCTCGAGTCAATCTGATGCTATACACATGAACTCTGCTTTTATTGTTACTGGTTCGGTGGTTCCATGTGCAGAATTTGTTATCAGGCCTGTTTTCATAATATAATAATTAGGTTGTGGTATACTGATATGCATATCTTCTATAAACCATCTGGGTTCACAATTTTGACCATAGTAATAAAAAAAGGGGGCTCATCCTCTCCGAAGACAGCCAAAAAAAAAAGCTACGAAAGAGTCCCATACAGCAGCAATGTATCTATTAAACAAAAACAAAAAAAAAGCGAAACAAAAAGGAAAATGGCGTTTCAAATGGAGAACACGGTTTTTGCAATAATTTGAGTAGTGTCATTGTAAAGGGAGATCCCAACACGTGGAGGTATACCCAGAAGGCCAAGAGCATCATGAATTTTTATATTGCATCAAAACACAAGATCAAAAACATTTTACATAGACCACAATACAAATTCACGTAAACTCGAAATTCCAATTTTCACTAAAGCATCATTTGCGTCTTTCCTTCCAATCAGAGTCCAAAACATATCCAAGTTCCTACATATATGAGAAAATCGTACATCTTTACTTACATTCAAAGTCGTAAAGTCATCACAAACCCAAAATGTGTAAGGTTTGTTTCTTATTATAATTAAACGAAATCATAATTCGTAAACACAATTAACAAATAACCAAGAAAAGTCAGTAATTATACATACCTGGCTAGATTTCGAATCAAAACTGCATGTAACCGCCACCACCGTCCGGCTCCGACAGCGTTCAGGTAGTTGAAGATGTCACCGCTTCCTCTGCCTTTTATCAACTTCCATTCATCAATTTCAAAGTTTACAAACCCTAATTAAAAACCCCAAAAATATATCGATATATACCTTACGGCTCGCCCTTATATCATCAATTTGAAAACCCTAAAAAAAATAAAGATTCAAGATCATATTAGGTAAGAAGCAATAGAAGAAGAAGGAGAAAAGAATGGTGGTGATGATAAAGAAAGATGCAGGAGTGTGTAAGAAAAGGGAAAAAAAGTAAAGAAGAGAACATTTGTGGCATTAATCAAAAAAACTAAAACTTATGTGGCCAGAATAAAAAACCACAAAAAGTTACTGTCCTTAAGAGGACTTGAAATGTAATATATAAATATATATAATTTCGTGAGCCAAAAACGAAAAGAAAGTCAAAACAATGAAACCTTCCTTGGGGGTACTCGACATTTTCGCCTAAATATTCTTCTAGCGTGCATGCGGGATCAAATTAGGGTGTGGCATAGCAAATTGTGATTGGGATATATCTCTTGGCGACTCTTGTTCCTATAAATAAAACCCCTTACTCACAAAAAATTCATTCCCTCATTCAATTGCAATCGAACAAATAACAAAAAGCCATAATTTTTTTCTCTCTCTTTCTATATATTATATTTAGTTTCATTTGAAAGTCATTTAATTTATGAATAATTACTGTATGTATACGTATCTGTAATTTGGGCGGTGAATACAATTATGATTTGATTGGATTTAGATTTTAATTAATTTATTAAATTGATCTGTTTGTTTAGCTATCTGATTGTTATTCCATCTGTCAGCTTATCGGTTTTGTTATTCATCTAATTTTAATTAGTTACTATGATTCTTCTAGTCTAAATCTGGACTTTGTTCGCAATAATCGTAATTCTTTATTAAAATTGTTTTTACTTTGGAGCTATGTGACGATAAGCCTGTAATTTATGTATAACTAGAATATTACCCCCGCGCGTTGCGGCGGGTTCAACACGTATGCATACGCATGTACAACGCCTTTGACAATGCAACCAACAAAGTTGAAGATATACCGCGCTTCGCTGCGAATCTTGACATGTTAGCAATTTAGATTTATAACTTGTAAGCAATTTCTCATGTATTTGAGCTACAACTTAAGTTATAGGAGCAGAAGTTCATAGTGACAATATTATAAATGAAAAGCTAAATGCATAGATCAGATTATAAGAAACCTTATTATAAGGAAACTGAAATACATTGTGAACATGTTGGCGATCAAGCAAAAACTAATTCAAAACAAATGAATAAAACAATGATGCTTTTGTCTACCAAATTTATTGACCCGGTGAGATATAGAAACTATATTGGCAACATCAAACTATCCTAAATTCTTGAGAAAAAAATTGTAGAATAATCCATGTTCAAAAGCAGCACCTCATCAAGCAGCAACTTGATAAAATAAATAAGTGGAACAACAAATTGATTTGTAATTGTTGCTAGTTGCCTTAAGTGCAATACAGTTCCATACATGCTATATATGCTTTTGGAGTTCCATATATGATTCTTGAGTTGAGCTAATCTGCAAAAAGTAGCAGATCCCAAAGTTGAACGATATTACGAAGGAATACAGCATGTACACACCAGCTAATAAGACCACTTCATATAATCATAGATAACATACCCTTGAGCAATTGTAATTTTCTCAGCACCAGGCTCGCCAATGATAACAGAGTTATTTTTGTTCTTCTAGGCAGAATCTAAATTTACGGTCTGATTTTATCATCCCCGCCTATCGCTGGGTGAAGTGCGCTCCTTTTAGCAATTTCACCAAGAATTAGGGGATATTTGGGATTGCCATCGGTATATATTAATCTAGGAAAAAACAGTATTTTTGAAAGTAGATATTTACTTTAATTTGAATAAACCATATCAAGACACTTCCTAACTCATTTGAGGTAAGCTATTGCTAAATGCTAAGTGCTCATCAAGAATAGACGGATAAAAATTTATTCAAACACTAAACTTTGCTTTTAAATAGCATAATAAGCTGTTTTGAACTTTATATAAGCAGTCCCAAAGTTGATACATTTGCGGCATTTGGGGTTTAAAGTCTGAAATAAGTTTGATAACTTGGTGTTTATTTAAAAAGTTGGTCGAAGATAACATGCATCGTTAAAAGAGGTTGTTCAAGCTCTTTGTGAGTATAATCCTTACCTCTTTCTAAATCAAAGATTGATGTCTTTTTTCACCATCGATCGAGTGATCTTAAATTCGTAATATTTTTATTTATACATTTGTTATAGATCCAAAAGGTAAATGTCAGGCACTGGAAAAAGATGGTAATGACTTGACTAACGTAACGTACTTCCCTTTTCGATTCATGTCAACTAAAAGATGGTTGCGTCACATGTTTAGCTCTTTAACAAACATCAAAAGTTCTGGGTTACCAAAAAAAAACAATAATAAGAATAAGAATGAGAATAATTATACACGTACCCAGCCTGCTTCTTCTGTTCCACAATCGGGGAAGCGTTATTTTATCCTTTCTTCCTGAAAATTCAAGAAAAATAAATAAACTCAAATTAAAAAACCTAGATAACAATTATAAATGGATATACAATGAATTGAATGATTATATATAATGTTGAATGATGATAATAATAATAACAAAATAATGATCTGATTTTTGAGCCCTGGTCAGATTAGAAGGCGTCATCTACCTGCTATTGGAACCCTAATTAGACGCAAAAAGGATGTTGAAATGTAACTTTTTTTTCTTTGTTTCCTTTATCAATCAGACATCTTACTCTATGATCATCATACTTTTTTATTTCCACTTTCACTAAATCTATATACCAATCAAAAAAGAAGATGAAGAGGTAACGGGGAGGAAGATAGACAGAGAGAGACCGGTGAGTGTGAGACAGATTTGAGGGGAGATTTAATGTTTGATGCTTGAGAGGTTGTACTGGCTGCTAATGAAGATGTACCTCTTGCTACAGTAACTGCTACAGTAGTCACTACAAAGGAGAATTGATTGTACATTGTACAAAGAAACTAGAATTGTAACCCGCGCTTTGCGCGGAGTCACTACAAAGGAAGTTGAACTCGAATCATCTCTGGTTTACCATTGCTGAAAGGACCTCAGTTTTTACAGCAGTCTTGCAACCCTCCTTCATCCTCGTCATAAGCTTTAACCTGTATGGCCTTGTTCACTGAGAATGGGCAATATCCAATACACCTGATCTTCTAAGGACACCATGCCAACGGAGAAGATAAGATAACGCTAACTTTTAATAATATACTCGTAATTAATAGAGAAAGAGGTAAAAATAGATAACATTCCATTACAACATTTCTTTCTGGTGATGTAGTTCGGAGATTCGACCAATGTATTGTACTCCTTGAAGAAATGGACCGAAGAAATATGATTATTAGAAAAATGAACCTCGAGTCTTTATTAAATAAAAGAGCATTCTAGGACACAACACTCTGACTTGGTTTACCGCAGACACCTGGCGTGGATGTTTTTTTTCTTCTTTTATTTTTTTTTTTTTTTTTTTTTTTTTTTTTTTTTTTTTTTTTTTTTTTTTTTTTTTTTTTTTTTTTTTTTTTTTTTTTTTTTTTTTTTTTTTTTTTTTTTTTTTTTTTTTTTTTTTTTTTTTTTTTTTTTTTTTTTTTTTTTTTTTTTTTTTTTTTTTTTTTTTTTTTTTTTTTTTTTTTTTTTTTTTTTTTTTTTTTTTTTTTTTTTTTTTTTTTTTTTTTTTTTTTTTTTTTTTTTTTTTTTTTTTTTTTTTTTTTTTTTTTTTTTTTTTTTTTTTTTTTTTTTTTTTTTTTTTTTTTTTTTTTTTTTTTTTTTTTTTTTTTTTTTTTTTTTTTTTTTTTTTTTTTTTTTTTTTTTTTTTTTTTTTTTTTTTTTTTTTTTTTTTTTTTTTTTTTTTTTTTTTTTTTTTTTTTTTTTTTTTTTTTTTTTTTTTTTTTTTTTTTTTTTTTTTTTTTTTTTTTTTTTTTTTTTTTTTTTTTTTTTTTTTTTTTTTTTTTTTTTTTTTTTTTTTTTTTTTTTTTTTTTTTTTTTTTTTTTTTTTTTTTTTTTTTTTTTTTTTTTTTTTTTTTTTTTTTTTTTTTTTTTTTTTTTTTTTTTTTTTTTTTTTTTTTTTTTTTTTTTTTTTTTTTTTTTTTTTTTTTTTTTTTTTTTTTTTTTTTTTTTTTTTTTTTTTTTTTTTTTTTTTTTTTTTTTTTTTTTTTTTTTTTTTTTTTTTTTTTTTTTTTTTTTTTTTTTTTTTTTTTTTTTTTTTTTTTTTTTTTTTTTTTTTTTTTTTTTTTTTTTTTTTTTTTTTTTTTTTTTTTTTTTTTTTTTTTTTTTTTTTTTTTTTTTTTTTTTTTTTTTTTTTTTTTTTTTTTTTTTTTTTTTTTTTTTTTTTTTTTTTTTTTTTTTTTTTTTTTTTTTTTTTTTTTTTTTTTTTTTTTTTTTTTTTTTTTTTTTTTTTTTTTTTTTTTTTTTTTTTTTTTTTTTTTTTTTTTTTTTTTTTTTTTTTTTTTTTTTTTTTTTTTTTTTTTTTTTTTTTTTTTTTTTTTTTTTTTTTTTTTTTTTTTTTTTTTTTTTTTTTTTTTTTTTTTTTTTTTTTTTTTTTTTTTTTTTTTTTTTTTTTTTTTTTTTTTTTTTTTTTTTTTTTTTTTTTTTTTTTTTTTTTTTTTTTTTTTTTTTTTTTTTTTTTTTTTTTTTTTTTTTTTTTTTTTTTTTTTTTTTTTTTTTTTTTTTTTTTTTTTTTTTTTTTTTTTTTTTTTTTTTTTTTTTTTTTTTTTTTTTTTTTTTTTTTTTTTTTTTTTTTTTTTTTTTTTTTTTTTTTTTTTTTTTTTATTTTTTTTTTTTTTTTTTTTTTTTTTTTTTTTTTTTTTTTTTTTTTTTTTTTTGAAAATAGAAATTCAATCACAACCAGTGCTCTGATACCAATTTATTGTGATTAATGCAATTTCTAGATGAGGAAATTTAAATAGAACAATTACACAAACAAATAAAGACACAAGGATTTAACGTGGAAACTCCAATAGGAGAAAAAACCACGGGCGGAAGCGGAGAAGGATTTTACTAGCAAATATGGTATACCGAGGTTACAGTATAAAATACTACCCTCACAAGCTCACTAGTATAGAATTTTATAACACAATTCTATACTATACTCACAAACTATTACAAGAGATTTTAATTCCCTTTCTAGTTTTCTCTATAAGGATGTTTTTTGGCTTTTCAATGTTACGTGTTTTTCAAATGAAGTAAACTTCATTTATATACATGAATTGGTTCTGCATGATATGAAAGTCTTCATCATGCATGTATGTGGGACAGCATGTCTACCAATCAAACTTGTTGACACCTTTTTCATATGCTCATCCACGTGAACTTGTTGTATCTCCAAAACACTCCATCACCATCAATATAATAATAAAAGTAGTGGTTGCATGTCCTTATCATGTTATCTCTGTATGCATTCTAAAATATGACTTAACACGTTCCAACAAATCCATGAGTATTACATGTGGGACATCATTGTAATACCTCATGTCACCTTTGCAATCTGATCATTTGTATAGCATGTTTAGTCTGCCACAACTCTTACGTCAATACTCCTTGTTCCTTTCATAAAGCAACTTTTGTTGACAAAGTTAAAAGAGAGCACGTGAATATTTGTCATCATTCAACAAATCTCCACCTTGACGAATATTCCACGCCTTTGCTATCCGCTTTCGATCTCCGCTTCCCATCAGCCCCCCTCGAGGGCTCATCACTTTTGAATTTCGCGAACACTAACCAAGTCCAAACAATGTTCGAACTTGTTGTATCTCCAAAACACTCCATCACCATCAATATAATAATAAAAGTAGTGGTTGCATGTCCTTATCATGTTATCTCTGTATGCATTCTAAAATATGACTTAACACGTTCCAACAAATCCATGAGTATTACATGTGGGACATCATTGTAATACCTCATGTCACCTTTGCAATCTGATCATTTGTATAGCATGTTTAGTCTGCCACAACTCTTACGTCAATACTCCTTGTTCCTTTCATAAAGCAACTTTTGTTGACAAAGTTAAAAGAGAGCACGTGAATATTTGTCATCATTCAACAAATCTCCACCTTGACGAATATTCCACGCCTTTGCTATCCGCTTTCGATCTCCGCTTCCCATCAGCCCCCCTCGAGGGCTCATCACTTTTGAATTTCGCGAACACTAACCAAGTCCAAACAATGTTCGAACTTGTTTGTAGTAACTACCTTAGTCAACATATCTGCCGGATTATCTGCTGTACTGATCTTTTTCACAATTATAATCCCTCCAGATATTACTTCGCGAATAAAGTGATACCGTACGTCAATGTGCTTGGTTCTTTCATGATACATCTGATTTTTAGTCAAATGTATCGCACTCTGACTGTCACAATGCACGACAGTCTCATCTTGTTGAATTCCAAGATCACCAACCAAGCCCCTCAGCCATATAGCTTCTTTAACACCCTCTGCCATTGCCATGTATTCCGCTTCAGTTGTAGACAAAGCAACTGTTGACTGTAATGTTGCTTTCCAACTGATAGCACATCCGCCGAGAGTGAAAACATATCCCGTCTGAGATCTTCTTCGATCTAAATCACCGGCATAATCTGAATCAACGAATCCAGTAACATTAGTGTTTCCACGACTATCAAACACTAGGCCGATATCTGTCGTTCCTCTGAGATATCGAAGAATCCATTGCACTGCTTGCCAATGAGTTTTTCCTGGACTATCCATATATCTACTCACCACACTTACAGCCTGTGCAATATCAGGTCTAGTACAAACCATAGCATACATGATGCTACCAACAGCACTAGCATATGGAACACGCGACATGTGCTCCACCTCTTGTTCAGTTTTAGGTGACAGTGCTGATGAAAGCTTGAATTGTGCAGCAAGTGGAGTACTTACCGGCCTGGAATTGTCCATCCTAAAACGCTGAAGCACCTTTTCAATGTATTTCTTTTGTGACAAATACAATCTGCCTTCACGTCTATCTCTGACAATCTCCATTCCCAATATCTTCTTGGCTGCACCCAAGTCTTTCATCTCAAACTCACTTTTAAGTTGAGTTTTCAATAGATCAATCTCTGACATGTTTTTCGAAGCAATCAACATATCATCCACATATAATAGCAAGTACACAAATGAGCCATCTGGGAGCTTCTTGTGATATACACAACAATCATAATTACTTCTTGTGTAATTATTACTTGTCATGAATATGTCAAATCGTTTATACCATTGTCGAGGTGATTGCTTCAAGCCATATAATGACTTTTTCAGCAGACATGCATGATCTTCTTTTCCCTGGACAACGAACCCCTCTGGTTGGCGCATATAGATCTGTTCTTCCAACTCACCATGTAAAAATGCAGTCTTGACATCCAATTGCTGCAGCTCCATGTCAAATAAAGCAACCATGGCAAGTAACACGCGGATAGAGGTATGCTTTACAACAGGCGAGAAAACTTCATTGAAGTCGATTCCTTCTCGCTGAGTAAAGCCCTTTGCTACAAGGCGTGCTTTGAACCTTTCATCTTCTACACCTGGGATTCCTTCCTTCTTCTTAAAGATCCATTTGCATCCGACAATCTTCTGGCCTTTAGGCGGTTTCACCAGTTCCCATGTCTGATTCTTATAAAGAGATTCCATCTCTTCTTTCATGGCTTCGGTCCACTTTGCAGATTCCTGGCAACTAGTAGCTTGTTGATATGTACCAGGTTCTTCGACCTCTATATCTTCAGCCACGCTAAGTGCAAAAGCTACTAAATCTGCATGCCCATATCTTTGTGTTTTCCGAATTACTCGTCTTTCTCTGTCCCTTGCTAACATATAATCTTGGAGATTTTCTTGTTCTTCTGGCTGAACTTCTTCTTCTGGTGTCACAGTATCACCACCAGAATCACGTACATCTTCTACAATGGGCTTATCAGGAGTACCTTGTACTACTCCTTTAGGAACTTCTATTTCAAGCTCCACCTGCTCTTCAACTTCCCGGTCATTTCCAGCATCCACCTGTTCCTCCTCTTTCTTCTTCAACATAGCAGACTCATCAAATGTCACATCCCTGCTGATAAGAAATCGGGATGATTTACCATCAGGGCACCACAATCTATAACCCTTCACCCCGTCAGCATATCCTAGAAATATGCACTTCTTTGCCCTTGGCTCAAGTTTACCATCTTTCACATGAGCATAAGCAGGACAACCAAAAATCTTCAAATCAGTATAGTCTGCAGGGGTACCTGACCATTTTTCTATAGGAGTTTCACAACCAATAGCTGTTGATGGAGACCGATTTACCAAATAACAAGCTGTGTTGACAGCTTCAGCCCAAAAAGTTTTTGGTAATCCAGCATTTGAGAGCATACACCGCGCTCTCTCCAAGAGCGTCCTGTTCATCCGTTCTGCAACTCCGTTTTGCTGTGGTGTATAACGTACTGTGCGGTGTCTCACAATACCTTCATTCTTGCAGAACTCATTGAATTCTCCTTTGCAGAATTCCAAGCCATTATCAGTTCTCAAGCGTTTGACGGACTTTCCAGTCTGCTTCTCTATCATCGTCTTCCACTGCTTGAAGTGAACAAAGACTTCATCTTTTCTTTTCAAGAAATACACCCATACCCTTCTCGAGTAATCATCGATGAAGGTTAAGATATATCTAGCACCACCTTTTGATGGAACAGGAGATGGACCCCAAAGATCTGAGTGGATATAATCCAATGTACCTTTGGTCCGATGAACTCCTTTTCCAAACTTCACCCGGTGTTGTTTGCCGAATACACAGTGTTCACAGAACTCTAATTTTCCAGTATTCTGGCCGCACAACAAACCCCGTTTGCTAAGCTCCATCATGCCCCTTTCGCTCATGTGCCCAAGGCGCATGTGCCATAACTTGGTGGTTTCTATATCTGTCATTGATGAAGAAACTCCAGCAGCACCAGTGACCGTGTTACCTTTTAACAAGTAAAGGCCATTAACCTTTTCACCTTTCATCACGACAAGAGCACCTTTTATGACTTTTAATACTCCATTTTTACCGCGATACTCACAGCCAATGGAGTCCAGTGTACCTAAAGAAATAAGGTTCTTTTTCAATTCTGGAACATGCCTGACATCTGTCAACGTCCTCACAGTGCCATCGTACATCTTGATTTGGACTGTACCTATTCCAACAACCTTACAAGGTGTATCGTTTCCCATAAGGACTTTACCACCATCTATATTTTGATATGTGGTAAACCAGTCCCTATTACGACACATATGATAGGAACAGCCTGAGTCTAGAATCCAACCATCGCCGGAGCGATCTTCAGTAACACTAAGAACATGTGCATCATCAGAATTTTTTTCAGCAACTGCAGCAACTTTATCTGCTCCTCCTGTTGCTTTCCATTTTTCCCTTTTTCCTTTTAATTCTGGACAGTCTTTTCGTATGTGCCCTTCCATGTGACATTGATAACACTTTATCTTTCTAGGTCTTGATTTTGATCTAGAACGACCTCTGCTGCTTGATGCTTTATTGTTTTGCCTTCCCCTTGCCACCAAACCATCTGCAGTATCTTCAACATAATCTGAGGAGACCTTCTTCCTTAACTCGCTAGAGTTTAAGGTAGCTTTAACATCCTCCATGGATATAGTTTCTCTACCATATAGTAGAGTTGTAACCAAATGCTCATATGATTTTGGCAATGAACATAACAAAATCAGCGCCCGATCTTCATCTTCAATTTTCACATCAATATTATTCAAGTCCAAAATGATTTTATTGAACTCATTGATGTGATTATTGAGTGTACCTTCTTTCATCTGGAGAGTATACAACCGTTGCTTCAAATACAAACGGTTAGTGAGAGACTTGGTCATGTAAAGTGACTCAAGTTGTAGCCATAGCCCGGCAGGTGTAGTTTCCGCCGCTACTTCCCGGAGCACATTATCAGCAAGATTTAAAATAATCAAGCCATGTGCTTTCTCTAGTATCTCGTTCTTCTCTTCATCAGTCAACTTTCCAGGCAAGTGTTCTCTGCCTTTCAAAGCTGACAAATATCCATGTTGGCTCAGAAGAGCCCGCATCTTCATTCTCCATAGACCGAAATCGTTCTGCCCATTAAACTTCTCCACATCGGATTTAAGCGTTGTCATTTAGAAATTCAATCACAACCAAAGCTCTGATACCAATTTGTTGTGATTAATGCAATTTCTAGATGAGGAAATTTAAATAGAACAATTACACAAACAAATAAAGACACAAGGATTTAACGTGGAAACTCCAATAGGAGAAAAAACCACGGGCGGAAGCGGAGAAGGATTTTACTAGCAAATATGGTATACCGAGGTTACAGTATAAAATACTACCCTCACAAGCTCACTAGTATAGAATTTTATAACACAATTCTATACTATACTCACAAACTATTACAAGAGATTTTAATTCCCTTTCTAGTTTTCTCTATAAGGATGTTTTTTGGCTTTTCAATGTTACGTGTTTTTCAAATGAAGTAAACTTCATTTATATACATGAATTGGTTCTGCATGATATGAAAGTCTTCATCATGCATGTATGTGGGACAGCATGTCTACCAATCAAACTTGTTGACACCTTTTTCATATGCTCATCCACGTGAACTTGTTGTATCTCCAAAACACTCCATCACCATCAATATAATAATAAAAGTAGTGGTTGCATGTCCTTATCATGTTATCTCTGTATGCATTCTAAAATATGACTTAACACGTTCCAACAAATCCATGAGTATTACATGTGGGACATCATTGTAATACCTCATGTCACCTTTGCAATCTGATCATTTGTATAGCATGTTTAGTCTGCCACAACTCTTACGTCAATACTCCTTGTTCCTTTCATAAAGCAACTTTTGTTGACAAAGTTAAAAGAGAGCACGTGAATATTTGTCATCATTCAACAAATCTCCACCTTGACGAATATTCCACACCAAACCCACAAACATAAAAACCGAGACAAAGGGATATACCTTGAAAACGCGAGTGCTTCGACACCAAACGAATTAATCCTGGCTCAGGTACGAATCAACTTTTGATATAATGTATCTTCTTGTTCATCATCATCAACGCCACCTTCATGAGCGTAACACACTTAATTAATAATAAAAAAAAAGATTATTGAAGCGCAAAGATGATACCCATTTACCCCTTTTTTTAAGATGACACCTTTATAATCTTTACACACCAACGCATCCATTCATAAATTATCGATATGGATCATCGTTGCCTGATTTCATAATCAATTAATAAAAATTCTAAATCCACAATTTAATGCAACTTACTACAATTAAATACCTGAATATTCATTATTTGTTACTTCGATTACTTCAAGCTCCGAGGTCTTGATTACCCACAAAACCTAATGATTCAGATGAAGGATGGCGGTGTATTAGATATGGAAGCTGGTGTCCATGTGTGAGATATAGACATGAGAAGAGTGAGAGACATACATGGCGATACGAATTGAGAAGAGGGGGGATGGTTGAGAGATGATTTGGGATATTACAGAAATTATTTGATGGATTTCAAGTGGAGAGCATGAAGAAGAATAGAAGAAAAGAAGGTGAGCAGAGAGGGAGGTGGTGAAGGAAAAGAAAAAGGGAGAAAAAAAAAGAGGTTACTGTAGCGGTTACAGTAAAAGCTACAGTGCTCGCTACAGTGCTTTGTGAGAGGGAGCTTGGCCACGGGAAATGTATATATATAATTTGTATCTATGTATATATGATATATGTATATATATAATTTATGTATTATGTATGTATATATATATATATATATATATATATATATATATATATATATATATATATATATATATATATATATATATATATATATATATATATATATATATATATATATATATATATATATATATATATATATATATATATATATATATATATATATATATATATATATATATATATATATATATATATATATATATATATATATATATATATATATATATATATATATATATATATATATATATATATATATATATATATATATATATATATATATATATATATATATATATATATATATATATATATATATATATATATATATATATATATATATATATATATATATATATATATATATATATATATATATATATATATATATATATATATATATATATATATATATATATATATATATATATATATATATATATATATATATATATATATATATATATATATATATATATATATATATATATATATATATATATATATATATATATATATATATATATATATATATATATATATATATATATATATATATATATATATATATATATATATATATATATATATATATATATATATATATATATATATATATATATATATATATATATATATATATATATATATATATATATATATATATATATATATATATATATATATATATATATATATATATATATATATATATATATATATATATATATATATATATATATATATATATATATATATATATATATATATATATATATATATATATATATATATATATATATATATATATATATATATATATATATATATATATATATATATATATATATATATATATATATATATATATATATATATATATATATATATATATATATATATATATATATATATATATATATATATATATATATATATATATATATATATATATATATATATATATATATATATATATATATATATATATATATATATATATATATATGTATATGTAATTTATGCATGTGTATGTAACTATGTATATTAATCTGTAATTGTACTTTATTTATGCGTATGTATATGTATTGTAATTTATGTATGTGTATGTATATGTATGTAATTGTAATTTTGTTTTTGGTTTGATGATGAGTTTTCTTACGGAGTTGTATCTTATTGTTAATACAGAAATATGCAGATCTTTGTCAAGACTTTGACAGGAAAGACCATCACTTTGGAGGTCGAAAGCTCTGACACAATCGATAATGTTAAGGCGAAGAGTCAAGATAAGGAAGTGATCCCGCCAGACCAGCAAAGGTTGAGGGGTGGGATGCAGATTTTCGTGAAAACCTTGACCGGAAAGACCATCACTTTAGAGGTGGAAAACTTAGATACGATTGACAAGGTCAAGGCCAAGATACAGGATAAGTAGGGGGATCCCACCAGACCAGCAGAGGTTGATATTTGCTGGTAAGCAGCTGGAAGATGGACGGACGCTTGCCGATTACAACATTCAGAAGGAGTCAACCCTTCATCTTGTGCTTCGTCTTCGTGGTGGGTTCTGAATGATATGTGTTGTTTGGTTATTTTTTTGAATGTCAAGGGTGATATGGTTTATATGAGACAATGATTGTGTTTTAAGCTATCTGTCAAAGTAATTAACAGTTTATGTGATTGTGATACTACTTGTGTTTCTTGTTTTGTGATTCGTAATATCAGTTTATGGTGTGTTCTGTAGTTCTGTCTGGTTTATGAATGGATGCTTGTAATGAGCAGTTATAGTTGGAAATATAGTTTCTTCTTGTATGCTTGTAATGAGCAGTTTATGGTTTGTATGTTTTTTTTCCCATCATTGTCCCCTTTGTTGGGTCCAAGTTATTGTAGTTCGGCAATATGTTCTGTTGTGAACATTGTCCCTTTCTTTTGCTGGCACCACATCTTCCTAACCTGAACTCGGGTCACCACATCCAACATATACTGAACTCTGATAACCACATCCACCTAACCCAATCTCTGGTCATCACATCCAAAATACCCCGAGCTCTCGTCACCCCATTAACCCAACCCGCTGCACTTCATAATCGGCCGCATTGCCAGACCTCCACCGAAGCCATTACCCCCCTGTTTTGAGTAAGTACTGACATTTTAGCTAAGTAGGATAAAGGTTCAATAATAGGATCAAGATTCAATAATATCGTCAAGAAACAATTTTTTGTTCAAAGTTACTTGTCAAAAATACACGTATATTTTGCTTTTCTGACATCTTACAAACATTCTATTCTTTTCAGAAAATAGCCGCTACACCCACGACGGTAAAATCTCTTCTTGTGTGTTGGCCAAAGTTACAATTGTGTCTTTTACTGTCCGAGTGTGGTTTAATTTTGTTTAAGTTTTAGGTTACAATAACACCATCATTGAATTTCACAATCAATACAAAAATTTAACTCTGTGAATTAATCCGTTAAAGATGGGATGGACCTTAGAAAAAAAGGAAACTCAACATTAACAAACCATACACAAACCGTGTTTTTTTTTTGTTAAGGCTACACAAATTAAACCATGTTATTTTATATATCTCTATTTCATATATACTTGACTCCCAAGTTTTTTTTTTGTTAAGGCTACACAAATTTTATGTCGAAAGTTACTTGAGGGACAGGAGGGATTGTTGGTGTATGCTGGCAATTCGCCAAGCAACGATCAGTTAGATGACATTTACTTATTTACCCCTAACTTGGATTAAGCATATGGAAAGTCAGACTTGATGCATAGTATCATAAGGTCATGGGAGGATTGTTAATGAGTGATCTTTAGTTGTATGCTTAATCTTGGTGAATTAATCCGTTAGAGATGGGATGGATTCCATAAAAAAAGGAAACTCAACATTAACAAACCGTGTTTTTTTTTGTTAAGGCTACACAAATTAAACCGTGTTATTTTATATAGGTCTCTGTTTCATATAAACTTGACTCCCAAGTTTTAATCTTTGTTCTAATATTACCGTTATCACAGAAAACCCTTTTACTAACCCATCATTATATTATATATATCGAATATATCTATACGTGTTCCCTACGCTCATTAATTAGGGTTCTTCTAAATTTGTCAAGTTTCAGTTCGATAAATCACACCAACACCCATCATCATCATCATCAAATATCAAACAAAAAAATATTCTTTATTATCTCTGCTACAAGTGAAGTTACAGTTCTTGTTGATATGGAGGAGTTGAGAAACTACTTACAGAATTCCAACGGTGACATATTTGAAATCATCAACAAAGCCATCAGAGTTGCTGCTGCTGATTACCCACTCGAGTTCCAAAATAATAAACACAAGATTGTCGACGCGTTGTATTCATCTTCACTGATTAAGTGCTCTGGTCAATGCGATGACGATAAGCGTAAGTCGGATGTTGCTAATGATGGATCGCCTAAGAACCAAATAATACCAAAACGAAGTACTGTGATCCGAATAAAGTTGAAGAAAAAGTCCCAAGATAAAACTGATGGGGATACTACCGAGAGTCTTTATGATAAACGGATTGAGGAGGTTTTGAAGATCAAACGGATTCTCGAAAATAATCAAGGTGAATCTGAATTAGTATGCGAGTTGTTATCGAAGGTTCAAAACATGGGGTTGGGTCTTGATGTTCTGGAGGCAACCGGGATAGGAAAAACGGTTAATGTTCTTCAAAAACATGCATCAAAAGGTGTTAACCAGATTGCAAAGACACTGATTACACAATGGAAGAGTTTGGTGGATGAAAGGTTCGACAAACAATCAGGTCCTGTGAAACTATCTTCCGAAAAGCAAGTACAGCCAACGAGTACAAATATGGAAATAAGGAATCAGAAGGCAACAATGAATCAGAAGGGAGAAAATAGTATGGAAAAAAAATTCAAACTTGCAAAAAGAAAGCTGCAGCATAGTTACCAAGAAGCAGAAAATTTGAAGAAGCAGCGGAAAATACATGTGATTGAGTTTCACGAGCTCTCCAGGCACGGCCTTCTCCCCACACAACAACGTCAACTTAAGAGTAGCAACGAGCAGTTGAGAAGACGGGCCAATGTGCATAGCAGAATTCCTCGATTGGTTCCCTAGAAGTGTTCTTTTTGACTGGGAAAGCAGCTTTGTTCTGCAGGGGAAAATTAAAATAAACATATCTTGTGCATTTAATATTAGACTTGGACCTTGTTTGTCACCCCGTCCTGTTCCTAAGAAGACTGGAGTTTCTGGGTCGGTTAGTGTTGGAAATAATAAGGTGGAAAAGACATCCTGTTCCGCCTGTTGAAACTGACCATGAGGTTGAAACTAGCTAAATGCCTAAACTTGTTTTGAAGCCTTCTGGAGGGTCTTCTAATAAATCTAGTGTCAATGCTAACAAGGATAACCAGACTGAAAAGGTGGTATCTTTGAAACCGCCTGCCCCACAGGTTGTAATCCAATGGAGATCTTTGAAACTCGTGTATGATCACGACATAAGGCTTGCACAAATGCCAGTGAACTGCAGCTTTGCGGTGTTGAGGGAGATTGTAAGCAAAAGTTATCCGTCTTCCAAGTCAGTCCTGAAAATACAAAAATAATGATGGGGATTTGGTGACCATAACTTGTTCTTGTGAACTCAGACTGGCTGAATCTATTGCGGACAGCCTTGTTCTTCCAGAGAAAGAATCTGATATAGAATAATTCGACTTGTTTGGGATGTTGAAGTTGCATATTGTCGAGGTTAGTCCTAAACAAGAGCCACCGTTGTTAGAGGAAGTTGAGGAGGTAGAAGAAGAGAAACCTGTTGAGATCGAGCCGATTGAAGCAGAAAATAGTGGGACCCATACAGAACCTGATAAAGATCAGAAGATAGAAAAAGAAGCTCATACAACATAAAAGCCAGCATCATCTGAAGAACCAGAGTTGAAAGAAGTGGAAATGAACCAGAGTTGACTATCAAATGAGAAACTAGACCACTGCTATACTTGCCCTGGTACTAACACTATTGACCAGCAGAGGTTAATTTGTGCAGGCAAGCAGCTTGAGAATGGGACCTTGGCCGACTACAACATCCAGAAGGAATTGATTCTGCATTTGGTCCTTTGTCTTTGTGGTGGTATACAGATCTTTGTAAAAATATTGACTGGAAAGAGTATCCTTGCTGACCAACTGACCAACACATCCAGAAAGCAGCTTCGGGGTGGATGTACCCTTGCTGACCACAACATCCAGAAGGAACCGATTCTGCATTTGGTCCTTTGTCGTCATGGAGGTGTGCAGATTTTTGTGAAAACTGAAAGTCAAAAGTTCAGACACAGTCGATAATGTGAATGTTAAGATTCAAGATAAGGAGGGTATCCCACTGGACCTTGGCAGACTACAATATCCAAAAGGAATTCACACTCCACCTAGTTCTCAAGTTGAGGGGAGGGATGCAGATCTTCGTCAAGATTTTGACTGGGAAGACTATCACCTTGGAGGTAGAAAGCTCTGACACTAGGCCTGACAAAGTGGATGGGTCGGGCGGGTTTGGTTCTTTAGAAACTTAACTGTCGGTCAACGGGTGTTCTTGAAACTACTATCAGAAAGGCAATGGAGAATGACTAAAATACAGATGATAGCTCATTTTTTAATTCTTCATCCAAACTCCTACAGTTAGGCCAATACTTGCTGTAAAACAAATTCCACATCGACCATCGTCTTTAGCATCACACAGTATGTCTGACGATGGTGAGAACTCTTTCGGGCATGAGTCAATGTTTAATGTTTTTGGAAAAGCGCTGGTAATGACTTATGATCAAGCATGTACGAGAAAACAACGATTATGCAAATGATATGTTCCTATTCGTTGACTCTCAAATGAGGAGGAAACCACTGGCACTGCTGCTGCTGCTTGCCTGCTTCAGACGCCATTGACAATGTTAAGCAAAGTTTTAACATAAAGAAGGTAACCCCCAGATCAGCAGGACCCTTGCTGATTACAACATCCATTTGGTCCTCCATCTTTGTGGTGGTATGCAAATTTTTGTTAAAATATTGACTGGAAAGACAATCACTTCGGAAGTTGAAAGCTCAGGCACTATTGACCATGTGAAGAAATAATTCAAGATAAGAAAGGGATCCCACCTGACCAAAACAGGTTGATCTTTGCCAGAAAGCAGCTTGAGGATGTTAGTAGCTTTGTGACTGCAACATCCAGAAGGAATCAATTCTGCATTTGGTTCTTCGTGTTCGTGGTGGTATGCAGATTTTTGTGAAAACTTTGACAGGGAAAACCATTACTTTGGAGGTTAAAAGCTCGGATACTATAGATAATGTCAAGGCAAAGATCCAAAGATGAGGGGATCCAACGAGGCTTATATTCCAGTTAAACAGCATGTAAATGGTCGTAAATTGGCAGATTATAACATTTAGAAGGAGTCGACAGTCAATCTTGTCCGGAGGTTGAGGGTTGGGATGCCGACTTTTGTGAAGACGTCGACTGGGAAGATCATTATCCTGGAAGTCGTGAGTTCAGACATGATTGACAATGTGAAAGCTATGATTCATGATAAGGAGGTAAACAACTGGAAGATGGCAGGACTCTTGCTGATTATAACATTCAGAAGGAGTGTCCCTTCGTTCATTTTTTAGATGTTAAAAAAAATGATATGAGACAATAATTTTGTTTTAAGATTTTCGTCTGCCTAAGTAATGAACAGTTTCTGTGGTTGTGATTCTACCTGCTGTTTTGTGATTGGTAATGCTGATCCTAATTAGTTTATGGTGTTCTGTCTGTGTCATGGTCTATGAATGGATGCTTTTAATGAGCGATTGTAGTTAGAAATTTAGTTATGCTGTTTGGCTATAATTGGACAAGTGCTAACCTGGAACTTGTTTTTGGAAGTCATACTTTTTTGCTTTTATTGCCCATTCATTGGTTTTTGGAGTCTGAGGCAGATCAGTGGTGTGCCAGTAAGTTTTTATCATCGCCCCTTTCTTGGTTCCATGTTATTGTATGTCGTGAATATGGTCAGTTGTGATTTGGTGCTCTACGACAAAGTGAATTGAGTTATATGTTTTCCTCCCCTTCATCTCCCCTGTTCCTTCCTTGAAAAAAGGTTCAAGTTTGGGGTTCTAAAAATGTTTCTTAGATTGTATTTAGTTATCTATGTACGCAAAATGCAAACTTGGAAAGTGGGTTTACGGATTATTTTCTAGGTTTAGTTTCCTGGTAAAGCTGCCAAATTTCGGGTATTTAATGCAAGGTTTGTGAGATTCGGCAGTCTGCTCAACTTTTGGTTACGATTCATAACTCATGAAGCCAGCGGCTACCAACCCAAATGATATTCAATTTCCAAAGCATCATACCTCAAACCTAATGAACTAGTTCACCCCAATATATAGAGGAACATTCAGCAGGTCAAAATATTCCTCTTAAACGTTCTAGATATAGTGATGTATATACAAGAATAAGGAATATGTGGGTAAGTTTTGACAGTGTGATTAATACATATGAAAACATACATAAAGTTCATGGTCAACCTCATGGTATATCAACTTCAAGTTTCTGCTACTCCAATGTTTTCTATTTTGAAGAGTTTATGCTACTCCAATGATTCTTAAAACATACTAGATTATTGCATAGTTCATGAATACAAAGCTTCAAATACATAAGAAACATACTACTAATAATCCTCTAAATTAACAGTCCCAAAAGGAGATGAGTGTGAAGTCGATGTTGATTTCCCTTTTGATTTTGATCTTGATGAAGAACCATACTCTCTCGGTGGAGGAAAAGATGTTTGTATGACCACATTCCTTACAACGACTGCATGTTGTTGTCTTCCTCTCTTCACCCTTAGACGGTATACGATCACGGTTTTTGGGTCGACCAGGTAGTCTTTTGTCCATGACTGGTGGCAGAACTGTTTGTAAGTCATCTGGTATCTCCCATTCAGAAGGATGTGGTATGGGATAGACAATCAACAGGTATCTTTACCAACTCTTCTTCTTCTGGTATTGGAAGTAATTCTGGCATATTCCAGTTATACTCTCGTGGCTCTTTCTTCTTCTTCTTCTTGTCACGTACAATTTTCTCTTCTCGTTCTTCTTCTTCTTCTTCTACTTCTTCTTCCTCTTCTTCATTATATGAATTAAAGAATGGATCAAAATCAGAGTATTGACTAAGATCAAAAGTATTAAAATGACTAGCAACCTCTTCTGTTTTACTTTCACCCCAAACTTGAATCGAGTTATCTTCAAAATCAGAGTATTGTGTAAGATCAAAAGGATAACTCACATTGTTATCCGTTGGCTGATCATCTAAGGGTTCTATTCGGAAACTTGCGTTTGGGTCTATATATTGGTTGACATTTGATTAAAAGGGAAATATTGTGGGTTTTGAGAGTGTTAGATATATTGTGGGTTTTGATGATAATATGGTGGAATAAAACTTTGTTGGTGATGAAACTGTGTTGGAATCATGAAACTTTGATGTTGGTAATTATCTTGTTGTACATTGTGATCACCAAAAACAGGGGTTGAAACACTTAATTGATTAGGTTGAACAACATACAATGCAACGTTGTCTGTTGAAACACTAATATAAGTCATGAATCGGTCAACATCTTCATTGTCATTTAACAAATAAATTTTTCCCTCTTTCAAATAAGATAGTTTAAACCCACTTTCAGGTTCTATACTCAACTTTTTTGCAACACGTAACACTAACCCTTTATAAGTTAACTTTTTAAATGAGAGTTTTAGTGAAACATTCATAGGTAATGGTAAATACTGTAAACAACCATTTACATTCTCCCATGATCCTCCAAAACACAAATCTACCCAAACAGTCACGACATTGGATGATGCCATTAAGAAATACTAGACCAAAAACAGTCACGATTTAGACTAAATAACAAATTAATTAGTTGTACAAAGCTAAGTAAATAAAAAGCATACCTTTAATTTGGAATTGGGAGAGAAATTGGGGAGGAAAATGTGGAACAGATTCAATCAAGTCATATACTGGGTACTTTTTGTACCTAAATGTTCAAAAAATCTTGAAAAATTCTTATCTTTTTATGGATAAAATCGCATAAAATCTTATCTTTTTTATGGATAAAAGCGCAACAAAACACACAAAATCGCAATGCGATTTTCAAAATATTGCGATTTTGATTATTTTTTTTGCGATATTGCGATATTGTGATTTCAAAATATTGCGATTTTGATTTTTTTTTTAACATTTCCTTGCGATTTTTTAGTTTGGTGTTTTTGAATTATAACACTTATACATACAGCAAAGGGAGAGACATGCTTGATAACGACATGCTGGGCAAAAACACAAAAATGTTTTGTTATATAATAACTACAAGTAATATTATCCTAATGGACAATTACCTCCTCCAATATGAATTATTATTATATTATATACAATACTTCTTCAAAGAATATGACATACATTTGGAGTGGAAGAATTTGGCTCCACCAGCTGCCTTCGCTTCACATATTTTACATAATTATTAGCTATGTTTGTATTGTGTTTGTCCCACATTGGAAGAAAATGAAAGTATGGGTGTGTTTATAAGTGGTAGTTGATTAAAGTATTCAAATGGTTTAAAATTTGAAGACCGTTTTCTTAGATATCTTGCTCTCTTTTGTTCCATGATGGTAATCTTTTTTCCTAATAAAAGAGAATCCCAAAATAAAAAGTGGTTTAAAAAATTGCCACCGGGAAGCCCTCCCCTTTTCTCATTAAAACTTCCTTGACAAACCTATATTAATAATTAATAATAATAATAACAATACAATCTCAATCTCAATACACATAAAACCAAATACAAAATTTATCAGAGAATAATCCGGTAAGAATCTAATTCTAATTCTTTTCCATGCTATTTTATTTTCTTTTTTCCCAATTTTTAGGGTTTACATGTTAGTTTTTTTTTTTTTTTTGAGTAGAAGGATTGTCATATGAATTTTATAAAGTGTTTCAAAAATTGTTTCATTATATAATAATAAAGGGGAGTTGGATTTTATGATTGGTGTTTGAGAGATTGTTTCATCCATGTATATCATTGATTTTAATTTGATGAATTTTACCACATGTTATTGCTCCTGCTGAAAAAAAGTCAATGTACCAATTTGCTTATGTATTATATTATCTATAAATCTATAATTTATGTGTGATTCAAACCTATATATTTACCATGGTCATGATCCTTTCTAACCAAGTTTTGTGTTTCATGCTAACGAGTTGTTTGATGGAATGCATCATCATGAACGCTCCATTTACCCTCTTTCCATCTGTGCTTATTTTTCCTATTTCTCATGGAAAATAATGGATTCTTATATAGGTTATTTGTTATCTTTTTCCCTTTTTTCTCTAATCTATCCATGTATCATTGTATTGTCATCTTCTGGTTGTACTTTTGGGAATGTTCAATCGTTCAATGTATTGTTAGTTATATGAACATCTGATGTTTTCAATAAAGATTGTGTTGTTGGAAATGTTTCAGGGAGATGAAGACGATTCATTAGATACGGGACGCTCTAATCATCTTTACGATCTAATGAAAAGGGGCAACAAAGTATTTAAGTATGATAGTTACAACGAGGTATAACAAAATTATAGTTTGCATCTTAATAGAATTTCATTTGATCATTGTTGACATTATACACAACATAATTACGATCACTAGATTTCTAGGAAACTTCCTAGGCTAAAGATTATATATGCTGTCTGATTATTTTTATCAATCATGCAGTCAATTATTATTCATAGTTGCTGAATTATGTATATGAAATTATTCATCTATGACATTTTCACTTATATGCATTTCTAATAAAAATGTTGATCTGATTTTCATACATATTTGAGATGTATGAAACTATGAATGCGGATTTAGTGATTTGTATATCATAAGCATGAATACAATGCATGTGCTTATGGAATCTTATATATGGGATGCTATGTTTTACTTTTGATCGGAGGTAGTCATTCTTATGTCTTAATGGGTTTTTTTTATCAAGTATGACCAGTACTGTCCATGTACATCCTTAGAGAATTAGGAGAAATGTATACCATGGTTTCTTCAGTCATATCCATATGTTGACTACTATTGAACGGGTTATGAATTATTTTTTCGTAAACTACTAACTATGGGAAACCATGTTTTGTAGGGACCGTGATTAGGGATAATTCATTATTGACACTCGAAAGGGTCAAAGAGGATATAATTGGGACTGCAATTTTAGTGGTCATCACTAAAGACTCTACATCAATGGTTACTGATGGGGGCACTCATGCAACTGTCAAGTAAAAGGTCACTCAAATTCGAAGGCTGGTTGAGGTGAACTACTTATTCTAATATGCAATATTCTCTTATGGGTTGCAAAATGGGAAGGCTAGATAACGAGTCAAAATGAATTCAGGTCAAAACATGTAAATTTATATATCGGTCAAAGCCAACTTTCATGTTCCTCTTTGTATTTTGTAAATATTCCACATATTTGATATCATAACAATGACATGTGTATATTTGTTAAATGATTTTTTTGAAATAAGTCGACTTAGGACATTGCAAGAGTAGAATACATGTTACACGACTTTAGACCAACTTAACCCATTCATTTCATTTGACCTGTTAATTTCGAGTACTAACTTTCTGCCTTTGACACATTATCAATGAGCTAAAACTCAAATTGACCCGTTATTGTATATAAATAAGTTGAAAATCTAAATATTTTTGAAGTTTTCTTGCGAGTTTTAAGAATCCCAATCAAATTTAGAAGTCAAAATTTTATACTTTGACCACAAAAGCCAATCGCAGTCTTAAGATTTAAAGAGATCACATGTTGGTCTAAATTCTATAATGCCATGAACTGTGAACCATTTAGTCACAGAAGGGAATTTTTAATAGGAAAATTCATGCTATTACAAACTTTTGTCTTAATAAGTGTAGTGCTTCGTGTTTACAGGGACAAACTTTGGTTTGGAGTCTTAGAAAAGATCGACCTTCATACGTATATGTTGGATTGACTCTAACATTAAAGAAACCGGATCTAATCTTTAAATTTGCATCAAACTTCTATTTATTTTTTTCCTTTTGTGATCAGGTGTTTGCGTCTACATCCTCATGATCATTTTAAAGGTGTTTTTGCATTTCCGATGATTTTGCCATTTTGCAAATATCAAACTTAGAGACATGTTTATGCTTATGATTTTGACATTTTGCAAATATCAATAACATTAGTTGTTTGGTCACAAAAAGTGATTGGCAACACATATTTCTTTCATGTGCCCGGGTAATACCCGGGTTGATTAGCTAGTTGAAGTATAAACATAGTGACCAACTGATCATAGTAACAAGTTACTCATTATATGTGTTCCATGATGGTAATTGAAGTATAAACATAGTGACCAACTGATCATAGTAACAAGTTACTCATTATATCAGACTAAAAAGAGACACAGCATTCATTCTTTTCTTTAAATTCGGCTAACATCAAACAAGGAAATACCACCAGATTTAACATTTATCACAATTGTTAACAATTTGAAGCTGCTAACATCAAAAAAAAAAAGAAGTTTTCAAAATCGCAATATTCAGCAAAATCGCATTGCGATCTTCCACTTCGCATTGCGATCATCCACTTCGCATTGCGATTCTTCCATTTCGCATTGCAATTTTGCGATATTGCGATTCTTAAGGATCTTATTGCGATTTTCAGGTTCTTTATGCGATTTTTTCCAGTTATTGCGATTTCTATTTTGTGATAATCCGAAAAACCTTGGTTATTTTGATACGATCGCAACGAAATTTGCCAAGGGTCGCGATTTTCTCTAATAATAATAATTTCTTGTTATTATTATTAGAGAAAACAATTTCTTATAGTATCTCGGCTTCCTACCAATTTCTTGTAAATCCTCCGAATTTCTAATGAAAGTGATTGTTATTGATAAAAAAAATAAAATAATAATAACAATAATAATTTACCAATATACTAAAACCGAATTATAACACCTATTGATCACACACATTTAGTATACGAATCTATCTTATAACTAAAAGAGAAGGTTGGAGTACACTTGGCACCCTTATAACCCTTGAAAATTATATTTTCCCCTTATAACACTTACACCCCTTATAAATTAACTAAGAAATTTTATCTTTTTTTTTCTTTCTATTTCCATCTTTATCTTTTTAAAAATAAACTTTATTATTAACAAATTATCTAAAGTCCAATCTATTACATTTTATAATCACTAAAACTATTTTTTCTAACCATTGGGTAATGGCCCAGTGGCCACCAGCCGCCATCTCCCAGGGGAACCTGGGTTTGAGTCTTGCCAAAGGCAAACTTGAGATAATCAGGGGACACTAGCCTGGCTGGGGGATTAGTGGGTACCAAATGATACATGGGATCAGGGGGTTCCCATCCAATTACTCTTTTTAAAACTATTTTTTCTATCGCTTAGTTGCTTTTTTTTTGTTTTATATCCGTAAAATCACTATCAATATTATTTTTGTATAAATCTACTAAAACAAGTTCATTCTTTTAATATATGAATTTTTTTTAATTTTAGTAATTATCTAATATCTAAATATTCTAATCATTTTTTTCTTACAAAACTATAAATTATGAAAAGTAAAACCGGCTCAAAAACGATTATGGTTATAATTCAGGTAAAGTTTATTCTTATATATATTTTGATTGTGTTTTAAATTTTTGATATTCATTTTATATACCGTTAAAAGTGAAAATCTTTCATGTATAATCGTATAAGCTTTTTAAGATGATAATTTATTTATCGATATCTAATATCTAAATATTCTAATTTTTTTTCGTACAAAAAACTATAAATTATGAAAAGTAAAACCAGCTCAAAAACGATTATGGTTATAGTCAAGGTGACTCTGAATTAGTATGCGAGTTGTTATCCAAGGTTCAAAACATGGGGTTGGGTCTTGATGTTCTGGAGGCAACCGGGATAGGAAAAACGGTTAATGTTCTTCAAAAACATGCATCAAACGATGTTAAACAGATTGCAAAGACACTGATTACACAATGGAAGAGTTTGGTGGATGAAAGGTTCGAGAAACAATCAAGTTCTGTGAAACTATCTTCCGAAAAGCAAGTACAGCCAACGAGTACAAATATGGAAAAAAGGTCTCAAACAGATTCTGGAAAAAGTACAGTGATGGTTGGTTCCAAGATGGCAACAACGAATCAGAAGGGAGAAAATAGTATGGAAGAAAAATTCGAACTTGCAAAAAGAAAACTGCAACATAGTTACCAAGAAGCAGAAAATTTGAAGAAGCAGCGAAAAATACATGTGATTGAGTTCCACGAGCTATCCAGGCACGGCCTTCTCCCTACACAACAACGTCAACTTAAGAGTAGCAACGAGCAGTTGAGAAGACGGGCCAATGTGCATAGCAGAATTCCTCGATTAATTCCCACATATTAACAGTTTTAAATCAAGTGTTATATGACTATTAACTTTATTTTTAAATTTGTTCATGTAAAAAATTCTCTTATGTGCAAATCTTATTCTTTTGTATAGTCATCTTTATGTTTTGGTTAATACTTATGAGGGATATTGAAGGTTGTGTCACTGAATATATAACCTAAAACATGTTTGAAAACAACATTTAATGACAATGCATGTATAAAACATTATCTATCAAATCTATCACTAAATCTGTACACTAGAAGGGTATGTTTCTATTCATTGACTGTCAAAATTGATTTGTGCTGGCAAGCAGCTTGAGAATGGGACCTTGGCCGACTACAACATCCAGAAGGAATCGACTCTGCATTTGGTCCTTTGTCTCTGTGGTGGTATGCAGATCTTTGTGAAAATATTGACTGGAAAGACAAATACTTTGGAAGTTGTGAGCTCGGACACTATTGACAATGCTAAGAAAACTTCAAGATAAGAAAGGCATCCTAACTGACCAACACAGGTTGATCTTTGCCAGAAAGCAGGTTCAGGATGGACATACCATTGCTGACTACGACATCCAGAAGGAATCGATTCTGCATTTGGTCCTTCGTCGTCATGGAGGTGTGCAGATTTCTGTGAAAATTTGACAGGGAAAGCCATCACCCTGAAAGTCAAGAGTTCAGACACAGTCGATAATGTGAAAGTTAAGATTAAAGATAAGGAGGGTATCCCACCGGACCTTGGCAGACTACAACATCCAAAAGAAATCCACACTTCACCTTGTACTCAGGTTGAGGGGAGGGATTCAGATCTTCGTCAAGATTTTGACAGGGAAGACTATCACCTTGGAGGTAGAAAGCTCTGACACTAGGCCTGACAAAGTGGATGGGTCGGGCGGGTTTGGTTCTTTAGAAACTTAACTGTCGGTCAACGGGTGTTCTTGAAACAACTTTCAGAAAGGCAATGGACAATGACTAAAGAAACAGATGATAGCTCAAACTTTGAATTCTTCATCCAAACTCCTTCAGTTAGGCCAATACTTGCTGTAAAACAAATTCCACATCGACCATCGTCTTCAGCATCACACAGTATGTCTGATGATGGTGAGAACTCTTTCGGGCATGAGTCTATGTTTAATGTTTTTGG
>CM067171.1:30382528-30401455 GCA_034093135.1 Erigeron breviscapus
TAACGTATAATCTTAATCTTAATATATACTATAACTAGTCCTAATACCCGTACGATGTACGGTAGCTATATAGATTGTATCATAAAGAAATTTTAATATACCTCATACATGATTTGTGAGTATGATATAACTTGTGGTTAAAGTAAATCGATGATCAAACTAAATTATAATAAACAGTAATGATAAATATAATATATGTTTACTTAGAGTTTTGGATTTACCTTAAATTTTTAGAACCACATCAAAATCGGAAATTGTAAGCATAGTGGATGATGACAAATAGCCTTGTAATTTCGGATCGTAAACTCAAAATTTTGAAGTCTTCATATTAATAACTTATTATAAGTAATATAAGTAATAGGAGTTGAAGAATTGAGAAAGAAAAAAAGAGACAATTTATTAATGAAAAAACGATCAATCAAATAAGGTTATAATGTCTTTTGTATTAGTAAGCCAAGAGTTAGAGTTTAATTCTAAGTCTAATAAGGAAATTGAATTTATATACAACTAAAAAAACTAATTTAACAAAATAAATAAATTAAAAAGACACGTGTCGATCAAGGATTACGCCACATGTCGTTTCAAGAACATGTCAATCATGTTTTAGTTTATTGGTAGATGCAGTTGAACTAATGACTTATTAACCAATCAAATCGCTTAATTTCATCAAATTGACTCCCGCTTATGTCATCATTTAATTTAATTATAAATTAAAAATCATAATAATCATTATCCAAATATATTATTATATTAGTATTTATATTAATATTTGTAGAAAAAGTCTCATTAATTTACACTTTTTTGTTTTCCATCAATAATTTACACTTTTTAGCCCTAAATACTTATTTATATTTATTTTTAGCCATCAACTTGAGAGAATTTTTTTTAAAAACTTTAATCATTTAATTCATTAAAAAAATTTCAATATATGGAATATTATCTACAAAAAAATATTTCAAAAGATGAAATATGTTCCATTTACTTTGAAATTTTGAATCACTAATAAATGTAATATAATGGTGAACGAGCGGCCAAGTGACCCTCGTTTGTTCAATTATCCTTCTATCAAATAACTTTAAATTTCAATGCTGCTAAAAAAAGGAGTATTGAATGCCTAGTAAAACTCTGAAAAAAATTCAAAATTAAAACCTCACCAATAAGCCACCGATCTTATTGGCAAATCCATGTGATTTAAACTTACAATTTTTATATAAGAGTAAAACCTCGATATAACTAGCCAACATTGCTTATTTCATTTATTTTTGGTACCTAATTACATGAAATATGCAAACTTTGGTTCGTAAACATCCGCAAAAGTACAAATTGGTTATGTTTTTAATTAGGGAGAGCATTTGGTAGTTTGGTATAAAAAAGATGTGAATGGTTTCTCAATTGAAAATCGACGTATTTTACTTTTGTGACACGATAGACACCCTCGTCAGTTTAGTGAAATCGGTTCGGTGTGTCAATTAGCTGACACGGTAAAGACGAGAAAAAAGAAAAGGTTGTGGGTCCCCAACCAATCTAGGTCATCTATTTATATATATTCTTCGGTAAATGGTTAGATAATGATATAAAAAACAAAAATAAGAACAAAATGATGATGAAGTGACGAGGGATTATTGGTAGGGATGTATCGATTGAAAATTAACTTTAATAATGATTAGGTGGAGCTGATATAACAATACTGATGAGAAGTGATAAACGTCACTAAAGACCATAAAGTAGTGATCAATAACAAACAAGACATTCATTACAACAAAAAATATTTAACATATTTTTTTGTTAATTTATAGACTTATACTTTCCTTTAAGAAACTTGGTAAAATTCGAAAAAAACTTACATACTTATACTTCGTAAGTGTTAAAAGATTATAGTTTTTCAAATTTTGCCACACTTTGAAATGGAAATGGATTTGCGCACTTGATAGAGATTTTTGTCTCTTGGGGGAAGTTCAAGGTTAGTTTAATCCTTTGCATGAGGTAGTTTATGACTATTTGAAATAGTTTAGGACTAATAAATAAAATATATTGAATTTTTTTTCTTCATATTTTCAAATATAAACAAATTACTCGTAATAAATATCGAGTTATATAAAAACCAATTAATTAAATAGAGACTTCGGTTTGTAAAAATTTGAAAAGTACAGCTTGGTTAAGTTAATTTTTAGTTAGGGAGTATCTGGTATTTTGGTATATAAGAGACCATAACAGAGTCATGTGTGAATGATCACTGACTTGAGAGCTCATCTTATATTTTCTTTATAAGCTGCAGCTTCTTCAGTACTGGCCGGTTGCAGATTCATTTTTTCATAATAAGGAGGGAGGAAAAGCTAGAAGCAGCTGCACATGGTGTCAAGAGAGCACAAGAAAACTGAACTGCATGAGAAGCTGCAACTTCTTAGATCAATCACAAAGTCTCATGCAGTAATATATTTCTCATTTCTATATATAATATATATATATATATATTATATATATATATATTCTCTGATAAATTCTTTCAATTCATTGGCTTCTTCATAATTAGATTTTATTTTCATCTATCTGCTTCAATAATCATAACAAAAAAAGAAGAAGAAGTGTTTTCTTGATTTCGTCTTTCTATCCGCAGTTTGATTCATGTAGCGAAAACGATATATAGATGTGGATTGATTATTTTATGTATGATTTAATTTACACATGCATATACTTGTTGCAGAGGAGTGATTCATCAATCCTACTAGATGCGTCCAAGTATATCGAAGAGCTCAAACACAAAGTACAAAGACTGAATCAAGACATAGAGAATGGACAAAGTTCAACCCACCAGAATTCATTGCCAGTGGTATATATATATATATGCATACATATGCTATATGTATATGTTATAATTATAATATTGAACATTTGAACATATACTTTAATATATGGCCTTATATTATATTATATTCTCTGATAAATTCTTTCAATTCATTGGCTTCTTCATAATTAGATTTTATTTTCATCTATCTGCTTCAATAATCATAACAAAAAAAGAAGAAGAAGTGTTTTCTTGATTTCGTCTTTCTATCCGCAGTTTGATTCATGTAGCGAAAACGATATATAGATGTGGATTGATTATTTTATGTATGATTTAATTTACACATGCATATACTTGTTGCAGAGGAGTGATTCATCAATCCTACTAGATGCGTCCAAGTATATCGAAGAGCTCAAACACAAAGTACAAAGACTGAATCAAGACATAGAGAATGGACAAAGTTCAACCCACCAGAATTCATTGCCAGTGGTATATATATATATATGCATACATATGCTATATGTATATGTTATAATTATAATATTGAACATTTGAACATATACTTTAATATATTATATATATATAATATATATATATATTATATATACTAATCTTCCTAATTACGCATGACACTCATCGATCTATATGAGTGTGAGAGATCATATATATATATGTATGCCTCTTTCTTTCTAAATAGTTGACATTTGTTATTGGATTTTCGGATGATATATCATTGCTTCTTTTTTAATTCAACTAGCACTTGATACTTTTGAAGTTGGACGTTTAGCGGTTGTTTAATTATGTACGTCACAACCAGGCCTAATAAAACACTCGATCTTCTTATTATTTGTCATTTATGAATCATGTTTGAATGTGAAGAAATATGTGTTGCAGGTAACTGTTGAAGCTATAGAAAAAGGAATACAAGTAAACTTGTACTTAGAAACGAGCTCCCCGGATCTACTGGTTTACGTATTAAAAGTTTTTGAAGAGATGAGTCTCAGTGTGTTGGATGCTAAGATTTCCTGTACTGGCGGCTTCCACCTAGAAGCAGTTGCAGTTGAGGTACTATATATACTCGTATATAGCTTATCGACTTCATTACCTTACAAATATAAACAGCAAGCTAGACAGAAAAAACCCATAAAATTAAGCCGTGTAATGTGGATTAATCACGTTTATTGATTTCATGTGTGAACTTGAATTACATATATATTCATCTTGAAAATTCATAAAAAGCGGAAAGTGTTTGATTGATCTTCGGTAACTAAGTGTTGAAATTTAAGATAAATTTTTTTTCTTGGAGTTTGGTTAAGTTTGGAATTTACCACGGATTAATTTTGTGTTCACAAAAGCCTATAGTATAATTCTTCTCCATCTATGCGAATCCACCTTATTGCTTAAGATGACCAGAGATCGAGTCATTATATTATATTGAATACCTGATTATATATTGCTCAATTAATCATGATCTGGAGGCAAAACATTTTATCATCATTATACAGTTGGCATTTTTAACTCTTGTTTGCGTTGAACTGAGAAAGTGTACTTCAATTCCTGCAGAATGAAGAAAACGGAGAAAGCATAGATGCACAGATGGTGAAACAATCAATCTTACATGCGATAAAAAATTGGAGTGAAAACGATGATGATCGTCAAGACTGATGATCAAGTAGTCGATCTTCTAGTTAGCTATATATATATAGTTTGATTAAATCAAACTAGTGCAACTAGCTCGAAGATGAAGATCCAATGGTGTTCAATTAAGCAACATATATATATAGCTAGAAAACCAAAACTATAAAAATAAGCTTGAAATTAATCCAAGTGAAGCCCCTTTGAATCCCTGTATGCATGTTCATATATATACACAAGTGTAGCCTTCTGGATATGGATTTTCAAGTAATTAAAACAAGTTTTTATTATTATTACAGTATTACGAGTATTACTTTTTCTCATATATACCAACCTTAATTTTAAGTTGTGTTTTCAAGACACAAACATATTTGTTAGTTTACTGTTCTTTTATTCTAAAGTTTATATATGCTCAGTCGACAGACTATGTTACATACTATACATATGTCTCAAGTGGAGCTAGAACACCCGCAACCTTGAGGTGGCAGAACATATATATTTTTTAAATTAGATAACATATTTTTTTATTTAAATAAAATGATCGAATAAAAAGATTTGATTGCCACAAGCGCGTTAATATTTATTTTTTTGGTAATTCATATTTGTAAGATAGATATATTTTCTTCGTCTCTTTTTATCTTCTAATAAATCATTAACTTATGGGTTTTATTGCTCAAACAAGACACTTTTCTTGTAGATTTACATGCATAGTTGCTAGTGTGATAATTCAATCATATAAACAAAAACGCACACCAGACTCTGAATATAGATATTTAATTAGAAGTAGTGCACGTCTGGATTTGAAGCTCATAAGTCACTTCTTCGATTTTTAATTTCCATAAAGGATGCCCTTGTAATTTGAACAGTCAAATGGGGGTTCTTGAGTGCAAACACATCAAATCTGGATGCAAAAACTATATCCTCCATGTTTTTAACAACAAAACTTAATGCAGTCTCCTTGAGGTTGCGGTTACAAGTAGTATCCGATACTTCTAAAATGTCTAGCGCATTATTCGCGTTGAGAATCTCAAGCATCCGGTTCTCGCAGTATTTCTGTAAAAACGTGATCTCGTATTTGTCTGCTGCGATCGATAATGAATAGAGATGTTTATCTAGCTTTTCCTTGACCAAATCACCACTATAAAGGAATTCCAATAAAGCTTCCACTTCGTCGTGGCTTAGTTCAAGGAGGGTGATGGTGTCATTTGGTGCAGCTTTGCATCCATCCGAGTCTAGCATGTTTCTGAATATACTCGACCGTGTTGCCTGCATAAATTAAATTATTAGATTGCCATCTGTTTGTCCGGTTAATTATAAAAGTGTAGTTTGGAGGGAACACCTTAATCCCCGGACATAGGCGGAACTACAACCAAGCTAGGGTAGCTCGGGCTACTGGTCCACTATATCCGTGTAGTGTAATTTTTTTATAAAAACGATGTATTCTTTATTGGTGCTACGGGTCAAAATAATATGGGATACCCGTCAATGTTACTGATTCTAAACTTTCGAAAGATTATCCTAATAATAAAACTCATAAAGACCTACTTGTGCAAGTAACTGATATATGAAAACTACCAAAGTGCCAAAAACTATTAAAAATAGCCAAAAATCCTAAAAAATTTGCTAAAATCATAACAATTTAGTCGATATCGTTATGTTACATCAATATAAAGACAAGGATAAAAAAAAATTGTGCTACCCGTCCCTTTCAATCCTGGTTCCACCACTGTCCCCAGAACCGCATTGGTTCCGATACGAGCAGGCCGCACAACTGCATCTGTATTGTCCGGTTAATTATACTTGACTACTTAAAGTATAGGTTAGGTTTAGACTTTAAATTAGTTAAGTCCAACTTGGCAACTGGCCCGATTAAGGCCTATATAATCTTTGTTAGTAATACATAATAACCTACAAGATTTTTCAATATTTACTACTCGTAGTATTTAGCAATACTTAAGTTATCATTTTAGCAAGCTAAAAGTTGAATTATATATTCTTTAGTATGTCAGCTTGAATAAATTGGCAATAGTTATGCACAAAACCATACAGTATTTAGATTGATTTGGGCTAGCTAGCTCATATGAATTTAACCCAGAACACTTAATACATAGGCATACCCAAAGCCCAAAACAGAAGCTACTCAAAATTATACATCACCAAGTGCATATCCTTCTAAGTTATTTGTAAAGGTTTAAGCCATAACAATACGCTATACTTTTTGTGTTTATAATACGATAGACATCAAATAATTTAATTTGATACACACCAAAGTTTAAAAGTTTTTACATAGATGACATTGACTCATATCCATTCGATATGTTGTACAGTAATATATCCATTTAATTTGTACAAAATCCCTAAGTTGTTTGACTGTAACGGAGGAGAATGTAGACTTAATACCTATCTTCGTCATTATTAAAAACAAAAAGCAAAGCAAGCAAAGGATGTTACCTGAAGGAATGATCACTCAACAGCGATGGAAAATAGATGAAGAAGAGGAACAGTGGAGGGAAAAAGGGAAGCAAAGAGTAAAGGAAAGTGTATTTAAGGAAGTAAAATGGCGTGTTTTCCAAAGCAGCCCCTAAACCGTTCGATCAAGGGTTAATTCCCCCACTTGAGGTCAAAATTAAATACATAAAGCCACCTAACTCCCAAAGTTTTTACTTTTACCCCTCCTAGAAAAGGTCACCTACCTTTGGTCCTCAAAATTCAAGAAAAGTGTATATTTGGTCCTTCGAAAAGAACGTACAGGAAGATTGGCGCATATGAGTATAGTCTAAAATCATAGCCTTGGTAGTCTATGACATTAGACTGTGGGGCTTAATGGTGTACCCCTCTGATTCATCGTACGAAGGTTATAAAGCACGAAGCATTCCTACGAAGGGCTCTGGCCCGGAGGTGTTTAAATCAATTAAATGGTTAGATTAATATAAATCTCTTCCCAAAGACAAAAAGATATTTACCAAAGCTAAGCATATCTGACTCTAATTAGGATAATTATGTTAAGAAAGAGATCGGATAACTATGACAACTAAATCTAAGAAGGAAGGGAAAACCCCTAACCTTCTCCTCCAAGAAACCTTCTCATATAAAAGGAGAAGGATTTCTCCACATAAGGCACGATCTCAAATCGGCCGAAAACCCTAACACTCATTCCTGGCGTGAAGAGGCATTGCCCTACCTTCGGGGAATCGCCAACAACCCTAAACCCTTTTCCAATCCATCCCAAAAGAATCTTCTTCATTCGCAAAGCACACGACGCAGTTTGGTGCACAATCACTAATTACTAAAGGTGGAAGAAAAGATTCACGAGTAACAGAGTCAATGAGATGGAATGATTGATTTAGGTAAATAAGTTAGATAATTAGAAATATAGTGTTTGTAAAGCCTGGAAATGTCCATGGCTGAATTGATGATGAATTGTATACGATGGTGATTATTAAAGTTTAGAGGTGAGGCCCTCTTCTTTTTTTTTTATATTTTATTTGCAGTAGTAGAGGCATTTCCCATGAGTTGAAAACAAGGGGGAAAAGTAATACCAGTAACGCTCTATGTGCAGGTATGGAAGGAGCATCATCACCGGGCTTTATAAGAATATCCGTATGAATTTGATCTCTAAATGCAACGCTAAATCCACTTAAAAATGCCAACTTTTGATTACTTTCTTCTTCCAACTTCTTCATCTCTTTCATCCATTTCAATGAACTCATAAATCCCTGCAAATTTTCAAGATTTTATTAATTAAATCCAAACCAATTCTCATTTACATGAAACAGTTAGTAATGATTGATGATACCAATAATGCAATTCAAGAAAATAATTTCACAAAGCAAATACAAACTGACAATGATTTTGATGCGGAAAAAGGTAAGATCACCAAAAGAAAACTAATATCAAAATATCAAATAGCAGAAGATTGAATAGGTAGGCTTGTTTTAAACTTTTTATCGGATCATGTTTTAGTTAATAAAACTTACTACATTATAGGCTTATAAAATGTTTCTACTTAAATTAATATTACCATATTCGGGCAGCGGGCTGCTCAACCTTTTGGGCCCAATTGTTAATGGGATCTCAAATTTAAGGGCCCAATTGTAATGGGATCTCAAATGTAAGGGCCCAATTGTTAATGGGATCCCAAATTTACCCGCAACGATAACGACCGATATCGTGTTTCAGTCTATCGACTCCTAATTTTCTTTTCCTTTTCTAGTTTCCATTTTCTTTAGGGAAGGCAAGTGGTTTAATTGGAATGAACGTTTTAATTCTTTACCTAAGAACTAAATCACTAATCATCGTAGTTTATATTTTACGAAGACTTATTTTTGAAATTATTCATGCAATTGTTGTTTATATTTACATGAAACTGTTTTTGTAATTATTATGTAATAGTTTAGCTCGTTAGGGTGCATTTAGTTCAAGAAAATGTTTTCTAGTTTCCATTTCCAATTTTCTAGAAAATGAAAAAGTTTTTCATTTCTAGAAAACCTTTGAAAATTTTGAAAACGCGTTCAAAATAAAAGATGCAATTTTCATTTTTTCATCTTTGAAAAGTAGAAAACATGTTCAAATTCACTTGTTTTTGTTTTCTATTTCTCCATCTTATTAGCTTGAAAAACAGAAAATAGAAAACGGAAAACAAAAAAAAATAGTTTTCTAATTTTAGTTCAAAAAGTGGAAACAAGGATTTTTGTTTTCTTGGAAAATTGTTTTAGGAAAATGCAATTTGAATGCATTTTCTGTTTTCCTTGTTTTCTTGGAAAACAGGGGGAGTTTTCTCGAACTAAACGCGCCCTTAGTTATGAAGAGATTATGGAAAAAAGATACTTATTTAAGAAATAAACAATGACTTGAAATTATATGATATATTTCATTATACATGCAACAACTTTGGCAATATTGATGAACTTTTTACTTGTATTTGAAAGGCACAACTTTTTATTATGGCACGGGGCCGCCGAAATTTATGGGTTGTCCTGTTAATTTTCTTGCTTATTGCTTCTCTTGAGTTTACGAGTAGTTTTGAATTATATATAAGCTAAAAGAAAACCACCTTAATATTCCTAAGGACTTAATAACACATCACACATGGACGCTGGACATCTCAGAAACTATAGCTTTAATGATTTTATTCTTATACAGTAGGTGATTACATCGTAATAAAATAACGTACTTTGAATATTTTACCTTGGAAGAATTAGGAACCGAAGGATCACTAGAGAATTTCCCGGAAATCTTATGATCATCGGTCTTGTTTGTCATGGCGATAATACTTTTGGCACCTTCATAACAAGCTACGCATATGGTGTTCCTTGGAGGCCTCAGATTATAAGGCATGGCGCTACATATCGAACAATCCATTCTCTAAATATCTAAATGATGATAATCAATGAAGATGGAGATGAATGGCTAGCTAAGAGCCTAAGAAGAAGTATTAACAAAGAGATGGTGTGTTGGAGGATGCTTTCTTAAGTTATTATATATGAAAGAATCTACAAAAGGAAGCAATTATAATATTGCTTTAGTAATAAGCATATATTAATTAAAAATTACATTAATGCAGATATAATAATTAGTTAATATTTCCCTATTCGAAATATAGTGATAGCTTCCTAAAAGGTATACTTTTTCCTTTATAAGTTGATCTTTCAAAAGTTTGGGATAGTGTAAATATAATGGATTTACAAAAACACCCTTGTGCCGAAAACTCTGTTAAAGTTCGTTGTATAAATATCGGTTATGTTTGTTTCTGGGTATCATTCTCTGTTATTATTTTGCCTTTTAAAAAGTTTGATACTTTGATAGTTTGATATATCTTGATTTTGAATGTAAAATTTAAACCGGAATATTCGGTGTTCATAAATAATTATTTTATGACATACTTAAAAGCAATAGTAACAGCATTCATAGCACAAAAGTTGTAAAATATATACTCATATGATTATCATCCATTATAGTAACTCATTTCTTCCCCTATTTTTCCATTATTCATCTGCTTTTCTCTATTTTAGAACACCCCAAGAGCACCTCCCTATTCTTCCCCTATTCTTCCACTATTCATCCATTATTTTATTATTTCATTTTCACAAAATTAAACAAACACATTTTATTATTATTGAAACACATAACATTACTTAAAAATAAAATATTACATCCTAAAAACACATTAGCCTACAAATTAAAACTAGAACATTAGGCTAGGAATTAAAACAAATTAATCTACAATACGAGAACCTAAAGTGACCCAAAATGCGGCCCGTACTTATCCATCAACGATCTGCGCGAAGCCTTGATCATCTCCAACTCCTCTTCGGATACACCGGTGGGAATCGGTTGCTGCAGAAGCTTAAATGCCTCGACCACCTTCTTTCGGAAGCGATAATCCTCTCTTTTCTTCCGCTCCTCCTCTGATTTCACCCGATCCTCATCAATTTTTCTTACAGCTTCTTTTTGTATCAAGAGCATTTGATCAAGCTTGTTCAACGCCATTTCTGATCCACTCGAACCACCACGGCTAGAAGTCGCATCTGAACCACTCGACAACTTCCGACTAACATTACGACCCGGTGGTTTCCTAATTGGGTCGTCTCCAAACAACTGATCTAACGCCACATTCGGGTCCACACTCGTATGCACCCCAAAGTGTGCCTCATCATCACCCAAATCGAGATAATCAGCTACGCTCCGTTTGGCAATACTATGGTCTTGCCAAAACTTGGGAGCATCTTTCAGCACCTCATAACACTCCTCATGCTGAAATTGGGTCGGACCATGAAGCTGTTAATAGTGCTCATGAGCGGCATTGTAAACATGTCTTTCGTCTGCGCCGCTCTATCGTCCTTGCTCGAGAAGTTTCTTCAGAATTGCTCCAAACTGCTTACAACCTTTCTTTATCTTGTTCCATTTCCCTTGTAGTTGACTCTTGTTGCGCTCTCCCGCCGGGCGGTGCTCGTTGAACCACTGGACCACTTTAGCCCAAAACATTGACTCATCTTGGCTAATCCCCACAACTTAGTCATGTGAAGCATGTGTCCACGCCTGAGACAACAAAACCGCCTCCGCATTTGTCCACTTCTGCTTCTCCGCCATTTCCTTCCCTTTTTTTGTCAATCGCATGGGCGGTGCAGGAACTTCTGCAATTTATTCATCTACAGAGGGGACACTAGTTCGTGCCGGTTGAGAAGATTTCTCACCTGTTGGCCTCTGGAATTGTTGCTGCGCAGCTTGAAATTCACGAAATTGTTGCATTAGCTGCCACTGTTGATATTGTTCATTAAACAAGTTCGAATTTAACAAATTCGAAAACGATTGGTTCATCGAACCAAAGCTGCTTGATTGCCCCATCATATTTGGAGACGACATGGACGGGGGAGATCCCATTGGAAGAGCTCCCATATGAAGCAACGCGTCAAAATCGTGATCGATAGTGTTGTTGAATCGAGATGTCGACGGTAGTGGTGAATATAGATTTTGGTTTGAAAAGTTTTCATTTTGGTTTGAAAGGTTTTTGTTGATTCTCCTAGGCATTTTGGTAGATGAATTGTGGAGAGAAAGTATAGATTTTGAGTAAGAAATTGAAAAATGGTGATGAAATGTGAAGAAATGGTGGTGGTTTAAATAGGAAAAAAAACTAAAAAAATAAAAAGAGGAGGAGCGGGGTGTTGGTGTGAAACCAACGGTCAAATTAAAAAAAAAAGTTTTATTTATTTATTTAAGCAACGGTCAAACGAAAACGGGCCCCACAATTCAACCAAAACGCGCGTCTAAGTTTAGGAGGAACCCCCGGACGCGACCCTCGACGCCGGCCGTGCTAGTTGCGTCTTTGGCCGGTCCGGCATCGGACGGCGTCAGACGTGGGCTTAGACACACTATAAGGACCGGCCTTAAAGGAAAATCAAATCTTTAATATTAAAAGTCAAAGTGCTATAGTTACTATAGTAAGTAGTAAAAGTAGCAATTTATTCTAATATGTCTTTTCCTAACTGGTCAACAAAAAATTAGAGACAAAGAGAACTTCTACAATGTTTGCTAAATTTTGAGTTCAAAATTGTACACTTAATTTAAACGTTCAAAATTTAATTTAACATTTAGGAAATGGTTGCGGACTTACATAGATATTGAGTTAAAATATGCACATCTGAAACAAATGAAACAAAGAGTCGCAATCGTATGGTAAGCTATATAGAAAAAGTTTCGGTCCTACACCCTTTATGCCATTTATCTCTTTTTTTTTTCTTGTAAATGTGACATTTCTCTCTTTTCAAATACGAGGAAAGATTTGTTGTTGGTCACTTGGTTGTAACTTGAGAGTCGAACAAAGGGAATAATAGTTGTTGGTAAAGGGTAAGATTGTCAATTATTGTGAAAGATTATGTGGTGAAATAATTTATAAAGTAGGCCCATATCAATAGAGTGGTTAGCATTTAGCAAAGAGAAACCTAAAAAAGAAAGAGGAAAGTGGAAAAAGACATCCCAGCGTTAACACAGCAAACATGTGGTAAGCTAAGCACGTCTTTTATTACACCTTAAACGTTCCTAAATTTTTTAAAATTAGCCCTTACCTTTTAATATGAACATTTAAGTCCAGCCTGTCCACTTCAAACAAATCCCAAAATGATTAGACTAACTGCAAGATTCGTTTTATTTAATTATATAAACACCCATGGCCCAATATATATACTTTGGTTCACGTAATATATGGCGCACCGTGATATTGACCGTGAAAGTAAACATTAGCTTTTATCTATATCTTGACGTTAAAAACACTACTATTGATGAGTAAATTAGTAGTCAAAAGTTATATGTTTTTGAAAAGCAAATGTAGTACATCGTTTGATAATTTACATAATTGTTACTTGAAGCCACATTTTTTTAGGCCAACACATAAACAACTAAGCTATAAGTCCTGTTAACACAAACGAGTCATATGCCCGCATAATGCGGCAGCGATGTTGGTAGTGGTGCTGAGTGATGGTGGTGGCGGCGACGGTGACGGATGGTGGGGGCGACAATGGTGGTAAATGTAAAAATAATTAATGTTAAATGAGGCAGTGTAGATATTTTAAGCATTGAGGGGTTTATGTTGTAAATTATTTCATTAAGGGTATTATATGTATATTAGGTAGAGATGTTTAAATTAATAAATAAAGAAAATGAGTATTTTTGGTAGTTTAAAGTTGTAATTTGAGATTTGGGGAGAGAGTTCTTCTTTTATATAAGAGCATAGAATAGATAATATTATCTATTCAAACTCAAACTTAATTATTACAACATTTACAAATTGACAAGCGCCTGAAATTAGCCAGTAAAATTTTCAGTTATATATTGAAAAAGTTGAAAGTAACGTCTACAATATACTTTATCAATAGGCAAATTTTATATATCATTATATGGTAGTATGGTGCACATTGCATATTTGTTTAATTCAATTGAAATTGAAACAGAATGATGCTTGATTCTTACAAAATTAAAGGGCCCGATATGGTTAAGTACTTAAGTAGTGAGCAGCTAAAAATACATTCGAGTAGCCCATGTACAGCGGCCCAGAAAATAACATCACATTTCAATAAAAATTGTCAAATTGATCTAACGAAATTAGATCATTTCATCAACGCCAGCCACTTGCACGGATCCAAAGCGCCTTCTCCTGATGTTTAACTTAAAGAAATTTATGTTAACTAACATTAGCATGGTATCCGTGCTTTACGATGAACACAATTGACAAGGCTGACAATTTTTTTGAATGGGATAACAGGGGCAATTTTTTTGATTTTAGCTAGATGATGATAATGTGTTGTGGTATTAATACACAATATGATATTGATATAGAGGACTAAATATCATAAATATATTATGGTGCCAATTTTATCATTAATTAATAGGTTGCTAATTTGTTTATAGAAACATGAGTGGTATATGCTAAAAATGTGAAATGAAATTTGACAAAATAAGGGTAGTTGGACTTTTTTCATCTCCAAAAAACATAACATTCAACAGGGATTGTAATTTATAATAGGGAAGATTACGTAAAACAAAGTTGAAAAAACTTGAGGTAACGGTAACCAACTCTTATAATGATTGATTTTCGTGTTTTTTTTATATGTCCACACTCCACAGGATAAAATATTTCGATCGGTTGTTATTCTCAAAAAGAGTTTATAAGTCACAGCCTCAAATACCTGCTTATTAAGTAGCATAAATCAAATTTTGATATAAATTCCGGCAAATTAAACCAAAGGAGTGACAACATAGTATTTTAAATGATAGTTATATAATAAAATTTACCAAGAAAGGAAATATTTGGGTGCATTATTTAGAAACTATATATATATATATATATAGGAGGAGTTATTTGAGAACTCCTAAAAAAAAGAACCCAAGAACTCCTCTACACCCTTGGATCAAAGAAAATGGATGGACAAAATTAAAAATAAAAAACCCCTCTCAACACTAGAGGGTATTTTCGTCAGCTCTTTTTTTTTCTCTCTCTACTTTAATAGAATTCTATCTAATTCACTAAAAAACTTTTATCTCACAAACCGTAAATCGTTAGACGAAAAGAAAAGCATGAGTAGTCTTAGAATTTCGTCCTCTTTCATTAGAGATGCGATTCGATATACTTTTGACGACTTTTTAAATTTCGTTTTTTTTCCATCACGTTCATTTTACACATGTGTAAGTTGTACTTACCCATGGGCAGGTTGTACTTACCCCTAATACATCCCGCTCTAGGGTTTAGGGTTTGAAGGTCGAGGGTTAGCCGAGGCTAAACCCTACAACTTCAAACCCTAAACCCTAAAGGGTACCCTAAACCCTAGAGTGGGAACCCTCATCCGTTTTAGGTTTTTAGGGTTTAGCATTTAGGGTTTAGATTTTCCAGGGTTTTTAGAAAGTAGCTTCCCCCTCGGATTAGAAATTAAGCTTTAGGGTTTAGCATTTAGGGTTTTACAATGCGTCCTCATCATTTTTGAACTTTATAAGTAACTTACCCATGTGTAGGTTGTACTTACCCATGGGCAGGTTGTACTTACCCATGGGCAGGTTATACAACTCACAAGTTCCAGGTCTTTCCTACACATGTGTAGGTTGTACTTACACATGTGTAGTATGAACGTTTTGAAAAAAAACGAAATTTAAAAGGTCGTCAAAAGTATATCGAATCGCATCTCTAATGAAAGAGGACGAAATTTCAAGACTACCCATGCTTTTTTCCCGTCTAACGATGTACGGTTTGTGAGATAAAAGTTTTTTAATGATTTAGATATTTTTTGATTTAATAAGAGGAGAGAGAAAGAGAGAGCTGGACAACTTTTTTAATAATGACAATCATGCCCTTCCTGATCTTGATGAATGCAGGGCTGAGATTGGTTCTCGCGTTTCTTTTTTTTAAGTGATTCTCAAAATAACTCACCCCTATATATATATAGTAGACTTTGATGCCAAGATAGTGACCATCATCTTCAGCTTAATTGATTAGATCAAAAGATCATCACACATTAATTTCTAGGCCAAAGTACTTTTTTCGTCCCTGTGGTTTTTCGAATAAGCACTTTTCATCCTCGCCGTTAACTTTTGGCTAAAATCATTCTGTGGTTTACATTTCGTCCTTGGATCCGTTAACCCCCTCACGTGCAAGACACGTGAGGGGCATTTATGTCTTTTCACCCATCTTCATGGTTTGTCCCTATGGTTAAGTGCAAAATTCGTCCTTATGGTTTGTCGTTTTTGCATTTTTCATCCTTGTATTTAACAAACCTGCAAACAAAAATTTAATCAAAAACCAAAACAAACTCAAATCAAAAACATATATATACCTACATATGAGGATCTAATTTAATACCGGCCGGTACGACTAATTTAATTTAATTTATTTTTTTAATTTTTTTTATAAAACATACTACAATTTAACGAAAATAGTCAAAATATAATTACAATTCACTCAAAAATAATACCAAATAGGTACTTTATAACAAAATATAAGAAAGTTCACAAATTACAAAAAAATATAACATTAAAGTATTATAAAAATAATGTTTAAAAAAATTCAAAAAATAAAAAATGAGAATACCAGAACGGTAATACCGAAAATACCGGAAATAGTTGCACCGGAGTACCCTCCGATACCGGTATTACGAGTAATACTACAGGTATTTAAAACATTGTATGTACGTGTTTGCATTTGAAAGTGATTGACCAGATCCTCAAATGTAGGTATATAGGTTTTTGTTTTGTTTGGATTAAATTGTTATCTGTAACTTTTGTTTGTTTTGTTTTGTTTGAAAAGTTTTTGGATTTGTTAACGGCGAGGATGAAAAATGCAAAAACGACAAACCATAGGGACGATTTTTGCACTTAACTCTATAAAAAGACGAAAATGCCCCTCATGTGACTTGCATGTGAGGGGGTTAACGACAAAGTTATAACGGCAGGGACGAAATGCAAACCACGAGGATGATTTTAGTCAAAAGTTAACGGCAAGGATGAAAAGTGCTTATTCGAAAAACCACAGGGACGAAAAAAATACTTTGGCCTAATTTCTAAGATCATCACATATTAATTTATTGGTCTCTAGTTTCGATGGCTGTGGTGATCAGCTGCCATCTTCTCACGATGGTGGTACAGTGCCGCCCCAGATAACACGATCAATGTCAAAGCTTGTGCATGCATCCTACAAGACCAAAACCAAAACATTAAATATTCCACAACGGAACCAATCTGTATAATACTCGTATAGGGGGTTTATTAGCAGTTATTCGATAAACATTCATTTAAAGCATGAAGTTTGTAAAAAAAACTATTATGAACTTATATATGTAATCATCGTATAATAACTTTTGAACATTTTCATTGATCTCTTACTATACTTAAAAAGAGTTAATTATGATAATTAACTTGATATAAGGTCGATATTTCGTGAAATTTTAAACTTCGGTGTTAGTATAAACAAGATAAAAAACAATGTTTGACAAATGAAAACCGAACAAAAATTAAAGGGTGCACAAGATGAAAAAGATATCGAGAATGAAAGTAATTTAATTATAGCAACGTACCTAGCATGAATGAGCCTAAGACTCGGCTTTAATGGAGCCGTCTTAGAACTTGTGTAAGCCATTGATGCTCCAACAGTTGTTGCCCATATTGTTCCTATACATAGGTAATTAAGAAGTCAGTGATTAAGTTCGATGGTTTAATAAGACATTAAAAAAAAGTGTTTTTTTTTTTATAAAAAAAAAAAGAAAAGAAAAGAAAGGTAAAGTAAAGTGACTAACCAATGCTTGCGAGCTTGTGCTTTGAGACCCAAGATTGTAAGCCTTCCATTATTAGATATTAATGTGTTTGAAATTGTTGAGTTAAATTGTTTTTTTGAGGATGAATGTGAAGTATGAAGTGGGTTGGTATATATAGGGGTGAATTATATAGGGATTTGGGTGTTTTGGCCCATTGTTTTTCTTTTTTACCTTTTTATCCTACAGTGAAGTGTGGCAAAAAACCGGTTACAATAAAGGACAAAACTTATCCGGTTTCAAATTTCAGAAGTTCTTTGATAGTTGATGCAAACCATGTTCGACCCTTCAACTTTGATAAGTTTTTAACTAACTACCGGTAGTTTTTTTGAATTTCAGGTACAAGGAAAGAAATAACCGGGGGAAATGGTTGAAAGTTGATAAGATCCGCTGGTTTTGATTTTTTACATATTTACACCAAAGATGTTCTCCAAGGAAGTTATTAGTCTGCTTTAAAGAATAGCATTTTCATGTCAACTTAAATTAAAATATAAACAATTTTATCATAATAAATAAAAATAAATTCTTTTGTTTATCATTTATGTAAGCTTGCTGTTAAAATTTTAATTTTTTTTTATCTAAGGCTACACGTCTACACTCTACAACATTTTATCCGTACGATATGAGGTTTGAACTTGGATTGATCGGTCTTATCTATCATCTGCCTAGAAACTATAACTAAGTGGTATGTGTGGATCATTTATTGTACTTCCCATTATAGCTCAAGTGTGAGCACCAGCTTTACATGTTGGAAGGTCTCGAGTTCGAGACATGGAAGACATTTGAAGGAATTTCACAATAAAGTCTCCAGTGAAGCAGGTTTGAGTCCGCTTCGGGCGGTTTAGTTGGGAGTTTCTCCTCCTACTAGGTATTGAGGGTGAGGGGGCTCTCTAGCGCGGATCCGGTTAAGTCAACGTAAGTTTCTCCTCCTACTAGGTATTGAGGGTGAGGGGGCTCTCTAGCGCGGATCCGGTTAAGACAACGTAAGTTAGATCCCATGTTGCGAGCAAATGATCCACACCTTTCAAAAAAAAAAAGTGTATGTTATGATATATGCAACTGGTTTTTATTTGTATTTTCAATTCCAGAATTACTATGTCTTGATTATTAGGTATATAATTCATCATAATCGATAGAGAAGTGATATTAGTATGACAAATATTGATTTATTTACCACTCAATACAACTTTTATAACACATTATATGACTAAATAAAACACGTATGTA
>CM067171.1:30402455-30420998 GCA_034093135.1 Erigeron breviscapus
ATGTATTGTAAACGTATTTATTCATTGTAATCATTCGACTAATGATAAAGGAATTCAGATTTATATCTCCTGTTCATATTGATTTCGTGTTCATATATATGTGATTCATTCAACCTCAATAACGATTATGTTTGGATTCCGCACTTACCATAGTCGTAGGATACATACTTATTTGTATTATCTTGATTTCGCACAACCTTGTATTTTATTTAACATCATAAATAAAATACACCATTGAAAAATACATAATGTTCCACTTTACTTGTTTATTGCTTTAAGTCTTGCATTACTTTGTTTATATATTCTTGCATTTATTTACAAGTAATACTAGTCCATTCTAGTGATTATTAGACTTGTTGTATTTTACACTTCTAGGTTAACCATCGTATTTAAGGGACGCACACAGACATACTGGATGAGCATGGCCAGCTATCCAGAAAGGGAACAATCTACATGAGCAGGCTGACAGACTCATGGAGATTCTTTTTCACTCATATAGTTGAATGTTTGGGAGGCAGTTCTGGAGGACTTGACCAGATAAATCAAACACATCTTCAGATTGCTTACTGCCTCTGGTTCGGATACAGAGTGGATTTTGCCCAAATTTTATTTGATGATCTGGTAGAGCGTCTTAAGGTGAAAGGTAGAAAAGCATTTGTACCTTATATTCGTTTCCTTTCACTAATTTTCAAAAGAGCTCTAGGTGACCAGTATGATTATGAAACCACTCACTTTTCTGTATGTGAGTATATGCGTGATCTGACCAACCTTAGATCTCCACCAAATGAGGTAAATATCCCTCAGACCATGCTTAGCTTCCAAAGGGAAGAAAACGATGCTTCATCATCTGATGAGCCAGAAGAGGCTCCAGGAGGGAACCAGGTTGGTGAAGGACCCTCTGGAGTCCTTAATGTTGAAATTGTGCAACCAGTAACCCAGGTAGCTCCTGAAGTTCAGCAGACCTCTAATGTTACTCGACCCAGAACTTCCAGACGCCTTAGAAAGGGTGGAGTTCAGGTAAATCCGAATAGAGCTGAATCAAGCCATCCAGGTGACATAATGAATGAAGATGGGTCACTGATTGTTGAGCAGATAGAGAATGTTGTACATGATGTTGAGCAGGTAGAAAATGTACAGGTTGTTGAGCAAGAGACTGGTGAGCAAGATGCTCAGATAGATTTAAATGTAGAAGTTGGTGATCAGACAGATGATCAGACAGTTGGGACGGCTCCAGATTGGGATGAGGTAGATTCCCCAATGTCTGAAGGTAACATGTTTGATGTGAATATGAATTTCCTGGGTGATGAAGTAGAAAATGTTGTCACATCTGTTATTGCTTCAGTCACCCAACCACTTACTGAAATGCCACCACCACCAGAATCAATTACTGCACCACCACCACCACCATTTTCAATACCAATAAACACTCCATATTTCAATCCACCCTCAATTCAAATTTCACAAAATCAACCACCACCACTTGAAACTTCAATTAATTTTCCTGAACACCGTGGGCTGGACTCCATTGTTGTAACTGCTGAAACTTCCACTGAAGGGGTCCAGGCACAAGTACCTTCGGTTACCAGATTGGCTTCTGGATTGGCACCTCCCAGTGGTTTCTCCACTTCGTCTTCAGCCGAGGTCCAAGGCCTTTTAAGTAAGGTGGCGGACCTGGAGAGATCACTCCAGTCTTCATCATAGGTTGTTTCTGATTTCAAATCTCTTTTATCGAATAATCTTTCATCAGAAATGAATCTTTTTGCTGGTAACGAGAAGTTGGTGTTTGAGAAGTTGAATGAGCTGGTACTGGCCACAAATAACAATTCTGAAAATATCAAAGTGGCAGTCCAGGGCTTAGAGGCAAACTTGGTGAAATCTGTTCAGATTGCAGTAAAGGCTGAAGTTGTTCAACCACTGACAGGTCTGACAGATGAAGTTCAGAAGTTAATCACCAGGATAAGTAATTTGGAGAGTAGGCCAACACTTGATCAGAATGCTGTTGTTAGCACCATCAGTGATGAATGTGCTAAGAAGTTCAGACATGGAATGTTAAAAGAAATTACTGAAGAAATTTCTGGGTCTGTTCTTAGAACCATTCAAGATGGGTTGTTGCCACAGGTGGTAAACATGATTAATAATGAAATGCCAAAGCACTTGCCTCAAGAAGTTCAGATAATTAAGAAGGAAGTGACTGAGCTTAGGAAGACTGTGAACATCACAACTCCAGTGGCTGGAAGAACTTTTGGTGCTACTGACAGGTACATGCTTGAACAGTTGTGGAATGATCTCAAGTCAAGAACTGGTGATCATTCCAAGGGGGAAAGGTCTGAGAAGAAAGAGCAGGTTATTGAGAAAAAGAAAGAAGTGGTTGCCAGTGCTATTGAAAAGGCATTTGGCACTGAAGAAAGTGTGTGTTAGGTCCAGATTTACTGGACTCGCTCCAGACTCGACTACTGGAGCCTTACTGAAGATCTGTCCAGAAACGTGTTCTACTGGACCTACTCCAGACTTGGAATCTGGAGTCCTTCTGAAGATTTGTCCAGAAATAATGGAGACCAGTGAGCAAATACTTGTATAGGAAATCTGGAGTATTCTCCAGATTAGCTCACTGGACTTCACCCCAGTCCAGATCTACTCTACTGAGACGTTCTCACTGAAGTCAAAGACTGAAGTCAGAATAAAGAAGACTGACAAATGGCGGAGTCAACTGGAAGTCTTACCAGATCTGTACACTGGAGGATTGTCAGTGTTCTAGACCCTACAAGTCTGAACACTGATATCGAGTAATTGACTTTTGCCTTTACACACTTTCCAAAGGACAATCCACTTGTTCTTTACCAAAGTTTATACGTGTGTAAAGGTGGTTGGTTAAAAGAATAAAATCATATCAATATGACTTTATCCTTGTACCATTAACCAATGCATTTAATGTTCTTGTCGGATCATTAAATGCATGCAACCATATTTGTACGGCACAAAGTTCACTGGTGAATTTTGTTGCCTATAAATACAAAGTCATTTCCTTGAGAAAAATACTTTAAAGCATACATTAGCATTAGAGTGAATTTGTCTAAATACTCTCGATCTTAAACAGAGATACTTCACAACTTTAAGTATCTCGATCCAAAAGAGTTATTTGACAAATATAGATCATTTGTAATTCATAGGTTGTTAGGATACATACTTATTTGTATTATCTTGATTCCGCACAACCTTGTATTTTATTTAACATCAAAAATAAAATACACCTTGAAAAATACATAATGTTCCACTTTACTTGTTTATTGCTTTAAGTCTTGTATTACTTTATTTATATACTTGCATTTATATTTAAGTAATACTAGTCCATTCTAGTGATATTAGACTTGTTGTATTTTACACTTTCGGGGTTAACCATCGTATTTAGGGACTCACATTTGGTATCAGAGCAGAAGGCTAAACATTGCCTAGATCTGCTTCTTTGATGGCCACCCCTGAAAATATACAAGGAAGTTTTAATTTTGGTCCCGATCCTAATGTTAATGTTAATGATCAAAATAATGAACCACCTATTGTTAATAACACTAATCCACCACCTCCTCCTCCTACTCCTGCTTCTCCACACGTGCATGTGCACTATTCAAACAATCATGTTCCTAAATTCAGTGGGAACAGTGATGAGTTTGGTATGTGGAAGGCTAGGATGGTATTACATATCACTGGTATTGAGAGGAACATGATGAAAATCTTAAATGAAGGTCCTTATGTCCCTACATCACCTCTCAATCCCCTTCTTGATCCTTCTAGATCTAGAAGAGAAAGGGAAAAGAGGGAGGAACATTGGTCAGAAGAGGAGAGGAGATTGGTGAATCTAGACACCCTTCTCAAAAACATGATCCTCGGGGCCGTTCCAGAAACCCTAATTTCCACACTAGTTCTTTTTCCTAGTGCTAAAACCATGTGGGATGAACTTCTAAACCAGCATGAAGGAGGAGATGACACCATTGTCACCAGAAAGGTCATATAACATGTCTTTCTTGCACAATGTAAACCAACTCTTTCTTCATCTTCAATTCAATTAGATTTGCTAAGGATGCGTCTAACGCTTGACAAAAGTTAATATCTTCCCTAGAAAGGAAAGGGGTAGTTCAATCCGAAAATTTACGATCAATTCATTTTATTCTATACTCGATAAGTACCAATACGCAATGGGAGGGTTAATGCCATTTTATATGAGCAAATGTGCCCATACTTGTTTATCATTAGAGGACATTTAAACGTTAATTTTCAAAATTACAGTGGAAAAAGAAATACGTCTCCTTAAACAAGAGGTATGAGTCATTTTTTGCTCAGCCTAATGAGTCTCTCACTGGTACTTACACCAGATTTATGAGTATCATAAACCAGTTGAGAGGTCTTGGAGTTGAGAAGGATAAGGATATACTTCTGGAGAAATTTTGTGATATTCTGCCCACCAAATGGTCTCACATGATCCTGGTCTTACGACAAGGTAAAACTCTGCACACACACACTCTCTCAACTCTTTATGCAGCTTTCAGGTACACTGAAGAAAATCAAGCTCAGAGAGTGGTGGCAGAACAAGATGCTTATAACCATGCCTCCAGTAGTCCTAATATGGTTAGTCATACTGAACCACAAAGTACAGCACTGATATCTTCTGAGAATGTATTTTCTATGAAGAAGATGGTGTCTGAACTCATGGATTCTGGAGAGTCCAGTCAAATCTCTCCAGACTGTTGTGATGAAACTGATGATGATGACCTTATTGCAATGATTGCTAAACATTTAACCGTTTCAAAGCAAGAGCAAATAGGCCATCTGGACAATTTGCATCCAGTTCTTCAACTGATAAGACCAATTTGACATGCTTTAAGTGTGGCAAAAAGGGTCATTTCATGAAAGATTGTAGGTCCAGCCAGTTTGTATCCAAGCCTGGTCCATTTTCTTCAAATAATAAGCCTGATGATAGCTATAAATTGAAATATAAAAAGTTTAAGGCCCAGATTGCTCTCATGGCACAACAAATGGAAAACAATAATAAGTGCATGATCGCAACAACTGAAGAGAAGTGGTTCCTTCTGATGATTCATCTGCTGATGAAGAAAAAGAAAGAGATTGCTGTTACATGGCTCTGGCAGACGAAGAGCACCTGGTGAAGGAGGATGTCACATCTGGACGATGGGTGGACATTGTTATTAAAAAGGTTAGTGATTATGATACTGCAACTGACCAAGAATTAAAACTGGACATAGCTGAAGCTCTTAATTCTGATTTGATATTTGTAGAAACTGTTAGATCTGATTGTGTAAATGGTCTAGAAACAGATTTTTCTGAAATAACTGTTTTAAAATCAAAATTGAAAGAACTTCAAGACATTGAACTGGCATTTCAAGCCCAGGTTTTGGTAACTGAACAATTGATTCAAGAAAAACAAAATCTTGAAGTCATTTTAGAGAAAGAAAAACTGGTGATTAAATCATGGCTGGAAACCAGAAAGCCATATGATGCTGGAGTAAATCAATTTCCTGCTCAAAAACGTGCATATTTAGATGGAAATACTCATGTAGCATCATTAATACTAGTAATCGATCGATTACCAGAGGGGTTCAGGCCCACCACTGTTTATGATGAGCCTGTAACTCCCAAGGCCAATATTTTCCCAGTTAAATCCCCAGAGGTTAAGACTGGAGCATTCCAGATGACTGCTCCAGTTAAAGAGGTTTATCGGAATAAACCTTTGCCTCAGACCAATCCCCTACCTAAGCCTAGAACTAGAAAGGCTAAGGTATCATCTGATGAAAATGTTTTGTCCAGGTTAGAGAGCCAGATTCAAACACTGACTCGTCAATTTCAAAGTTTTAATGCAAGATTAAACTTTATTGAGGGTACTTCATCTGGCCCTAGACAAAATACAAAACCTTTTGCAAAGAAAGTTAAATCTATTTCTCCAGTTGAGAAAAAGAAAAAGGTTTCAAAACTATCAACCCAGTGGTCTTTTCAACTAAGACCACTGTTGAAGAAAGTGAACTAAACCAGATTGCCCCAGGGACCTATAAGAGAGGGTCCAGTGAACCCATCAGTCGATGGGTTCCCAAATCTAACTGATAATATCTGGTGGATGTGCAGGGCGATCGAAAGAAATATATCTGGTATCTTGACAGTGCTGCTGGCAGGACGATGATCGGATGTAAGACCCTGCTGGAGGAGTTCACCATTTCTGATGGACCCTCCATTACTTTTGGAAATGATGGTTGTGGAAAGACTGAGGGATACGGTGTTCTGAACAATGGACAAGTCAAGTTCAGACGTGTTGCATTTGTGAATGGTTTGAAATATAACCTGATCAGTGTAAGCCAACTGTGTGATGATGGCTATCAAGTTCTATTCAATATTGCTCAGGGTATCGTATTCAACAAGGACTGGAAGGTAGTGTTGATTGCTCCCAGAAAAGGGAATGTGTACGTGATGGATATGGAAAGCTCTCCTTCAGAGCAGTGTTTCTATACTCAAGCTGATGAAGACACAAACTGGTTATGGCACAAAAGGTTATCCCATTTAAACTTCAAGAATATTAACAAGTTGTCCAGAAAACAACTTGCAGATGGGATACCTTCAGTTTCCTTCAAAAAGGAAAGGCCATGTCCAGGATGTGAGATGGGTAAGCAGAAACGTACCGGTTTCAAGACCAGACAGAATTTCATATGCTTCATATGGACCTCTTTGGTCCAGTGAATGTTCAGACTCGTGCTGGTAAAAGATACACCCTGATAATAGTAGATGAATTTTCCAGATATTGTTGGGTTATCTTTCTCAGGTCTAAAAGTGAAGCTGCTGCTGAAATCATCAGTCTTATCAAGCAAATTGAGCTCAAGTACAGTCGAAAGGTGTGTCAGTTAAGAAGTGACATTGGAACAGAATTCCAGAATGCAACTCTGGAGTCATTCTGTACTGACACTGGCATCTCCCAGAATTTCTCATCAACCCGCTCTCCAGAACAGAATGGAGTTGTGGAAAGGAAGAATCGAACGCTGATAGAAGCTGTCAGGAGTATGCTTGCTGAATCTGGTCTGTCTACCAGTTTCTGGGCTGAAGCAATTGCTACTGCTTGCCACACCCAGAACCGGACAGTGTATGTGAAGCGACACAAAAAGACAGCCTATGAAGTCTTAAGAAATAGAAACCAAATATTGGTTATTTTCACGTTTTTGGATGTCCAGTTTACATCCTGAACGACTCCAGACAGTTAGGCAAATTTGATGCCAAAGCTGATGAAGGGTATTTCTTAGGCTATTCAGCCATTCGCAAGGCCTTCAGAGTCTACAACAAGAGACTGGAGAAGGTCCATGAGTCAATTCATGTCACATTTGATGAATCAAATGCTGCAATCAACAAGAAGCCAGCCCTTGACACTCCCCCAGTAACTCCAATTATCTTTTGTGAATCTGATCCTATCAACTACAATAAAGAAGATTCAGAAGACACAGTTTCCAGTCATCCTGATCTGGAACCTGTTCAGAAAGAAACGCTCCAGTGGTACTCCATTCTATCCTTCTATTATTTTCAAACTACCCTCTGAAATTAATATTGGATCAGATGTTCGTACTACTCCCTCAGTATCAGTGTCAGTTGAGAATATACCAGAAATGTCTTCTTATGAAGAATTCCAAACTGAACCAGTACTTCAAGAAATGCCTTCAAATGAAGAATTTCATGATGCAAATCGTGATTTAAATGACTCAGATGAAGATGCTGAAGTAGTCTGGCAAGATCCTCCTCCTGAAGCAACTCCAGAGGAGACTCAACTGAATTCTTGCACTGATATTGTTGTCAGTAGCAATCCTGGTCAGTACTCTAGATGGACAAAAGCTCATCCTATTGATCAGATCATAGGTGACTCCAGTAGAGGAGTTCAGACCAGAAGAGCCTCCAGTAATCAATGCTTATATGTTAGTTTTCTATCTTTGATGGAACCAAAGAAGATTGATGAGGCTATGGAAGATCCAAGCTGGGTGACTGCTATGCAAGAAGAGCTTCACCAGTTTGAAAGGAACAAGGTCTGGTATCTGGTTCCTTTCCCAGTTGGAAAGAAAGAACCAATTGGAACAAGATGGGTCTTCAGGAACAAGGTAGATGAAGATGGCCACGTAATCAGAAATAAGGCCAGACTGGTAGCACAAGGCTACTGCCAGTCAGATGTCGATTTTGATGAATCGTTTGCTCCAGTGGCTAGACTTGAAGCGATCAGAATATTCTTAGCATTCACTGCTCATCATCAGTTCAAGGTCTACCAGATGGATGTAAAGAGTGCTTTCTTGAATGGAAAGCTTGAAGAAGAAGTTTATGTCAGACAGCCACCAGGTTTCGTTGATGAAAAGCATCCACATTGGGTATATCGTCTGGACAAAGCACTTTATGGCCTCAGACAAGCCCCACGTGCCTGGTATGACACTCTGACTAAATATTTATTGAAAAATGGTTTCAAAAGAGGTGCAATTGACAATACCTTATTTATTCTTCATGAAAAAGGTAATCTGTTAATGGTACAAATTTATGTTGATCATATTATTTTTGGGTCTACTGATGAAAACATGTGCAAGAAATTTTCGAAAATAATGTCAACTAAATATGAAATGAGTTTGATGGGTGAATTAACGTATTTTCTTGGACTCCAGATTAAACAAAACAAAGATGGCATTTTTATTAATCAGGAAAAATATGTTAGAGATCTTTTAAAGAAATATGATATGAACTCTTCACCATCTAAACCAACCCCAATTTCTGCACCACTGACACTGGACTCCGATCCAGATGGTAAACCAGTGAACACCACTGTCTACAGAGGCATGGTTGGTTCACTGATGTATTTAACTGCCAGTAGACCAGATATTATGTTTTCAACATGTTTATGTGCCAGATATCAGTCTAATCCAAAGGAATCTCATATGCTAGCTGTAAAGCGCATACTGAAGTACCTTAAGGGTGTCCCCAGTTTGGGTCTTTGGTATCCCAAAGGCTCAGGCATGGATCTAATGGGTTATTCAGATTCAGATCATGCAGGTTGTAAGATAGACAGGAAATCCACTACTGGTGGATGTCATTTCCTTGGTGGCAAACTGGTTAGTTGGACCAGTAAGAAGCAAACTTCAGTTTCATTGTCTACTGCTGAAGCTGAATACGTGTCTGCAGCCAGTTGTTGTGCTCAGATACTCTGGATGAAGAACCAGTTGCTTGATTATGGTATTAAGTATTCAAAGACCCCAATCTTTTGTGATAATACCAGTGCCATTGATATCTCAAACAATCCAGTCATGCACTCCAAAACGAAGCACATTGATCTCAGGTATCACTTCATTCGTGATCATATTATGAAAAACAACATTGAACTCCATTTTATTCCCACTGACAAATAACTCGCTGACATTTTTACTAAACCTCTGGATGTCAAAACTTTTGAATATCTTTGATTTAAAGATTTATAAATTTATAACTGCTCAGATATTGAACGCCGTTGTGTACTATCTTTGCATTAATAGATTTATGGATCAACATTCCAGGGGGAAAGACTTGAAAGATATTTTTGTTCTTAAAAATGTTTTAAGTTCAGGGGAATTTATTAATTTATTTTTTCACTGGACAAATTCTTCAGAAAATATTACTGGTACTTTGTAAATGTGTCCCTCTCACTGGTAATTGGACAGGTTGAAGTGCGTGTTTGAGGTGACTTTTGCCTCCTTGTAAATGTGTCCCTCTCATTTGTCTGTATTAGTTGACGTGCACGTTTGAGGTTACCAGTCTTTCAAATGGTTTTCACTGGTACTTTACTAGAGTGTCCCTCCAGTGTACCATCAGTGCATGCTTCACTGGACTAATCCACCAGTGATACTGGAGTGTCCAGTCAACCTCCAGATGCACTGAAATGAGTCATAATATTTTTTAAATACTTGGTCATTGTGCGTGCCACGTAAGCAAACTTTTTAAAGATATTTATCTTATAATCCTACGTGGCATGTAAATTTTTCAAAGAAATGATGGTATTTTTACCTTGGGAAAACAAAAAGTGCAACTTGATACTGTTTGTGGGCTGTAAACCGTCACACATTTATGTGTGATGTGATGTAATTAATGCGGATCTCAGAACCAAATCAAAATTTTATTTGATAATTTCAAATTAAACCGTTTGAGTTCCACATTCTCTCTCATATATATACCCACTTTCAATTTCATTTGCATTTACTTCAAACATATTTACTCCCAAATCTTTCAAATTCCTTCATTTATTTCTTCATTCAATTTCCAATCATAATCATCTCTCATATTTACTCCATTTCCATTCAATTCTTCATCAAATCTTCATCAAAACCCTAAATTTTCAATTTCATCTTCATCTATTCATAAAATGGCACCAAGACAATCCAAATCACTTAAAAATCTGCTCGCCGCTGAATATGCTCCAACTGAAAATGTTGACAGGGCACCTCATATCACTCTTGAGGCTAAGGCCATAAGAATAAACATGAATAACTGGATGGCCAGACTTTCACTTTCCAGTGTTCATGATGCCCAATCTGTTATTGGGAGATTAAACACTTTTTTTCTCTCTTGTCCATTATATGGTGCTTTAACATTAAATCCAGGGAGGATGTACCATGACTATCTATGTGAATTCTGGTACACTGCACAATATGATGATACAACTTCATCAATTACTTATTCTCTGAAGCAAGGTACCAGATCCTTGGGTTTCACTGCTAGTTTACTCAGGTCTGTTCTACAGTTGAATTATTTTGAACAGAATGAGTTGCCCATTGAACTTCCCTCTGGTATCAATATAAGGGAAGTGTGCAGACTGATGGGGCACACAGATATTGTGGATGAGCATGGCCAGCTATCCAGGAAGGGAACAATCTACATGAGCAAACTGACAGACTCATGGAGATTCTTCTTCACACACATTGTTGAATGTTTGGGAGGCAGTTCTGGAGGGTTAGACCAGATAAATCAAACTCATCTCCAGATTGCCTACTGCCTCTGGTTTGGACTTAGAGTGGATTTCGCTCAGATCCTATTTGATGATCTGGTAGAGCGTCTTAGAGTGAAAGGTAGAAAAGCCTTCGTTCCTTATATCCATTTTCTTTCACTAATGTTTAAAAGAGCTCTTGGAGACCAGTACGATTATGAAACTACTCACTTTTCTGTGAGTGAGTATATGAGGGATCTGACCAACCTCAGATCTCACTGAATGAGGTAGATATTCCTCAATCCATGCTCTCCTTTCAAAGGGAAGAAGTAGAATTGGCTCCAGGTAGAGGTCAAGTTGGTGAAGGACCCTTTGGTGACCAAGATGTACAGATTATAGAAGCTGTACAACCCATTAGACAAGTGGCTCCTGAAGGTCAAGGACCAGAAAATGTTGAACCTTCCAGACGACCTAGATCAAACAGGCGTCTGATGAGAGCTGGAGTTCAGGTGAATCCTGAAAGACATCCTGGTGATGTAATGAATTTGGATGGGTCTCCAATTTTTGAACCTGAAGAGAATGTTGAACAAGTTATTGAGCAAGAGAATGTACAGGTTGTTGGGCAGGTGACTGATGAACAGATGGAAAATGTGGCTCAGATTATTGAGCAGGTCGAACAAGATGTTCAGACTGATGAACAAGCATCTGGTGAGCAAGAGGCTCAAATCGATTTGAATATTGAAGCAAGTGAACAGGCAGGTGAACTGGTAGGTGCTCAGGCTGGTGAAATGTTTTGGGATGAGGCTGATTCTCCCATGTCAGAAGATCAAAATTTTGATGTCAATATGAACTTTCTGGGTGAAGATGTTGTACAAGTTGAAAGTCTACCAGAAATGCCACCTCCTCCACCAGAAACAAATATTTCTCCACCAGAATCAGAAATGCCACCACCTCCACCAGAATCAAACATGCCACCACCACCACCACCACCTTCAATTCCAGAAAACACTCAATACTTCACTCCTGCAACCATTCAAACTTCACAAACTCAACCTCCACCAATTGAAACTCCAGTCGAGATATCTGAACCTCGTGCGCTGGACTCAACAGTTGTAACATCTGAAGCTGCAACTGAAGAGGTCTGGGCACAAGTACCTCTTATGACCAGATTGACTTCCAATCTTGAACCTCCAGTGGTCTCTCCACTTCGTCTTCAGCCGAGGTCCAAGGTCTTCTTAGTAAGGTGGCGGACCTGGAGAGATCACTCCAGACTTCATCGCAGGTTATTTCAGACTTTAAATCTTTATTATCAAATAACCTTGCATCTGAGATGAATGTGTTTGCTGGGAATGAGAAGCTTGTTTTGAGAAGCTTGATGAACTGGTACTGGCCACAAACAACAATACTGAAAATTTCAAAGTGGCAGTCCAGGGATTGGAGACAAGGCTGGTGAACTCTGTTCAGACTGCAGTGAAAGGTGAACTTGTTCAACCACTGGCAGGTCTGAAAGAAGAGGTTCAGAAGTTGGTTACTAGGGTTAGTTCTCTGGAGAGCAGGCCCACACTTGATCAGGCTGCTGTTGTTAGCACGATTAGTGATGAATGCACAAAGAAGTTCAGAAACAGTATGCTGAAAGAAATATCTGAAGAAATTTCTGAATCTGTTCTTCGAACTCTTCAAGATGGGCTGTTACCCCAAGTGGAGAAGTTGATGGAAGAAAAATTGCCAAAACACTTGCCTAAAGAAGTTGAAACTGTTAAAAAGGAAGTGCAGGCACTTAAGAAAATTGTGACTAATACAACTCCAGTGGCTGGAAGAACCTTTGGTGTACTGGACAGACATATGCTAGAACAATTATGGAATGATCTCAAGTCCAGAACTGGTGATCATTCCAAGGGGGAAAAGTCGTCTGGTGACCAAGAAGGGTTGATTAGAAAGAAGAAGGATGTTGTTGCCAGTGCTGTTGAAAGGGCCTTTGCTACTGAAAGCATTGTGCAAGAAAAACAAGTGACTGGTACTGATGCCAGTGCACGATTAGCACAAAGAGCATTTGGCACTGTTGATGCATGTTGATGTGACAACAGCAACTTAGATTTGATTAGTCTTTTAGATTAAGACATTATGTTGTTTTATGTCTTATTCATTTATATGTAATTGATAGATTATGGACTTCGTGTTTTAGTAATGATCGATTACATGTTTTGGTGTTATTTATATGTTTATATATGATGTTTGTTATGTATGTCATACAAGTACAAATATAATATATGTTAGGTTTCTTGTACATAAAGTACTTGGAAAATAACTAAGCATAGATGTTGATGGTATTTAGTACTAACGAAGATAATCTTCGTTAGGAACTAACGAAGATAATCTTCGTTATATGGGCTGGATTGCTAAGTTCGTAAGAACAAAGCCCAGCAGGCCCAATATCGATTTGAAACATATATAAACGAATGGAAACCCTAAATTGAGTTATTCCAGTTCAGATTACACACACCAAGAGCGACTAAGTTCGTTTCTAGCTTATAGAAAACGAAGATAGATCACATAAGGCCGATTATATTGATATAATTAGCAATATATACGATAACTAATCAAACTAGTTATCTCGTGAGGATTCCGCACTCACGACATAACAATAGACGATCTCGAGAGCGATCAGTAGCTATCGAGGGACTCACAAGTGGTATCAGAGCCATTCGATATCTTATCGAAGGGTTGAGATCGTTTGTTTGATTGTTATTTTCTCAATAAATCCTCTCGAACACTTTTCTGTCGTTAAGTTCGTTTGCCTTACGAACTTAGCGAAACGAAGTTATTCAACGAAGTTAACTCAAATTCGTTCGAATTTCATCAAACGAATATAGAAAACGAAGTTATCTTCATTTTCATTTTGAATCTTCTTCAAACGAATTTAGTCTAAGAACTTAAGTTATCTTCGTTCAGATCCTTAGTCTACGAACTTAGCTAATCTTCGTTCAGAATCTTTGTCCACGAATTTAAGCTATCTTCGTACTGATCCTGTTCTACGAATTTAATCTAATTTCGTTCAATTCTTATCTTCGTTTGAACAGTAATTTTCATTTATGGCTTCCTCATCTTCAACCAACAATGCTGTTGCCCAATACCTCAATTCTCTGGTTTATCATGATCATCTTGTAGGACGTACTAATTCTCCACCAAAGTTAGTTTCATTAGCTGACTTCTGGGCGTGGAGAGGTCGATTTGAAGATTTCATTCAACGAGAAGACTTGAACATGTGGCTCATGATCACTGAAGGTTATGAATGGCCCACTCTTACTGTGAATGGAGTTACTTCTACATACAAGGTGGGAGAATTAACGGGTGAAGAAAAGGCTAACTATGCCATTGAAGTAAAGACTCTTTCCACACTTCGTATGTGCATTCCTCAAGAGTTGGTGCACTTGTTTCCTAAACAGGAATACAAGACCTCAAAGCAACTGTTCGATGCTATTGAAGCTCATTGTGAAGGTGATCCACTATTGAAACAAAATAGAATTAAAATGCTCAAGAAACAATTTGATTGCTTCAATGCTACAAAGAATGAACTAGTTGAGGATCTTATACTGAGATATCAACATCTTCTTGCTGAATTAGCTTATTTTGACCTTAGATACACTCTTACTGAGATAGTGGATAAATTCCTGGATGGTTTGCCGAAAGCATACAAAGAGTTTCGTCATGGATTGCAAGAAAGAGCTGATTACGCATCTCTTCGAATAGATGGAGTTATATCCACTCTAAGAAACAGAGAAATGAAGGATAAGGCAAAAGATCTTCAAGACAACTTCACACAAGATCCATCTCTCTATCATGCCACTATGAAAAATCCAACAACTGATGTTAATGCTTTCTTTTCTGGAGTTGGTAATACTGGTGAGACAGACAATTGTGGTCCATTAATGGATGGAGATGATTCTTCCGGATTCATGGCTACTGATGCTGGTAACAGGGGTAAAGGGCTAATGAAGGAACAAAGACTGGAAATATGAAGTTTGGAAACATTACTTCTTCTTCTGCTGGTTACAAGTCCATGCCTATGAATATGAAATCAGCTGAGGGCAGGATGAATGTATTTGCTGCTATGTGTGCTGCACATGAAGCTTTTGTTGCAGGAAGAATCACAGATCCAACACTTATTGATGAAGATTACGACCAGATAGATCCAGATGATGTTGAAGAAATAGATCTGAAATGGCAATTGGCAATGATCACCAGGAGAGTGCAAAAGTTTATGAATAGAACAGGCAGACAGCTTACTGGAGGTACTCAGGGATTTGACAAGTCAAAGGTGAAATGCTATAATTGCAAAGGTTTTGGACATTTTGCCAGAGAATGTCAACGGCCTAAGAGAGAGGCAAATGTTACGCCTACACGTCAAGATAGAGGTAGTAATCGTCCGCTCAATCAAAATTCTACTAGAGCTCTTTTATTGACTGATGATCCTACTGCAAATGTCAATGGCAATGACAAGGCTATAGTAGCTGTTCAACCAGATGGTTCTTATGTTTGGAATCTTCCACATGATGAGAACAATAACGCTTATTTGGCCGAATTCTTGATGATATGGCTCAAATAGTTGATTCTCCCGATGATTTCTTGGACACCACAGTCTACCACAGTGAAGAGCAATTGTATGAAAATACTAAAAGTTCGAATGTGGAATCTGTTGCTGCTGGTGTATATGATACTGATTCCGAATCTGACAATGAGTTAGAAGATGTCAAGAATCTTGATGAAGTGAAAGCTGCTGAGGTTAAAGATGATTCTGCCATAGGAAAGAGTGAAAAGACAATTGAAGAGCAGATGCAAGAGTTTAAGATTCCGGCTGGCATGACTGTGGATGACTTTGTTGCTTACATGGCAGATTGCAAAGAGGCAGATCAACAGGTATCTTATTCTTTACATACTATTGTTCATGTTTGCAAAATTGTTAATCGCATGTTTGATGAATTTGAACAAAAGAATGAACAAATTAAGAAATTAGAATCTGTTGTCAATACTGCTCATGATGAAAGAGATAAATTAATTAAAAAGGGTCTAACTGTAAATGATAAGGAAAAATTTTTCAAGGAAAAGATTAGATCCTTAGAATCTGACATTAGAGCAATGAAAGATAAAGTCAATCAGTCTGTGGCTATAGAAAGAGTAAGTAGTGAAGCTTATTCCTTGTTAGCTAGAAAGTGTGCTACCATAGAAAAGGAACTTGCTGATGCTAGGATAGAAATCTTGGAATTTAAGGCTAAATCTGATTCTGCTAGACATTCTGAGCTTTTGATGCATATGAAAAAGTTTGAGAATTCTTCCTCTAAGAGTCTTGAAACTGCAAAGATTTCTTATAAAGATGTACCTCCTCCTTTCAATAATAACTATACTCCTGTTGAACCTAATATTCCTGAAATCCTACTTCAACCTAGTGTTGTAGATGGTAAACCAAAAGACTCAATTCCTGAGGCAAAGTTGCCTGAGGGAACAAAAGAGTCTAAAGGAGGTTCTTCTCAACCTAACAAGGAAGAGAAATTGAAAGGTGTTGCCTTAAATCAGTCTACTCCTTATGGTCAGAAAGACAGTATAGTACACTTTACACTTCATAAGAGTAATAGGGTATATACTGAGTTAGAATTCCCATTAGAATCTATTGACCCTAAGAGGATTGATAAAGTCTGGGATGTTGCCATTGAGGATATGAAGAAATTAAGTCAGCAACGTCTCACTCCATTACCTAAGCAGTCTAGGATTAGAAAATCTGAAGATAACTTAGCTGTTAATGAAGAAGCCACTAAGGTCTTAAAGCACATCTTAATGCCTGCACTTAAGAAATCTTCAAGTAAAGATAAACATGAGAAAGATGGTGCTAGGAAGTCTAGGATATCACCAACTAAACAAGACCCTGAAAAGGAAAATCAAAGAAAAACAAGTAAGTCAGTGGACACTAGTGCTAACAATGAATCTGTAGGTACCGATAAAAAGGTAGATACAAACAAAAAGTTCAAGGTCCTCTCTTGCTTTGCTTGTCATGAAAAGGGTCATGTTTATAGTGTATGTCCAAATAGACTTCGAAGATCAGGTTCTCCTTCAAAGGCTTCCACCTCGGAAGGAAAAAGGGGGTTGGGTAATAATACACAGGTTGATGAGTCTAAAGTTCAATCTTCTCCAAAACCGTTTACTATAACGCAATGACGTGAATCTCCACTGAAAGGTGCCTCAGGAAATGTTCATAGGAGTTCAAATCGTTATCAAACACCTCCACGAACTGATCGTTCTGTTCCTAAAAGTCAAAATTCGTTCTATGACCAAATTCATTCGAGTGTTCGATCTTCATATGGCCCTCATTCTCCTAGACCTTCTCCGACGAGAGGTCAGAAGTCTCCTCCTGTGAGAAGACGAGATGAGAATCATGTTCCACCCACGGCTTCCAACAATGGGTATTGGACTGAACTGATTCTAAGGGATGAGAAGGGTCGAACCAAACCTCAGAAGGTTTGGGTCCCCAATGAAAACTAATTTTTCTCATTTTATGTGTAGGGAGTTCCTAGGACACCAATTCATTTATGGTACCTTGACAGTGGATGCTCCAGGCACATGACAGGGGACAGGAAACTCTTGTCCAATTATACTGGTATAAATAGGTCGTATGTTAGTTTTGCTGGATCCAAGGGCGGCAACATCACCGGTCAGGGAGATGTCGTCAATGGACAACTTACTCTAGAAAGAGTAAACTATGTGGAACAACTTACTCATAATCTAATGAGTGTCTCACAGATCTGTGACAAAGGCAACAATGTTCATTTCACAGAAAAGGAGGCATTCATCTTGAAGCCGGGTTTCGTTATTCCACCAGAATGGATAATGCTCAGAGCTCCTAGGAAGAGAGACATCTATGGCTTAGTTTTAGGTGTTGATAATCTAACGGAGCCCCTCTGTTTGTTGAGCAAAGCAAATGAGTCTGAATCACTCCTCTGGCATCGTAGGATGGGACATATCAACTTTCGGAAGATGAATGAACTTGTTAGTCTTGGATTAGTTGAAGGTGTTCCAGTTAAAAAGTTTGGGATGGAAGATAATGTGTACCGTGTTTGAAAGGTAAGCAACACAAGAATCCTCACAAACCAAGGGTGCACAACACTATATCCAAACCATTCGAACTACTTCATATGGATCTCTTTGGTCCTGTGAACGTAAGAAGCATTGGAGGGATGTTCTACTATTTGGTGATCACTGATGATTACTCAAGGTACTCATGGGTATTTTTCTTGAAGACAAAGGACGAGACCGCAAACCAGTTTATGGATTTTGTTAGACTTTTGGATTTATCCAAGAGTAAGGGTTCTATCTTGAACTCTGAACTATGATGTGCATGTTTGAGATTGGTGGTTTCGATTTGGTAGGATGACGGAAGATGATATGATTTGAAACTAGTGTTGAGCTTGTCCTTGTGGTAAATTGCTTTTGTCACTTAATTCATAATAACTTAATGAGCAATTTTACTACAAAATTTTTTCCTTGGTACAAATTTAATCGGCGAAATGTGTTCTGAACGGTTATTGGGCTAATCCTTGTGG
>CM067171.1:30421998-30469128 GCA_034093135.1 Erigeron breviscapus
CTTTATCTTTAAAGTTCAATATGAACAATTTTCTGGCCATGCTGAATATACAATCAAAAACATTAATGGGGAGAATAAACAAATTCTTTGAAGAGTCTCCTCTTCATTATGCTTTGACTGCAGATCCACAAGTAATGTATCATAGATACTTACTTGAATTCTGGTACACTGCTATCATTAGCAAGGATGAAAAATCCATTGCCTTCACTCTCAATGAGGACACAAAGCAGTGTGTCATAACTCTTGAAGGTTTAAGACAATCTCTTCGTCTTAACTACCTTCAACCTCCGAAAGTCTTTGCCAAAAGACTTAAAGGTATCAATTTAGGGTCACCCGCAGCCTTCCCACCACATCTAAAACCCAATGAAGGCGTAACCGACTTCCATGTATGTACGTCTATCCTAATATTAATAATACTTAACTAAAACATAACCAAGTCAATTAAACGAAACGAACTGTCCCATCAATCCAAAAATCAAGTCAACCAATCAATAAATCAATAAATGCAAGTAAACACGCCAGGTTTACACTTTTCAGCCCGAATCTCAAGCGAGTAGGGAGATACGAAACTCACCTTGCCCGGCAAAGAAGCTAGAATAAGATTACAAACGAGTAATAGGGTCTACACGTCCACAACCTATAATTATACATCATAATATCATAATGTCAACTCTACAATCATAAACAAGTTGGTTTATCACAATTAGGTCGAGTCACAAACCCTAAATGCCTTTACAATTTAAACGAGTAGGAACAAGACGCATTCGACTCGACCTTATTAGAAATGAGAAGAGATTCATGCAAAAAGAGTGTTACCACAAGAAAATAGACTCTCTTACGATTCCAACGATAGGTCATACGACTTATTTGGACCTACGGATCAAAAGTTATTAACGTTTAAAAACCGACGCGCAACATTTCCCAGAAACTAACCACTGCGCCGCAGTGAGCCTTTGCCAAGCTCACTGCGCCGCAGTGAGCTAACCCAAACTGACCAGGCCCTAGCCACTGCGCCGCAGTGGGCTAGCCTAAGCCACTGCGCCGCAGTGGCCCCATACTGGACCAGAAGAGCAGCAGCACCAGCAGAAAAACAAGAACAAAACCCTTAAAAACTCGACCCAAACCAACCCAAATCGATTTGTAGGAACTTGTAACTTAATGTGAAGCATAAATAAACACCATTAACCATAAATAAACATAACCCAATCCACAAATCCGACCCAAAACATCAAAATCATAACAAATCGTTTCAACCCTAATCGAAACCCTAGTTTGACCTAAATCGTCTTTTGACTCGATTCAAGACTTGCAATTGTTCAAGGTGACTAGAAATGCAATAACAAACATAAGTAGGTGTAAATGGGATGAATTGACTTACCAAAACTTCTCCTTGAGCTAGAACCCGAAATTAGGTCAAATGGATAAAAATGCAAGACTTCCACCCTTTTGATTCTTCGATATGAAGCAAACGAGGTTAAGATGGCTATGATTCTTGTATGATGGCAGTTCCAAACACTAATTTGATGCAAGTATGATGAAGAATGGAGATGGCTCTTTACTTGAGAGAAAAATGGAAGTATAGATAGATAGATAGATAGAATGAATGAAAGGAGGAGGAAAGGATAAGGGGGGGGAATGGGTCTTGGGGGCTGGTGGGTCATGGACTACCCACGGGCCAACCCATTTCCCTTCACAAGCCATAATACAATCGGTTGCACAACTAAATGCCAACAGACTAAATAACGACTCGACTAACACACATTGTCATTTAATTCACCAAACGACCCACTTATTTCATTAAACAAGATTGTTAGTCCAATTACACATAAGGTCAATGGGTCAAAATTCACGGATGTTACACTTCAGCCTTTTTCTTATCACGTGAACATGTGGTCTCTAGTTCGGTCTTTCCTCGCTTCTTCATAATTTTTTGCATTCGTTCACTTGCTTCAATTCTAATTCTTCTTGTTAATCAAACCTCGTGCATGTTCCATCTTTCTCTACAAACCAAAAATAATAAAACAAACATGCATATGTTGAATAAAGATACAAGTTTGCTGAATATTGGTCACTTCAAAGTTCCTGAGACTTCTGCTCTTTATCCTTTGCAGTAGTACCACTCTTCAAAGTTGAAGGAGGTTTGTATCAGAACCTATTTTCGAATATGCTGGTAACCAATGACTCATTCACTCAATAATATATATTTTTTTCTCTATTTGGTCACTGCTCACCTCCATATCAAACAACCTTGAAGGTTACCCTCTAGTCACTTAATCTTTCTTCGTTTTTCGGTCATCAAACTGGGTTAATCAACAAATCCAATGATTTGGCCAGAATCATGGCTTGTCTTTCAACCCAATTGATCCTCTAGAACCGAACCCTTCAAAGTAGGTAACTTACGTTCATATAAATCTCTGATCATAGCAGCCCCTTGTTTCCTACTTTGCTCGTTTCTCATGCATTTTCGGTTAGTCTCCCTTCTGGCCGAACATGCTGTAAAAACAGCCCAGAGACAGCCACAAAATGACACCGAACAACCACAATGTCTTTCACCCCTTCTTTCTTCTTGCTAATAATACCACTGCAGCCCGGTATTTTCTGCTCTTGCTCTTGCTCTAGCTTCTTTTGTTATGACGCGTCTCTTGCTACTTGCTTCTTGCTACACTTGCTTCTTGCTTTTTTCTTGCGGGATCCCTTTCATTCTCTTCTTGCTAACATGCTGATTTCTTGCTTCAAGGATTCAAAACAGAACCCTGCTTGCTTCTTGCTTCTGCTGTTGCTTTCGCCCCACAGCCATGGGCTGCTCTTTCTCTTGCCAACGACTCTCAAACCGGCCCTTTTTCTCGACCTTGCTCTGATACCACGTGTAGGATTCAGGCCCCTTTATTTACACACTTATGGTTTATATGGAAACAATGAAAAGAATTTGTTAAGAATAATGAGAGAATATTAAAGGGAAACTTGCTAGTCTTGTGTATAAAGTAAAACAAACAGGGGCTATAAATAGCCTTACAAAGAGCTAACTGCCAAACCCATGTTCTTCTAAATGTTAGCCATACTCTCCCACGTTCTTTTCTTCCACAAGACTTTGTCAAACCAAACTCTACTTAACATACTAACTTTAAATAAACCATAAAATAACTAGACTCATTCTACTAGACATGCTAACATACTAACTTAACAAGGCACTTAAAACTTACTAAACTTCCTAGACTTAAAATCACATGCATAATTATATTAAGTGACCCATTTATGTCAAGATTATCCCAACACATTGTTCGATGAGATATCCAAAATGTTACAATAGAGTATGTACATATATTCATGGACGACAGTCTTTAGCTAATATATATACAAGAACGAATTTTCAAGGCAAGTCCTACATGTATTACGGTTTGGCTCTTTGCCATTGCTGAATTGAAATGTGACCATCAAATTTGATTATTTCTATAAATGGTTCAACTACTTTAGACCTAAAACAATAAGACTTTCGAATTCTTTAATACAAATATTCTAAACTCTTAGCTGTCTTGAACATTTGATGAGAATTAGCCCGGCCTTTTGCATAGTACGGATTAGAAAAGCAAGTCCTACATGTACGGATTAGAAAAGCAAGTCCTACATGTATTACGGTTTGGCTCTTTGCCATTGCTGAATTGAAATGTGACCATCAAATTTGATTATTTCTATAAATGGTTCAACTACTTTAGACCTAAAACAATAAGACTTTCGAATTCTTTTATACAAATATTCTAAACTCTTAGCTGTCTCGAACATTTGATGAGAATTAGCCCTTTCTTTCCTTCTATCTGATTAACCTTCCACCTTTAGTCTAGAGCATCTACAGCTTTTCGTGTTTCACTTTCGTACTTGACTCGAACTTACCTCTTAGTTTTTCTTAAGGTTGAAGGATAGTGGGAACACATTGATGAAGTTAAAAGGGAATTCAAATGCCTTTTGTTTAAAAATACTTTCTTTTACTGGCTGTTGATTGATGTATGAAAAGTTTCTGGTAATTATAAGCTTTAAGTCATTAGCTTCAACTTCACTTATTCTTTCCCTTTGCAGAAGTAAACTTAACGTGCGTTTTTTTCTTTGCTAGAAGTAGAAATTAAGTACAAATAATATTTATGGGACAATCTTTACAGAGAGGCCGGAATTTATAAAAGAGGTTAAGTTAATAACCACCGTTAATACATAAACGTGTTTTTTCTATAATTAGTAAGAAATAGATACATAATAATCCTATGGGTTAACAAACTACCTCAAAAGTATCATTACAATAATTATAGATATACCGTATTCGTGTGGCTTGACTTTAAACATACCACCAAACCACATTAGTATATATGATAATAGCTGTATGAATCAAAAGCATCTTGGAATGAGACGTATAGACACTACAAATCGAAGAGAAATGAAAAATGGATCGAGCCTGACTAGTATCATCTTAACATTGAAAGCTTAAGTCGCTAAAAACCTTATCATTCGTCGCAAAACAATAAACTGGAAATACTAGTACTGTTTCCGAATCCTATGAATCCGTATTTAGTAAGTCGTGAAGGATAAGTTGATTGGATTAAGGTCACGAAAACGTGAGACTTTTTTTTTAAACGGCAGAATAACTATCTATTATAAACAAACGATCATTAGCAAGATGCTAATGGCAGAAAAGTACACTTACAATCTAGACATCGAATCAAATAACGTTACACGATCTAGATTCATCCCGAGGCCTTAACTTCTAGGACTGTAAAAGGGTGAAAAAGCTCGTGCCAATTACGAAAACATGAGATTTGCATGGGAACTCTCAAATTTATGATCATATATTAGGATAGTTCAAATCCAGCTACCTAGGTATTAAACACCATTCAATAAAGAAAATAGCATGACAAATATTTGAGAATTTGGTCGTTCAAGACATATAGAGAAGATTTAGACAAAGGTGTTCTTATTCATATCAATGTCCCCGTTTAAAATTAAACTATAGTATGTAATTTATGAATTAAGATCATCTCAAGTTGAAAATTACATACTAGATCATGAATTCGTAATTGCCAATCATATACTGTTGAATGAAAAATTAGACTCCCTACTTATCTACATTTGGGTGTTTGTTATATGTATATTGGAAATGAGTTATGTATAACAAAATCTAGCATATTGTTTCTAGTACCAAATTGCTATAAGGCGCTCACTTTGTAAGAACAAGGTCCTCTATCAACATATATGGTTATGTCCAACATCGCTATCTATTTGGGTGTGTCTCTTCCTTTTCTAGTCTGTATGTGATTTCCGTCTCTATTGCAATATGTCATATTTTAAGCTAGATGTTATCATACATGATGATACTTCAAAAGGTTAATCTTTCGTAAACACTAATTAACCAATGTTCGCAGTAGACTGTTTGAAGCCTTTCACATGAGAGGTAATTATAATTAAGTTAAACTTACTTATCGACGCCTTTCAATGGTAGCCAACCAATGATTAATACTTAAACATCAATTAAAATTTCATGGTATTAGTTATATATAATTGTAAGAATAATCATTCTATATCATATATAATATATTTGTAAAATCTAGATTTGAAAGGCCCAGCTCATAATGCCTCAAAAGTACAGAGAAATGCAAATACAATGGTCTCTAAATGAATTTAACAGTGATTTTACTAGTCAACAATGAAAAGAGGGGTTGTCATAACATGTTCTGTACCTAAGTTATTACCTACACATAGTCATTATTTTAAAATCATTTCATGGCACCATAGAACCTATTTGATGGTCAAGATCAAGTATCAAGATTCTATTTTGCCTTGGATCCACTAACCCCTCAACAAAGGTAGCATCCCTCTATAAAATCAGCAGGGAACCTCACTCTTAGAAATCAAGAAGCTCATTTGTACTCAAAGAAAGAGCTACACACATTTAACAAACTCTTGTCTATTGTGTCATATATTTCAAAGAAATGGGTGGACATAAATCTCAAAGAAAGTCTTCTTTTTCTTTCTTTGGTCTCTTCAAAGTTAAGAGGAGCCAAAGAAGAGAGGCCGATTCCTGGGAGGACTCGATGAAAGCATACAAAGTGTATCCAAGTGATCAAGACCGTGCTGGACGTTGGGCTGACCCTCGTATTGACCGCAAAGCTACTGTCTTCATCAACAATGTTACGAACCACTGGAATCATGTCGAGGCGTCAGGTTGATGATTTCATAGTTTCGGCGAACCTAATTAAGAAACTTACATGTAAATTCATTATGTAGCATGTTCAAGATTAATTATCTAGCTAGCTAATGTTTCAAACGCAACGTACTATCAAATAAATTCTTTTATATTGTTTATTTATCAACTTGTTACCCTTTTCTTAAATAGCAATATCAATTTCTAATACTAAAAAATAATCAGTGTATACCAAGATATGCCAATATATCTATGTAATCCTGTTGCATCTCTTCTCATTGTTATACGTTTTTTTTCTTGAACACACAAATTTTATTCACACATCAACAAGATGCCGAAAGATTACATCATGTAGTTTGGGCTATTAAGCTAAGAGTGCCACAAAAATTAGCCCTTTCTAATAGCTTAGTATTGAGCTATATTTTGGCCAGTTGAATTGAAAACTCCTAAACACGTCTTCAGTATACACATGCATTATCATATATTTGTCAGTTGAAGAAGTAAGAAGTGCACATATCTCATCTGTTAGTAGCTAGCTAGCCACCGGAAAGAGAGATTTCGACTGAATGCTATTGGGAGACTCTATTCCGATGAACGTACACCAGTAATGCTGAGAAATAGTCGCTAAAAAAGCACTTTTAAGGGTCTGCCTAATACCAAACATAATTACTTTTTAGTTGTTTATTCACTTCATTTAACAAGTAATTTCTCGACGAATATAAGAACATCAAAGAATTTGATTTTGAACTGGGATGAGATGGGATGTTCAAACCAAGAATAAGGTATGATTCCTTATTTGATAATTAACTATATGATTAATTATAGGGCTTTTCGTTTCTAAAGGTACTGAAGTTGTCCATTTTTACTTTAGGAGGTACCAATCTTTAATTTCGTATATCGTGGGTTATATATTGTATAACACCACCTATTGTGGGGGACAAAACCACTATGTGGTTTTAAAAAAATGACAGTCCTTGTTTTGTGTGTGTTGACTATACTGTAGTTGTTGACTACACTGCACATAATCGGTTTATATATAAACACATTATATATCTCTTAATTTATGATGCCTTAACCATCATCATCACACATTATAAATCTAACCATTATATGACATATCAAGGGAAGACAACTACCATGAAACCCAAAATCATCCATCTCAAAAACATATACACTTTCGGTCTAATGTTTCAGCAGTATATAGATATAAAGATATTGTATATGTAAACGTTGGTGAGTGAGCAGATCCAGAGTTCCGGTGGCGGCGGTCTAAGGTTTCAACGGTGGTGGATATAGGGTTTTGGTCAAGAGACGATATAGGGAAAAGATTGTTTTGGCCGGAAACAGAAAGAATCACGACGTAGTGCTCGGCGGCATGTGGCGGAGCGTGGAGGAATTATGGCGGTCGTTTTTGTGGGGGTCAAGTCGGACTGTATTTCGACAATGATGGTGATGGCTGTGGATCTTATTTTTGTAAAGAAAGGAGCAAATCTGAAAGAGCTGGCTAGATTTGTTACCGGACATGTGGCCGGAAAAATCAGATCCCGATGATATAGAAATAATAATTGTGTTGTTGACTTCCATTAATGAAACTGAATCTATTGGTTCAAACTTAATTGAAAGTGACGGCTAAAGAAAGCTTAATTTATCTCTAATAACAACTTGTGTAACGTTGTTTGTTGTGATTGAAAAAAAAAATGTTTTAAAATCTCAAAAAGGAAAAGAGTGGAAGATGCAGTGCCATATTTATTTTTAATCTAAAAAAAAAACTCTGTATAAATGTGGAGGAAGACCACGGCAATCCTAAGTGGCCAAAACCACTAAACGTTGGCGAAAACCACCAGTGGTATTTTTAGAACCCGTAATAGACGGTGTTTGTCACTATATAACCCACGATATACGAAATTAAAGATTGGTACCTCCTAAGCGATTATTCTCCCACACAACCCATACACGTGAAATGGCAAAGAAGTATGGTTGCGCGTTGAAATAAATCATAACATGGCATTCACGACCATTCTCCATCACAACCCATACGAGTGCACCGGTTTCCATAATAGGAGTTGGGCAATTGTCAGTACCTTTACAGACGAAAAGCCCTTAATTATATGATGTCCACCTAATTACTCTTCAAGATTCCTAACTTTTTGATCGGGGCTTAATAATCCAATGTCTGGTGAATTGGTTAACAATCAAAATTGAAACCATAATAATAAGAAGACTGTATTGTTTAAAATAACAACTTATTTTTTGTTTTGTCCCTCACATGTGATAATCTACTATTTTTTGTCTTTGAAAAGCAATTTACTTGGTACTTCTTCCTTTTGCACCATACCGTTATCAGAACACTGAACGTGACATAACGACATTGGTAACATGTCTATTGAATGATTATGTGGTATTTGGACAGATTTACTATCCCTCATACCAATCTACATTTCATTTTGTCCCTTATGCGACAACTTACTTTGTATAACCATATACTTGCCCCTCTTTAAACCATTGTGTAACCCTGAATGAGAAAGAGATAAGAAAATCTTGTTCAATTATACATGACTTGATGACTACAATATGGTATAGATATGTACACAATCTGGTTGGTGGTTGTAGTATCATGCAACACCTTAAAAGCTCATGTGATCAATAAAGCTCACCTCTGCTGCTCCAATCATTCAATCTGGTAGGATAGACTCGCCTCGATTAAAGTCAGCATTATTTCAATGGAGGATGTCTTTTTAACGAGTTGCCAACATGCCATAATCTTGTTATTCGTTGAATTTGATATTCAATCATCACGTTGTCCAATTTGTGATGAGGATGTCGAAAATATTGGCCATCTTCTCCTGTAATGTCCAATCAACAAAAGCAGTGGAAGAACATCAGAATATTGACTCCCCCTGCTTCACTCAACATATATGGGCGTACTTATTGGCTTGGGCAGATGATGTTGCAGCTACTAATAATGCCAAATCCAGAAACGCTGTAATCCAAACTGAGAGTGTGGCTATTATGGGATACAGAAACCGGACATGCTTTAACAAACCCATTGATGCGCCCGTGAACATCTTTGATGAGGTTATGCTTTACTCATTCAATCGGATTAGGAATAGAAATAGAATTTGTTGTTTTTATTTATTGGACAGCTTGGAATTCTTCCCTAGTGACCATTTGTTCATTGTCTCTGTAACTTTGTAACTTGATTTATTAGCATCTTGCTAAATCAATAATAAAGATGTTCAAAACAGAGGTTAATGAGTCTCACATTATCAGAAAAAGGAATATAAGTGCAAGAAATTGCCATTCCAATCCCAACAAAAAAGTGCAAGAAATTGACAGTAAGAATATAAAGTCTATAGATCGGGCTCAATGTATATTTCTGATTTTGAATATCGAGGACATCATAAAAAAGTATAACATCTATCTGATGTGATGACGTTCCATTAGCTTGACCATGTAGTAAATTATCAAAACCTCCATAGTTGATCATTGTTATGCGAATCACTATGAATTAGCAAGAAATTGAATTTGTAGGTCGGTGTTAATAAGTTTGTTCTAATGGAAGGCCAGAATCACAATTCACAGGTCTGCGTTTTCAAGTTGGATTCGAACTCGGGTGGTTTTCACCAATCCTCGGGGGTGTTTGCCAATCCTTCTGCCTTAGAAAAAAATAGTCCTACTCACAAAAATCTAAGAAAGTTAATGGAATTAAAGAGCAAATATAATAGCTTCCACTATAATATACTCTGCTGACTAGTCAAAAATGAAATGAGGGGTTATTATAACATGTTCCGTGTCTAAGTTAACTTAATAAATTAAAAATATAATATCGAGATTCTCTATTTACTAGGCTTCACTAATGTAGCACCCCATATAAATACTGAGGAGTGCTAGTCCTAGAAACCAAGAGACTCACTTGTGCTAATAGAAACAGCAAGAAAGCGAGAAACTCGTTTGCTGAAACAGAGCGATCACACGAAATGGGAGGACACAAATCTCAGAAAAAGCCGGCCTCTTTTTCTCTCTTAGGTATCTTCAAAAATAAGAAGAGCCAAAGAGGAGGGGATGAAACATGGGAGGACTCTATGAAAGCTTACAAAGTGTATCCAAGTGATCAAGACCGGGCTGGATATTGGGCTGATCCTCGTATTGACAGTAAAGCTTCTGCCTATATTGACACCATCACAAACCGATGGAACCATGTTGAAGTCTCTGGCTGATCATAATTTCATGGTTTCAAAGAACCAATGATGGATTCTATTTGTACATATATTCATTATATGTAGTGTGTATTATACTACCTAGCTAGCCAGTGTTTCAATTGCAAATATCAAATAAATTCTATTTATTTTGTTCATACATACTCTTCTAGCTCTATCATTTTCTACTATGTTCTCAAGCATTGGATGCCAATATATCTATTAAATCTATATCTATATCTATTTGTTCCTTCCTATATAGCCACTAAATAGTTAACAGGATAATCTAAATATTGTTACATAACTTTTATGATCCGTCAATCAGAAGAAGGCATACAAAGTGCATTTATGGGAACGGTTTTCAGGCCTCATATATATTTTTCATCAGAAATCTCCATACTGCTGATCAGCTCAAAGTTGTGTTGCTGTTATATCAACCTGCCTTATTTTCAAATGTAAGAAAAAATACATATAATGAGTTTTTACCACAAATTAATTATGTATTCCGATACCCTGCCACATCGTTCATTGCTTTTCCAAAACTCGTGCATCTACTATATTAACACATCTTTCATCACATCTGAACAACTAAGAATTACATTTGCCATCAAAAGGTACATTACTTCAAAGTACTCTAGAAGCACAATAGCTTATAGTCAGATTAATAGGTTTGAGTGAATATGTATGAAAGCAAATCTAGCACATTAAGTGGAGAAGATGGGAGTAATATTTGTTCACCTGGACCTTTATCTTGAGGACCGTGACTCTAACGACCAAGTCATATATGCAAAAGTAATTTAATTAAGATTTTTGAATCGTCTGCTTTAATACCCATAGTACATTTTAATTCGTTTTATACTAACATGACTGAACAAGTAACTTCTGCTAGAACAATAATTTAGAATGTTGGATCATGTTAGTCCAATGATTGGACTAGGGATTAGCGGAAAAGACTTAAGCCATAATGTAGGTCATGAACAATCAAGAAGTCTTTAGCGACCCCGTTCATCAGTGATAACTTAGCGATAATGTTATTCAAGATGAGAAGATAACTAAGTTTGACAAAAACTTAGTTATCGTTCACATGGGAAAAAAAAGACCCCTACATTTGTAAGTCAAGAGAAACGGGAAAAGGTACTTCTCATTATAGTTCAGTGGTAGAACATCAGCTTTACATGCTGGAGGTCTCGAGTTCGAGATATGGGAAACACATTTCAAAATAATTTCACAAATAAAGTCCTCTAGTGAAGCAGTTTGAATTCTGCAAAGGGGGCAGGAATATACCTCAATAAAATGTCGTGTCTTCAGGCGGTTTAGTTGGGGGTTTCTTCTCCTACTAGGCATTGAAGGTGAGGGGGCTCTCAAGCGCAGACCCGGTTAAGACAGTGTATGTTAGACCCTTCGTTGCGAGTAATCCACACCTTTCATAAAAAAAAGTGAAAAGTGAAAGCGAAACGGCCCATACAAAAAGAGTCACATGTTAGATTGCACAAGAAAACAAGTGACTAACTAGTATTCATTTTTGGAATAAATAGTTGAAGTTTTCCTACACAAATTTTTGTTTTACCCAAATGACTAAAGAAAAAGGACACAAGTTAAAAACAATTAATGTCAATTGTACCTAAACTTGGTAACGTTAAAATTTTTATCTAAGATTTACTAGTCAATCATGGCCAGTCTAGCTGCAGAAGCACTCTCGTTTTACTCAAGGTCTAGAGTTCGATACTCATGGATCGCTGGCAAGCCTTGGTTTTTCCCTCCGAATACTTGTAACGGCTCATGGTCAACATCTCGTTGTCTAAGGTACGTGTAAGGCTTCACCATTATACGGGGAGGTTTCCCTGATGTTGTGTTTCAACTGATTGTTAGGGGGAAAAAACAGATTTACTAGTCAAAAACAAAAGGAAGGTTCGTGCCTAAATTTGTTAGCTACTTAAAACTTAATGAAGTAATTAAAATATCAAGATTCTCTATTTACTAGGCTCCACTCCCTCCCATAGATGTAGCACCCCTTATAAATACCGAGGAGAGCTAGACCCTTAGAAACCAAGAGACTCACTTGTGCTAACAGAAACAGCCACAAAGCGAGAGACTCTCTTCATCTCTTGTGATATCTGAAACAGAGAAATCACACGAAATATATAATGGGAGGACACAAATGCCAAGGGAAGCCCTCTTTTTCTCTCTTCGGCATCTTCAAAAATAAGAAGAGCCATAGAGGAGGGGATGGTGCGTGGGAGGACTCTATGAAGGCTTACAAAGTGTATCCAAGTGATCAAGACCGGGCTGGATATTGGGCTGATCCTCTCATTGACAGCAAAGCTTCTGCTTACATTGACACCGTCACAAACCGTTGGAACCACGTTGAAGTTTCAGGCTGATCACAATTTCATGGTTTCAAAGAACCGATGATGGATTGTATTTGTACATTTATTATATGTAATGTGTATTTTACTAGCTAGCTAGCCTGTGTTTCAATTGCAAATATCAAATAAAATTTTTATATTGTACATAAATACTCTTCTACCTCTCTCATTTTCTAATATTTTCTCAAGTGACGGATGCCATGATCTAAGATGTATTATGTGTATATATATATATATATCTAACTTACATTGTGGGTCAAGTGTGATGGGTCGGTATTCGTAATATGGTTTGAATACTAGTAAACTAGGAATAAGGAAACATGCAAGAAGATGAAGAAGTAGTCTTCTTTAGACCGAGTTTATCGGGAAGTGAAATATGTACGTTGAGTTTGTTGCGGACGTGATTCACTTTTGTGCATGTGTTTTATTTGCTTTATAAATAGGTTTAGAGTCATTTATATTTGAGTAAATTGTACTCTTTTGTTTTGCAAATACAGTAGCTTTCATGGTCATCTTCTTTCTTATTACATTCACCATGATCACGTATAAAATATGTCAGTGAAAGTTGAGTGTGTGTATTGTGACAACTCGTAATTTAATTAACATCGGGTTAGTCCTAATCTCAATTAGACAGTCATTTGACGTGGAACTTATTAGACTTTTGGACTTTTGACTTAGTCAAGGTAGACGTATCTTGTTGACGTAGACTATTAGCTATCTAGACGAATGCCGAGTCTTTAAAATAACTTTAAATTAACATTTAAAGGTTATGTCTTGTACGAAACAATTAGACCGTCTAGACTTAATATTATAAAGTTCACTTGGACGAAACTTTATTGGCTTGTCTTGACTAAAATGAGACGAGGAAAAATACCTTCACTTTACATTTTAACCTTTGGGTCAAACGGTATTAAATCGTAAGCATTTTACCAAATTTGGGGTATTTAAATGACTAAAAAGGAGCCACATAGGCCGGCCCCTTTGTTTGTGGTGGGAATTAAAACAACAAACACTTCCCTCCTTTTCTTTCTTTACCAGTCGACCCAACACACAACACACAACACACACACAAAGATCTTTATGCTCTAAATCAATTTACAAGGTGAAATCAAAGAGAAAATCAAAGGAATTAATCATATTTCAATAATAATTTAGGGTTTTGGCATCATTATCATCACCATCTTCATCTTTACCTCAAGAACATCAAATTTTGGTAAGTAAACATTTTTCTCAAACTTTTGATTTGATTTAAATTCATTTAAGGGTTTATTTCAGTTTTGAGTAATGAATTAGATAGCCATGAAAATGAAATGAGTTTGGTATTGTTGTTAAATGAAGTTTTGATTTACAAATTTGGTCTTGAAATCAAAATGATTAAAATGGCGAAATGATTTGGCGAAATGGTATGTTTCTAGGTCTTTTGAACATGATAACAGTTGTTAGAAATGAAAGGAATCGATTTGGAGTCGATATAGTTTGCTAAAAATGGTCATAAACCAGGTTTTTCACTCGGTCAGGTAGAACTCGCGCCGCGAGGTGTGTCGAATTTCGAACAGAACCTGCACTCGATCTGACTCGCGCCGCGAAACCTCCAGGTCGCGCCGCGAGGAACGTAGCAGGGTCGCGCCGCGAGGAACCCAGGTCGCGCCGCGATTTCTGGAACTGTTTGACGTTTCAGTTTTTGACATCTTGGACACTTGAACTTCGTTTGTACGAAATGGTACTTTGGACTACCTTTTAATAACAGTGTCAATGACATTAATCTTTTGAGTCAAATAAAATGAAGGTTTGTAACACATTCTCGGTTAAGGCATTCTAGGATTGATAGCTAAGTAGTTGTACGTAGGATACTTGTCGTCGTGAGATTTATCCTCACCATTCGTGCTCATATCCTAGGTTTTGGATAGACGTGGAGACTAGACTGCTCTTATTCTCAGACTGCTCATACTTTTAGCTCTTGATCGCTAAGGTGAGTTTATGGCGCCCTTTTTCCTTTACTTTGGGCCTGAAAGCATGTACTGTATACACGACTACTTTATAAATGATTTGTCTTTGTCTATGCCATGAGATTTGGTAAATTAAATCATTTGTCTTATGTCTTGCCATGTTGACGGCTGTATGAAAATGTGTATACCTGTCTTGTGAAATATTGAACTAAATGACTTTGACTGGCCATGTTGTCGGCTGACTAAACTGTTCTTTGTGTTTGACGAACTAAAATGATCCCCCCTTCATGTAGTTATCACCATTATGAGATCCTAATGGTTGTCTTGTCAGATTTTGTTCCTGACTGTCTTTGTTCTGGTCCGCACCCCATTATAGACGGGAGACCTGTGCGAGGTAGTCTGGTCCGCACCCCATTATAGACGGGAGACCTGTGCGAGGTAGTCTGGTCCGCACCCCATTATAGACGGGAGACCTGTGCGAGGTAGTCTGGTCCGCACCCCATTATAGACGGGAGACCTGTGCGAGGTATACTGGTCCGCACCCCATTATAGACGGGAGACCTGTGCGAGGGAAATTGTCTTATTGTCGGACATTGGTCTGGACTGTCTTGTCTTAAATAACTACATTAAACGACGATTGATCTTTTAGTCAAACACACTGTAAACTCACCAACTATTTCGATAGTTGATCCTCTCAAATTTCATGTTTTTCAGGTGACCATCAGTAAGTCTTGGAATCGTACTTGGCATAATAGGGCCAATCTTTTGACTTTGGACGTACAATTAGCATCAGACATTGAGGACTCTCATGCTTTTGGCTTTAGTTGTATTTGACTGTCCAATTTATTGAACTTATATTCAGTGGGCCCAGTTCCAAATGAGGATGACTTGTATCCGTATTTTGGGGTCCACACTTTGAACGATTGTACTTGTATTGACTTGTATTGGCATAAATGGATGTAATCTCTATTAACCTTCTGATTAAGTGTGCAATTCTTTGTTAACCCTGTATTTCCGCTACAACGGGGTGTGACAAAAATTGGTATCAGAGCCAAGGTTATAGTTAATACCGAGTTTTTCCGCTGGAAAAACTCAATCTATAGTCATTTCGTTTCAAAAGGGAATCTAAGTCTATTTAGGTTTAGGATACTTATTTCAGGAGTTATATTATTTGTCTATAATTAGACCTAACTGATCAACTACGTCCCGATTATGTAAAATAATATAAGGCTCGAAATAAATATCTTAGATTTTGTATATACGTTATAGTTTGAGCTATATTCACAACATACTGTAGATGTGGTGGGAAGGCTGCGGGTGACCCTATATATAAACATTGAAGGTATGTTAGGAATAGAAACTCAAATCGTATGTGTGTGCATAAGGTTTATATACGTGATAGTTTGGATTATATTAACAGCATATTTAAATGTGGTGGGAAGGCTGCGGGTGACCCTATATATAAGCATTTCAAATATGTTGGTAATAGAAACCCAAACCAAATGTGTGTAATCTAGACAAAGATTTCTTTAAAACTCAAATTGCGTACTGTATCATCCATTCGAGACGTACTGCCTTATCCATTTGACTTATATGGATTCTTTGACTATCTTTTCAGACTAGTCATGTCGGATGGAGTTAGCTCAAATGATGTTGTACCTTGTACACCTCCAGTTCCTGTCATAGCAAACTCCATTCCTTGTGTTCCTGACTCTTATGAAGAGGAACCAATGGAGGAATCGGGCAATGAATCACGCCCTATCAATCTTGTGTCATCTTCCAGTGAATCTGGAGGTGAACATGTGTCTATCCATGTTCAATCATCTGTAACACCGGTATCTCCATATCAGAGGAGGACTACCGAGGGAACTCATATGCCTTATGCTCCTAGAGACCCTTATGCTCCTGGTCCTTCTGCACCAGTTCAGGGCAACTGTGGACTTGGTCTTTCATTCTTTCAGGGAGATCCGTATGCGGCGGGTCCCTCCAGAGTGCCTGTCTACAATCCAAGCGCCGTTATGCCAGTTGCATCTGCAGCTGATAGGTCGGAATATTATCGCCGACAATTGTCAAGGATGAACAATTCCCTCATCTGTACAAGGGAGAAAATAGAGAATCAAGCTCAGGCGTTGACTGGAGCTTATCATCAGGCAGCGGAGGCGTTGACTGTTGCTAGAGAGGGGAAGGAAACTATTGGGAGATTGATCTGGATACTGTCTGTTGTGGTGGTTTTGGTGGTGGCTTTGCTGGTCGTTGTTATTTGCAAGATGTAATTTTGTAATAAGTCTTTCTATATTGTAAGCCTAGAACTTTTAACAACTCGTACTTCTGTACTTTGAGTTGTAGTCTATCTTTTTGGTGGATGTATTTCCCACGTGTCTTTAGATCGTATTGCTCCGACTATGTAGTCTATCGTTGTGGATGAAGTTTCCCACATGTGTTTTTGGATTGTACATACCAGACTATGTAAAATTTTGAACATCAATGAAATACGATTGTCTTTTGGCTTACTTACTTGTTCAGGCTATGTCAACTGCTTATTCTTAGCTCTAGAAATATGATTTTCCATATTTTTCTTGTCTTGTCTAGTACATGAATTCATACAAGTCAATAATTTATGACTTTCATGGTACGGTCATCTGTCTTGCAAAGCTACTTTCTGTTTAACCTATCAAGGAAATCTCTAAATGACATTTTGTTCATATCTTAGACTTATGGCTCCTAAGACGAAAAAGCAAAGTTCAGAAAAAGGCTCCAGTCAAGAAAACTGCACCAAAGAGAGTTACTCGATCCACTCCTTTGAATACTGAAGCTGAACAGGAAGAACCTGTCATTCAGCAAAGACCGGAAGCTGCTACTGTCCAGGTGAACACTGGTCCTGGACCTACCCCAAATACTGGCGGGGATAATAATATGGCAGCATTTGTAACACAACAGTTGTTGGCTGCTATGCCTACTTTAGTCGCACAGATTACGGCAAGCCTGAACGCAAATAATAACCATCATGCTGACAACAGTAACAATGTCGAGCCTACTGCTGAACAAGTTATTCCTCGAGTGCATCTGCACGGGACTGACTACAAGACCTTCACTTATTGTAAACCAAAAGAATTTAATGGTACCGAGGGTCCGGTAGGTCTAATCAACTGGCTGGAAAGCATTGAGGCAGTGCTCCATATCAGCCGTTGTGCCGAAGAGCACAAAGTGGAATATGCTTCCACTCAATTTCAAAAGCACGCACTGTCATGGTGGAACGAGCAGATTAGGACTCGTGGCCGAGAGCCGGCATATAGCATACCTTGGTTGAACTTTAAAAGGATGCTCATGGAAAAGTACTATCCTCGTGAGGAAGTACAGAAAATGGAAGGCGAATTCTGGAATCATAGTATGATTGGACTAGACAATGAGAAATACACAACTCGTTTTCATGAGTTGGCTAGACTAGTTCCTCGTATGGTAGATACGGAGGAGAAATTGATCGAGAGATACTGTTATGGCTTGTCACCTGATGTCCGAAGGTTGGTAGCCGCTTTTAATCCTATGACTCTTCAAGTGGCAGTTAGTGCAACCAACCGGATGGTGATAGACTTGAAAAGAACCACTGGTTCTTCTGTTGGAACTGAAGTGGTCAAGAGAAGGAGTGATCATGCCTCTGGTAGTAAATATGGTGGCAGTGGAAATGGCAAGAGGTTTAGGACTGCCAGAAACTTTGCGGTGGTTACTCAGGACGTCATGAGGTACACTGGCACAGATCCTAAGTGTAATAGGTGTAATCTCCATCACAGGGGAAATTGTCCTACTTGTCGCCGTTGTAAAAGAACGGGACATCTGGAAAAGTTTTGTAGGGACAAGGCACCGAGTCAATGCTACGAATGTGGGAGTGAAACCCATCTGCGACCTGCATGTCCAAGACTCAATCTGAACCCGAACAACAATGCAATGGTTCCCGTAAGGAACAATGCGGGGAATAATCAAGCAAGGAATCAAGGTGGACGAGGTAGAGGCCGAGTTTTTGCTTTGGATGCTGCTGATGCACGACGTGATCCCAACGTTGTGATAGGTACATTCATACTCAATAATCATTATGTCTTTGTGTTATTCGACTCTGGTGCTGATAAAAGCTTTATATCCTTAGAATTTAAGTCTCGATTTGGTATAGTAGCTACCCCCATGAAAGACACTTATATTGTCGAATACGCAAACGGTCAAAAGTATATTGCTAGAGATCATTTAGTAGATTGCAATTTGACATTGTCTGGCGAAACCTTTAAAATTGATCTAATTCCCATAGAACTCAGTAGTTTTGATGTAATTGTTGGTATGGACTGGTTATCTAAGGTTAGAGCCGAAATAATGTGTTACGAGAAGATTGTTAGAATACCCCTTCAGAATAACGAAACCCTAGTAGTGCAAGGAGACAAGTCAGGGAAGGAATTGATTTTAGTGTCGGCGATAAAGGCGAATAGATATTTACAAAAAGAATACCCTGCTTTCTTGGCACTGGTTGTTGAAAGGAAACCAGAGGGTAAAAGCATTCAAGACATTCCTGTAGTCAAGGATTTTCCAGAAGTATTTCCTGAAGATTTGACGGGACTTCCACCTCACAGACCAGTTGAGTTTGGAATAGACTTAGTCCCTGGAGCTGCACCTGTGGCCAAGGCACCCTATCGCCTTGCGCCGTCAGAAATGCAAGAATTATCCGAACAACTTCAAGAGTTGTTAGCTAAAGGACTAATTCGCCCAAGTTCATCACCTTGGGGAGCTCCGATTCTATTTGTCAAAAAGAAAGACGGCTCTATGCGCATGTGTATAGATTATAGAGAATTGAACAAGTTGACTGTCAAGAACAGGTACCCTTTGCCTCGTATTGACGACTTGTTTGACCAATTGGAGGGTGCATCACACTTTTCCAAGATTGATCTCAGATCTGGGTATCATCAACTCAGAGTCAGAGAGACGGACATTCCTAAAACAGCCTTCAGAACTCGTTACGGACATTATGAGTTTTTGGTTATGCCGTTTGGCTTAACCAATGCACCTGTTGTGTTTATGGACTTAATGAATCGAGTATGTCGACCGTATCTTGACAAGTTTGTCATTGTATTCATTGACGACATACTGATATACTCAAGGAATAAAGACGAACATGAGAGTCATCTGAGAACCATTCTGCAACTGCTCAAGGATCAAAAGTTGTACGCGAAATTCTCAAAATGTGAATTCTGGATTAGGGAAGTACACTTCTTGGGACATGTAGTGAATGCAGATGGAATCCATGTAGATCCATCTAAGGTCGAGGCGATAAAGAAGTGGGAAGCCCCTAAGACTCCGACAAAAATCCGTCAATTTCTTGGACTGGCTGGCTATTACAGGAGATTCATTGAGAATTTCTCTAAGGTTGCTCAACCTTTGACTTTATTAACTCAGAAGACTAAGGAGTTTATTTGGCAGGATGCCCAAGAAAAGGCATTTCAGACGTTAAAGGACAGACTGTGTAATGCTCCTATTCTAGCATTACCGAATGGCATTGAAAATTTCGTGGTATACTGTGACGCCTCACATCAGGGCATGGGATGTGTACTTATGCAGGGAGGTAAGGTCATTGCTTACGCTTCTAGACAGCTCAAGATCCACGAAAAGAACTATGCAACCCACGATCTAGAACTCGGAGCGGTTGTCTTTGCATTAAAAATTTGGAGACATTATCTGTATGGTACCAAGTGTACTGTATTCACGGATCACAAAAGCCTTCAGCATATCTTCGATCAGAAAATGTTGAATATGCGACAACGACGATGGGTAGAATTACTCAGTGACTACGACTGTGATCTTAAATATCATCCCGGTAAAGCCAATGTTGTTGCTGACGCGCTAAGTCGAAAAGATAGAATTTCACTATCTGTCATAACAAGAGCAAGTTCTTATCTTGGCTCGTCATTAAGGGATAGAGTTTTAGACGATCAAAATGAAGCCCTACAGCCAGGACGTATCGAGAAAGAGGCATTGTGGAATGCTGAGCGTTTGTTTGAATTGGATGGCGATGGAATCAGACATGTTAAGGGCAGAGTGTGGATTCCCAAATATAATGGACTTAGAGAACTCTTGATGAACGAGAGTCATCGATCTAAATATTCAATCCATCCTGGTGCTGACAAAATGTACCATGGACTAAAGGACTTTTATTGGTGGCCTGGTATGAAAAGAGATATCGCCACTTATGTCTCAAAGTGTCTAAATTGTTCAATGGTCAAGGCGGAGCACAAAAGCCTTCTGGGCTGCTCCAACAACCCAAAATTCCTGACTGGAAATGGGAACAGATTACTATGGACTTTATTACTAAACTGCCTCGAACCCTGAGAGGATACGATACTATTTGGGTCATTGTCGACCGCTTGACGAAGTCTGCTCATTTCATTCCAATCCGAGAGAGTTGGAAAGATAAGGAAATTGTCTCAATTATATATTGAAAAGATCGTATCACTTCATGGCGTTCCTTTGTCTATTATCTCTGATCGTGATGGTCGTTTCACTTCACAATCTTGGAGATATTTTCAAGACGCCCTAGGCACTCAATTGCACTTAAGTACGGCTTACCATCCACAGACTGACGGACAAAGTGAACGTACCATCCAGACTTTAGAGGACATGCTTCGGTCATGTGTCATTGACTTCAAAGGTAGTTGGGATACCTTTTTGCCGTTAGCTGAATTTTCATATAACAACAGCTATCACACTAGCCTCAAATGTGCGCCTTATGAGGCTTTATATGGACGAAAATGTAGATCTCCTGTCTGTTGGCTTGATGCTGGAGAACGTCGTTTATTTAAATATGGACTAGTTCAGAAGACTACTGATCAAATTGTTGAAATTAGGGCACGGCTGAAGGCGGCTCAAGATCGCCAAAAGAGCTATGCCGACCGTAGAAGGAAACCACTGAGTTTCAAGTGGGAGACAAAGTCATGTTGAAAGTGTCGCCTTGGAAAGGCACTGCACGTTTTGGCATACGAGGGAAACTTAGTCCTCGTTATATCGGACCATTCGAAATTGTTCAAAGAATTGGTTCCGTGGCTTACAAGCTCGATTTACCTAAGGAGCTAGAACACGTTCATCACACATTTCACATTTCGAATCTTAAGAAATGTCTGACTGATGAGACTTTAGTCGTACCTGTCGAAGAGCTGCAAGTGAACGACTCTCTTCAATTTGTCGAAGAACCTGTTGAAATTTTAGACCAACAGCTCAAACAACTTAGACGTAGTCGTATCAAATTGGTCAAGGTTCGTTGGAACTCAAAACACGGACCCGACTTGACTTGGGAACGTGAAGACTTTATGAGGGATAACTATCCTCATCTTTTTACTAAGCAAGACTTGATTTCGGGACGAAATCCTTAGAAGTCGGGGATGTTGTGACAACTCGTAATTAATTAACATCGGGTTAGTCCTAATCTCAATTAGACAGTCATTTGACGTGGAACTTATTAGACTTTGGACTTTTGACTTAGTCAAAGTAGACGTATCTTGTTGACGTAGACTATTAACTATCTAGACGAATGCCGAGTCTTTAAAATAACTTTAAATTAACATTTAAAGGTTATGTCTTGTACGAAACAATTAGACCGTCTAGACTTAATATTATAAAGTTCACTTGGACGAAACTTTATTGGCTTGTCTTGACTAAAATGAGACGAGGAAAAATACCTTCACTTTACATTTTAACCTTTGGGTCAAACGGTATTAAATCGTAAGCATTTTACCAAATTTGGGGTATTTAAATGACTAAAAAGGAGCCACATAGGCCGGCCCCTTTGTTTGTGGTGGGAATTAAAACAACAAACACTTCCCTCCTTTTCTTTCTTTACCAGTCGACCCAACACACAACACACAACACACACACAAAGATCTTTATGCTCTAAATCAATTTACAAGGTGAAATCAAAGAGAAAATCAAAGGAATTAATCATATTTCAATAATAATTTAGGGTTTTGGCATCATTATCATCACCATCTTCATCTTTACCTCAAGAACATCAAATTTTGGTAAGTAAACATTTTTCTCAAACTTTTGATTTGATTTAAATTCATTTAAGGGTTTATTTCAGTTTTGAGTAATGAATTAGATAGCCATGAAAATGAAATGAGTTTGGTATTGTTGTTAAATGAAGTTTTGATTTACAAATTTGGTCTTGAAATCAAAATGATTAAAATGGCGAAATGATTTGGCGAAATGGTATGTTTCTAGGTCTTTTGAACATGATAACAGTTGTTAGAAATGAAAGGAATCGATTTGGAGTCGATATAGTTTGCTAAAAATGGTCATAAACCAGGTTTTTCACTCGGTCAGGTAGAACTCGCGCCGCGAGGTGTGTCGAATTTCGAACAGAACCTGCACTCGATCTGACTCGCGCCGCGAAACCTCCAGGTCGCGCCGCGAGGAACGTAGCAGGGTCGCGCCGCGAGGAACCCAGGTCGCGCCGCGATTTCTGGAACTGTTTGACGTTTCAGTTTTTGACATCTTGGACACTTGAACTTCGTTTGTACGAAATGGTACTTTGGACTACCTTTTAATAACAGTGTCAATGACATTAATCTTTTGAGTCAAATAAAATGAAGGTTTGTAACACATTCTCGGTTAAGGCATTCTAGGATTGATAGCTAAGTAGTTGTACGTAGGATACTTGTCGTCGTGAGATTTGATCCTCACCATTCGTGCTCATATCCTAGGTTTTGGATAGACGTGGAGACTAGACTGCTCTTATTCTCAGACTGCTCATACTTTTAGCTCTTGATCGCTAAGGTGAGTTTATGGCGCCCTTTTTCCTTTACTTTGGGCCTGAAAGCATGTACTGTATACACGACTACTTTATAAATGATTTGTCTTTGTCTATGCCATGAGATTTGGTAAATTAAATCATTTGTCTTATGTCTTGCCATGTTGACGGCTGTATGAAAATGTGTATACCTGTCTTGTGAAATATTGAACTAAATGACTTTGACTGGCCATGTTGTCGGCTGACTAAACTGTTCTTTGTGTTTGACGAACTAAAATGATCCCCCCCTTCATGTAGTTATCACCATTATGAGATCCTAATGGTTGTCTTGTCAGATTTTGTTCCTGACTGTCTTTGTTCTGGTCCGCACCCCATTATAGACGGGAGACCTGTGCGAGGTAGTCTGGTCCGCACCCCATTATAGACGGGAGACCTGTGCGAGGTATACTGGTCCGCACCCCATTATAGACGGGAGACCTGTGCGAGGGAAATTGTCTTATTGTCGGACATTGGTCTGGACTGTCTTGTCTTAAATAACTACATTAAACGACGATTGATCTTTTAGTCAAACACACTGTAAACTCACCAACTATTTTGATAGTTGATCCTCTCAAATTTCATGCTTTTCAGGTGACCATCAGTAAGTCTTGGAATCGTACTTGGCATAATAGGGCCAATCTTTTGACTTTGGACGTACAATTAGCATCAGACATTGAGGACTCTCATGCTTTTGGCTTTAGTTGTATTTGACTGTCCAATTTATTGAACTTGTTATTCAGTGGGCCCAGTTCCAAATGAGGATGACTTGTATCCGTATTTTGGGGTCCACACTTTGAACGATTGTACTTGTATTGACTTGTATTGGCATAAATGGATGTAATCTCTATTAACCTTCTGATTAGTATGCAATTCTTTGTTAACCATGTATTTCCGCTACAACGGGGTGTGACATCCTAAACACACAATATACATATAATGAGTTCTTACCACATATGTATTCCAATATCTTAAGACATGGTTCAGTAGTTTTCCAAAACTGAGTGCATCTACCATATTAACACAACTTTATCTCGTTAGAATAACGAAGAATTACATTTGCCATATATACTTATTTATAAATCATTTGGTCAATCAAATTAATGTACATTATTATTTCGACAATGGTACCAGCTCAGCTGGTTGAGTCACTAGGTTTTAAACTGGAGCGAGGAATTCAAATAAGGACGCAAAACCATTTTAAGGTGACGGTCATTCAGTGAGATGTCTGCAGAATGTTGGATGTAGCGTGGCCCGGTTAAGAGAACCAACTACCCTAGTCTGAGAAGTCCTTCACCTTTGGATGGTTAGGAGATCATAGTAACATTTGTTTATTTTGGAGACCGTCTCTGAGGACAAAGTCATATATGCGAAAGTGATTTTAGTCAAAAATGGTAATTGAATATGCTTTAATACCAAACTTAATTTATCTTAATCCGTCTTATATTAAAATGACTGAACAGGTAATTTCTTCAAGAATAAAGGTATAGACTGTTGGAGCATAAACTGTTTTTCTTGTTGGCCCCAAACGGATCTTTGATCTCAACTTTGTTCAAACAAAACGAAATTATGAATCTGAGAGAATTCTATACTAAAAATATAAACTTTATTGATATAGATCCAATGATACAAAGTTTTCAGAGATTCTAAAGATACTGATTTTACATGACTTCTATACATATATATAGACAATGAAAAGGTGCTAGTGAATGGTTGTGTCGGTTTGTTGATGCCTCTTCACGAACCATTGCATCCTTTCCTTTATTCGGTTACTTATCTATCTATTCGGTTATGTCTCTTCACCAAGAGTCATACCTTTCTATTTATTTACATAATTACACATATACTATATTTTCTACATAAGTTTCTAACTGTTCTTCATGTGATGATCGGGATTAACCCATCATTTCTTCAATTGGTATTGGATCATAAGCTTAATTTGCTCCCTAAATTGGTACTTCCAATATCAATATCTATCATTAAACTCATCAAGCGATACACTAGTTGTGTATTTAATATTAGGATTAAACCTGCAGCAAGATGAAACTTCTGCCGTCTGCCTGCATACTAATATCTGTCCTGAACTAGGTAAAACAATATTTGAAATGTGCATTTGATCTTAATTAGAAAATCAAAATTTGTGAAAAAGCAGATTGGTTTGTAAGTTACAAATTATAACTGAATAGGGCAAAATTTAACTGCTCCACATAATTAGTTCTACCTGCACATAATATAATAAAATGTGACGAAAAAGCCCATCAAATTTCTTGACGACGAACATTTTTTGACAAATTAAAACAGAAGCATCAAACACTTGCATAACAGGTTACTACTTTATCAGTAGGTATGAGTTACATCAAACTTGCTTTCCTTATATGTTTAAGTTCCGAAGAACATTTTTCTGATCCATACATGTTCTGAATTGGCAGCCTTTTCAAACAGTATGTAGTCTAATATCGAAGATCCAAATAATTATTTTGTCGTTTCGAATAAATCCTGGTTCCGTTGTCAAAAGATTGCACATCAAACCACAATCAGTGATTAGTAGCCAAAGTTGTAACACTAAATCAGGAAAAGAAGATGCGCCGTTTTCAGTCATAAATATAGTTATACTGAAGTATGGGAAGAATAGAATCTGTCACTTGATTGTCAATTTAAGATCAATTAGGATTCAACATAAAATACACCTCCTAGATTCAATGAGTACTCAAATTGTTGGTAAACAAGCAAATTGATTTGTTCCGAAGACTTGTAAGGCAAAATTTAACTATGCTACATGAGCTCTGCCTGCACATACCATGGCCACCATTATTAGTTTATAAGTGTAATCAAATTTACTAAAATTTTCAGAAAAGCCCGACAAATTTTTTGACGGCGAACATATTTTGTCAAAAAAGAGGCATCAAACCCACTTGCATAACAGGTTATTGATAGGTATGAGTTACATCAAACTTGCTTTCCTTATATGTTTAAGTTCCGAAGAACATTTTTCTGATCCATACATGTTCTGAATTGGCAGCCTTTTCAAACAGTATGTAGTCTAATATCGAAGATCCAAATAATTATTTTGTCGTTTCGAATAAATCCTGGTTCCGTTGTCAAAAGATTGCACATCAAACCACAATCAGTGATTAGTAGCCAAAGTTGTAACACTAAATCAGGAAAAGAAGATGCGCCGTTTTCAGTCATAAATATAGTTATACTGAAGTATGGGAAGAATAGAATCTGTCACTTGATTGTCAATTTAAGATCAATTAGGATTCAACATAAAATACACCTCCTAGATTCAATGAGTACTCAAATTGTTGGTAAACAAGCAAATTGATTTGTTCCGAAGACTTGTAAGGCAAAATTTAACTATGCTACATGAGCTCTGCCTGCACATACCATGGCCACCATTATTAGTTTATAAGTGTAATCAAATTTACTAAAATTTTCAGAAAAGCCCGACAAATTTTTTGACGGCGAACATATTTTGTCAAAAAAGAGGCATCAAACCCACTTGCATAACAGGTTATTGATAGGTATGAGTTACATCAAACTTGCTTTCCCTATATGTTTATGTTCCAAAGAACATTTTTCTGAACCATACATGTTCTCAATTGTCTAGCTTTTCCAAATGTATGTAGTCTAAAATGGAAGATCCAAATAATTATTTTGTCTTTTCGAATAACTTCTGTGTCCGGTGTCAAAAGAGTACACATCAAACCACAATCACTGATTAATAGCCAAAGTTGAAACACTAAATGAGGAAAAGAAGATGCGCCGTTTTCAGTCATAAATATAGTTATACTGAAGTATTGGAAGAATATAATCTGTCACTTGATCGTCAATTTATGATCAATTAGGTCAACATAAAATACACCTCCTAGATTCAATGAGTACTCAAACTGAAAAATGTCTTTGCCAATGACTCCTAGCCGAGTTGGTTAGGGTGAGGTAAAACACTTTGTATATGACCAATTGATCATAGATCAACTGTGACCAAATGGGCCCACAAGATAAAGACTGCAAGGTCACAGGTTCAAACTACCGGACATGAGTTCTATGTGGTGTCCGCTCTGGTCACCAATGGGTTCCCACCCATTTACCTTCTTTTTTTTCCACTTTGTCTATGGTGAGAAGTCACGGGGGTCAAACCTGAGCATTCACGAGTAACATATGGACTAGTGTAGGAGGAGTAAAGTAACATAAGCCGTTCATAAGAAATATATATACATTATATTAAAATGTTTGTTATTGTTAAGTATATATCGTTTTTTAACTCTCAAATTTAGACTATTATGACAACATTTCTTAGTGGAAATTGACACACTTCATTTCAGTATTTTTAAACAAATATGAGAACTCAGTATCTCTTTAAAGTAAATCTTCGGTTAATCCAATTCGCATTCATTTTTATTCATAGATAGCTTGAAGATTCCTAGCTAAAAGTAACCTAGTTACTAGTGTTACTACTTTTAGTGTCTTCCGTATAGCTCCATCGAAGCACGACCATCTATATTGATGTTGCTATGAATATCTGACTTTTGTTGATCTTTCTGCTGCTTCAAATATGCTGTCTTGAAAATTTGATGGTTTCTAGCCAACCATAGTCCCCACCCTCGCCCACATTCCAAATATAAAGTTAAGAGCACCATCTACACATTGTCGATTATACCTTCTTCTTTTACCCAAGTGAAGCCTTTATATGTATATATTCTTGACACTAGAAAAGGGAATAAATAACATAAAGAATGATGTGCAGTTTATGGAAGTAATGAATTTCTTTCTTTAGTTTCTTGGGGCTACACAACATGAACTGTCAAAGGTACTTTTGTTACCATTTACTCCGTAGCTCTTAGTCTAGTCGTTTAAGGAAGAGGTGGAAAGATTTGCCTCTATGGAGGTCTCGGGTTCAACCCTAACATGTGTGCTGGAAATGAAATTTTTAATCCATAAACTCTCAATTTTACCCTTTCGTTAAATACAAATTTGAACTGGAAATGATAATTAGGTAATTAATTAAGAACAAATAGATAAACAAATGATTAGTTAATGTCTTTTGGTTAAAATAGACAACAATCTAATGACAAACGAATATGACATTAATTAAATTAAAATGGGGCGGAAGTAGTATGTTTTTTTTTTTTTTTGTATTAGTTTGGTTTTGAATTACCTCAACTCATTATACTGATTATACAAACTTGAGTATCATTCAAGATAGACTATATTGTTATGTCAACTATGAGATTTGAACCCATGATCTGTATCTATCAATTGAGTTGGCTTCATTTGCTGAATGTAATTTACTTCCTTATTAGAGATATTCATGTGAAAAGATTAATATTCTTTCACTTTATTCTCATATAATTGGATAGAGTTTACTTGGATATCGACTTCCGTATAGTAACCATGTGTGCATATTTCTTAACCAAAGTTAATAAAACATTTTTCTATGCCATGGATAAGGAGTATATATGGAGTATCTCTACAATTCAATAAGCTTTCCGCATGAATACATATGATTAGTTATTCCACAAAGGTAAGAAATTTTTCACTACTATTGTTCAAATTTAATATTGAAGATTCTGAATTTAGCTCCCTAGACAATTGGTCTACAACCACTAACCATTATGACACCTAACTACGACTATTCTCAGACTTATATAATCCGCGGGTCGACGCCTAACTTCAATTATTCTACGACCCATCCTAGCTACTGCAATAATTGTAGTTTTGCATGCATCTACAATATTATGTCATATATGTACGATACATATATATATCATCATACAAGACTTGGATTGTTTCTAACTTACGCCAAAAGTCTAAAATCATTACCCGTATCGATAATAATTAACTTTTAAATTAAATATGACTATTACCCTATATTAATGATAACTAAAGGGATACCCGCGCAAAGCGACCACTGTTGCGACGAGGGACGGCGGTGGTGGCCATGGCGGCGGTGGTGGCGGCAGCGCCGTGGTTATTAATATAAAGGTAATTGATGTTAAATGGGGTAATTTAGATATTTTAAGGCTTGAGGGTTATATGTTTTTAATAATTTCATTAAAGATATTATAAGTATATTTGATGGTGATATTTTAATTAGTGAATAATCTCATTAAAGTGTTAAAAGTTGAGGGTAATTTAAGTATTCTAGTAAATATTAAAAGGTTGAAAAAGGAGTGAGTGGTTTGCTTTATTAATTAGAGTAAATTACACTTTTCGTCCCTAAACTTGACACGTTTTTCACTTTTCGTCCCTAAAGTTTAAAAATTACAATTTTGACCTTAAACTTGGCAGAATTTTGCAATCGACGTCCTTTGACCATACGGCGTTAAGTTTCAGCCGTTAAGTCCCACACGTGCAAAACACGTGAGGGACTAAAAGTGCAAAAGGTGACTAGTTCAGGGACGAAAACTAAAATTTACATTATATATTGTCATCATCTTCATCTTCTCCGGCTGAGTGGCCGGAAAATTCGCCGGAAAACTTAAAATGCCGATATCTCACTCGTTTCTTCGAATTAGACCACGAAACCACCACCAAACTTTTCAAAATTAATTTCCGCACGAATCCTAACCAAAAGATTTCAGATTCAACACTTGCCGGAAAACTCAAAATACCGTGGTCACAAAAACCGAGCGTAATAGAGTAACCCGCCCTCCAATTAGATAAAACCGAGGTCTTCCATAACGAGAGTCGTGCCTCCACTAAATCAAATACTGGTTTCCAACTCTTGAATAAATACCTTAAGACCCAAATACGTGAAAGGAAAAGTATGACTTACAATGTAGTTTATCCGCTAGCTCAGAAATTTCGGGTCATCAACACTGCTTCCATAAAGATTAGACTTGTAGAAATTGATTTTTAACCCCAAAACAAGAAAGAAGACTCTCATAAGTCTAGTGATACACTCCACATTGGATTTAGATCAAGCAACAAATCGTCATGGTTTCATGTTACTGATCTTCTGTCTCAAATCGATCTGGAAATCACAAGGTTTTATTCGCGATAGAATTCTGAGCATGTTGATGTGATGATTTCTTCATTTCGTTGAGTTTGGTCGGCAGTTCGTTTTCCGGCGAGATTTTGAGTTTTCCGGCAAGTGTTGAATCTGAAATCTTTTGGTTAGGATTCGTGCGGAAATTAATTTTGAGAAGTTTGGTGGTGGTTTCGTGGTCTAATTCGAAGAAACGAGTGAGATATCGGCATTTTAAGTTTTCCGACGAATTTTCCGGCCACTCAGCCGGAGAAGATGAAGATGATGACAATATATAATGTAAATTTCAGTTTTTGTCCCTGAACTAGTCACCTTTTGCACTTTTAGTCCCTCACGTGTTTTGCACGTGTGGGACTTAACGGCTGAAACTTAACGCCGTATGGCCAAAGGACGTCGATTGCAAAATTCTGCCAAGTTTAAGGTCAAAATTGTAATTTTTAAACTTTAGGGACGAAAAGTGAAAAACGTGTCAAGTTTAGGGACGAAAAGTGTAATTTACTCTATTAATTAAGTAATAAAAATAAAAATAAAGATATTTAGTAATTGTAGTGGTGACTCTTGTTTTTTATTTCTATATCATGTATTTTTTGTTAGGGTCCGATTTTTTTTTTTCTCATTAAGTGCTGAATGTATTAAGTGACTGAATGTATAAATAATGTATGTATGCATTAAGTAAAAAATAGGTAATTGACGGTTATTTTTGTTTATTAAATAAAAAAAAACACGAAATTTGACTGAATGTATTAAGTTCTTAATTATTAAGTCTATTATAGAAAGGAAGAAAAAAAACAGGGCCTTAGTTTGTTTTGTGGAAAAAACTAATGAGTGAAATTGTTATATTTTTATTGTGTTGCTGTAATGTTGTTCTATCTTTTCAACTACAGAACAATGGTTTCGACTTCAAGTGTTCATGTGGTGTTTTTGTCATTTTTTGTTTGTGAATATAGTATACATTTGCACTTTCTATGTCAAGCCTCAATGTGTACTTTTTTTATAAAAAAATCTTAAATTTTGAGACTTTTGACAAAAATATTTATGGGGTTTCAATAAAAACGAGTTCATCACCTAATCCGTTAATTCTTATTATTTTTCATCATATGTGGAGGAATATCTTTACCAAATATGCTATTCTAACAATCTCCGGTATTTGTTGGATGGTTATCGATGAGACAAGGAGTTCTGATGCATGTGTCACATCTGATGAATAACGATGTCCATGTCTCTTCTGTGTTCCATCTGTCTATTAATTAGACCAAAATGAGGGGTCATTGATTTAACATAAGTTAGACAGATTAATAGACTTTGTTTGTACCACAAAAGTAATAACAAATACCGAATAAGCCTATTCACTTTGTCGATAATTAGTTAAACAATATAATTAATTAGCTTCCAAAAAGTTTTACCTACATTTTGCAAAAAGTGTTATTAAAATTCATATTTGTAGTTACTTTTTTCTTGAAGGCCAATGTGTTACAAAAATAATAAAATCTATATTTTGTTGCATTTTTGTAGAAAATGTCAATAATATAAGAATTTAATAACACTTTCAGTGTGTCATTAAAATCACCGTCAATAAATAGTATTTTTCGTGTGGTAGTATCAAAGTTTTCACTATGTGATAATACCAATTTAGCCAACAAGGCAACAAATGGTTGATTAAATTTATCAGGTAATTGATGCAATAAAATTTCTTACAACATGTACAATATATGTTGACTAACTTTAGTTACATCGACAAAATTCTATCATAAATGTCTTTGGCTTTTTGGTAGTGCAGAAGTAACAATGAGTTTTATTGACCAAATTGAAATGATTCAACCCATGATGCCCAATGATCGATTACTAACCAAAGTGAATAACTCAAAATCAAGACGTCCCACCATGTCTATTCAACAAGGGAATTAAATCATTCAAAGGAAAAAGCTTGTTAATAATTAAAGATTCTTTCTTTGCTTGTTACTTTTTACTTTTTGCCTAGAATAGTTGCAACTCTTGGAAGAGGGGTTTACTAGAGTCCTTACTAACAAAAATTCCATCCTACTTGTTCCATAGTGAGCTGTATTGAACAATTGATGGTTTTTAGCCAACTAACACCCTTCACCAATTCTTCTTAGTGCAGCATAGCATCAATAGTTCTACCTTCTAAATGTGAAGAGCATAGCTCATTCTAGGAAGTTTGTAGAATAATTGTGCACCTACCATGCTTTTGGGTCTTTGGGCAAAAAGATAATGGATGGAACCCAGTAAATTAAGTATCGCCCAATCCTTCCAAGTGGTGGTGGCCACTTGATTTATGACCAAGTGATTTTGTAGTTTTGGATTTTACTGTCTAAAGTTCCTGTCCTCATACTGTTCTTGATATCGTCCAAATTTTGTTACTTAACGAGTATATTTTGAGTCCTATAAAAAAAGGATTGTAATAAAGTTTAAGTATGGTTGAATGGTCATTTTAAAGTGTAAAAACAAGTTCTCAAGTATCAAGTTATATACTATTGTATGGTGTTGCAAAAATGAGTGAAAAAACCCAACTTTAAAAACACGAATAGTAAAAACAGTATTATATAGTTTAACGTTTTAACAAGTTAACATTATTAACAACAAATGTTCCATTTGAGAACAAAGTTTATAAAAAAAAATCATTACACTAAGTTCATAGGATAAATATCCTTTCAAATTCTACCAACTTGAAAGGTCAAGTTAAATAATCTTCAACTATTAAGGTTACAATCAAAAGTCAAGATTAAATTTAGTTTTTTTTTTTAATTTTGAGATTTGATTTTAACTCAAGATTTGAGGATCCCCAACTTAATCAAGTTGATAGAACTTGAGAAGATCTTTATCCAAGTTCATAAGGATGAATCTGAAAATACGAGAAAAACAGGTTCTTTAATATATTATTCCATTAACACAATTAACAAATTCTCTCTCTCTCTCGTCTAGAGAGAGAGTTTTCTCTCTTCTCTCTAGATGTAGATCTGAGATTGGGACCCGATTTTCACTCTTTCGATTTAGGTTTCACCTTATCGTCGAGAATATTTTTTCAAGGGTAAAGCATCAGGTCGGGGGTCCTTTTGGAAGCAGCCTCTTTACCTTCATGTAGGGGTAAGGTTGTCTACATCATACCTCTCTCAAACCCGGTTGTTGTCGGATTGGATACCGTTATCGTTGTCGTTGCCGTTATGTTTAAAGTTTGTTATCTTTTAATAGTATATATGTATATAACATGAATGGCCGAACATTTATGCTTGGTCTTGGTGTTCAATGGGCTTCGATTCAAATAATTGTAGAGCACGGTCGCACGGGTAGCGGGAAGAGAGCATTCATACATCACCAACCGTCGTCGTTATCATCATCACAAATTGTCGTTACCACCATCATATGTTACTGTCGTCGCATTACGCTGGTATCTCTCTAATGAGAACTTGATAAGGTATTATTAGGTCATATTCAATGATATCAATAATTTGTCCAGACACAACGGTCAACTTAGCAACATCAACATGTTAGCAAATTGTTTAGTATATTGAACCAACAAACTGAGCTCATTTTTTTTTCCATTATTCATATTTTTAAAAACATATAATATTAACTAAAAAACAAAAAAAGTGGCCCCTACATATACTAATTTGCTTCCAATTTGAAATTGAAGACCGGTTTTCCAATTTGCAAACTCATATGGAGAAACCATTAATGATAGCCTTGAAATTATTTATACCTTGTAAAATTCAATGCAATATAAAGCAATGAGTATAAAGAGTATAAGATGAAGTGATGATGATGTGAATCTTAAACGAAATAATGTGTGGGAGATGTTTAATTTTAACAAGAGACATAGAATAAAAAAACAAAGGAGACATGTTTCAATAAATCCATATAAACAATAACCTTTTGAATTATTGTTTTCTCCTTAATAATACGAGTATTTATTTAACCAATCTATAATAGCAATTTTGACAAAAACCAAATGTATTACAAGTCCTACCATGTTCCTCTTCGTAACCAATTATCACCAGGAAAAGGCTCCATGTGACGATTTACATAAACCCCATCTGGTTTCACTAACCAATAACATCTTTGAACCTGAAAAATATTTCCATTGAAACATTTATCAAAGATTTTACGACTAAAAACACCAACAATAACATACTTATCTCCCCAATAAAATTCGCCTGTATAATGTGTGTAGAGTGGTATATCAAACTTCCAATCAAACTCTTCATTGAAAGCAAGTGTGTGATTTCCTAGATCGTCGACATTTCCAAAAACATGGACCGCAATATTGTCTTCAATGCCATTAGTGATATAATTCCTAAATTTAGTAATGGTATTATTTGGTGTCGAAGCACTACAAAATGATAGCATTGTGAGAATTAGAACGCCATGAAAGATGAAATTCATATTTGGTTCGTATGATGTTTTAAATTATTTTAGTACTGTTAGTGGGCTAATATACATATATATAAAGTGATAAACTATATATGCTATAGAATTTGTATATAACTTTATTGGAATGATAAGATTTCAATTAATACGGATGAGTTATTGGTACAATAAGATTTCATCAATATGAATGAGTTATTCACAACTAATTTCAGTGTGAAACAAATCAATTAATCTGCATATGACTAATTTTAGTGTGAAAATTAATAAACTTATTCACAGAAGATTAATTTTTGAGCTTATAGATTAAATACTAGATTTATGCTCGTGTTACATACACGGATTTTTTATAACATTTTAAAGGTAAGATAAATTATAAAATATATAAATTAAAATGTAAAAATGTAAGTAAAACAAATTTAAATGGATATACTTCTAGAACATTGAACAAATATATTGTATTTTATCTTTTGAAATACTTTTTTGTAGACAATATTTCATATGTTGAAAAAATTTAATTAATTAAATGATGAAAATTAAAAAAAAAATCTTCTCAAGTTGATGGCTAAAAAGTGTAAATTATTGATGAAAAACAAAAAAAGTGTAAATTAGTGAGACTATTTCTACAAATATTAATATAATTACTAATATAATAATATATTTGAATAATAATTATTAAGATTATGATGACATAAACGAGAGTCAATTTGATGAAATCGAGCGATGTGATTGGTCAATAAGTCATTAGTACAACTGTCTTTTACTATATATTAAGATTAGAGTTAATTTCATTACATACCTCTGGGGTATGTCATATTTTCAAGTTTCGCCCCTCTCATTTTTCTGTATCATTATATACCCTTATGGTGACTTTTTGTATCATTACATACCACTTATTTTAACGGACGTTTATTGTCTTCTGTTAAATCCGTCACATGCATACCATGTGAGGGTATTTATGTCCATCGTATTTAACTTATTCTTATAACACCCACCATCTCTTTACTTCTCCTTTCTTCAGATCTAAACATGACAACTCAATATTCATTCACCTCTATCAATCATCTTGTTTATGAAATCAACCTCATATTGACTCACAACATTGATGTTCGGAATTGTTGTTTTTTTTATTAAAAAAAATAACTTTTAATTCGGAATTGTTGTTGGCAAAGTTAAATCGGATACTAATTTTTATATGTAAAAAATTAGTGTTTCGATTTATTGATCCTGATGGCATTATAATAAATGGATTTTATTGTTGTTGTCTAGTTGATGTTAATGATACAAGTCGCTTTGCATCTACATAATATTAATATCTGATATGGGTTTTACGGTGATGGTGTTGGGTTTTTTATTTGATTGGTTTTATTATGAACAAACATAGTGAACAGTGGCTGGATCATTGATTTTTTAGTTGGAATTGGAATATAGATGTGATTACTGATTATTATGTGAATATAGATGTATGTGTAGATCTGAATAAGAAAAGCAAGAAAATGAAAATAGTGTTTGTAGGCAAAAAGACCAAGGGGTTAATGGAGTCATATTAACGTCCGTTAGGATGAAGGGTATGTGATGATACAAAAAGCTACCATAAGGGTATGTAATGATACAGAAAAACGAGAGGGGTGAAACTTGAAAATATGACATACTCCAGGGGTATGTAATGAAATTAACTCTTAAGATTAAGATTAATATTACTACAAGCATAGTTGTTGACTTGTAACTTTTGACTCGACTCGAAAACATGATTTTTTGACTCGTGACTCGGAACGTGACTCGACTCGTAAGAGTCAGGACATTTTTAAGTACTACATAATATAGTATAATTATATATATGTAACGTTTTTATAAGCAAAATATAAGTTCGTTATCTTAATAAATTTACCAAAATATTACATATTTAATAGTTTTGAGATATAAGCTTACAATTTATCTTCAAATTTACAATAAAATGATCAAAACTACATAGATAACACACAAAATAATGTAGCAAATTAAGTATAATATATAATATATAACCATAGTATCAAACTACAATAATTATAAGTTTGCGACTCGTGACTCGGTCCAAGTTCACACAGCGACTCGTAAGAATATGGACAAAAACGAGTCACCTAACGAGTTGACTCGTTTTTGGTGTAAATCGACTCGACTCGTAAGAGTTTAACAACTATGACTACAAGTGTAAAATTTTATAAAACATAAATTGTTATGCTATTGTTACGAGTCATATGTGGCGACGATGGTGGTGGCGGCGACGGGTGGCAGCGACGGTGACGACGGGTGGTGGCGGTGGTGTCGGCAATGGCGGCGGTGACGGATGGTGGGCGAGGCAACGGTTGTGAATGTAAAAGTAATTTATGTTAAAGGAGGTAGTATAGTAATTTTAAAGATTAAGGGATTTATGTTGTAAATTATTTCATTAAAGGTTTTATAAGCATATAAAGTGAAAAAAAGTATTTTAGGTATATAGATAAAGATGTTACGAAGATATCTTCTATTAGTTATTGGAGGTTTACCCACACTAGTGAAGTCGGTACTTAGAAGTTGGAGCTCTCCTTTGTAGTTATTTTTGATAATCCTAAGTAAATAAACAATTTAACAACTAGAAAGGCATGCTCGCGTATCATCGTATTTAAAATCAGGAAAAAATATTATATTAACTAGCTACGATAAAAATAACCCGTTCAAAATAGTTTGATGAAATAAATGAACTATAAGGCTATCTCCAATGCTAAGGATGCCCTTAGGAATCATTCAGCTGCCACATCATATCCTTACAAATCCTTAAAATCCTTTAATTTTACCTCCAACCATACAAACATCCAAAACCATATCCTTGGTGAAGGATATATAGGCTAAAAAGATGTTGCATAGGCTATGGACATCCAAAACCATATCCTTGGTGAATGATATATAGGCTATGGACAAGCAAGGACGAACGTGCTTCAATGCTATGGACAAGAAAGGATCTCGACGGATGTGCATAAACTTCTCCTTGAGCCCTTTCATTGAGCCCTTTCATTGAGCCCTTTCATTGAGCCCTTTCATTGAGCCCTTTCATTGAGCCCTTTCATTGAGCCCTTTCATTGAGCCCTTTCATTGAGCCCTTTCATTGAGCCCTTTCATTGAGCCCTTTCATTGAGCCCTTTCATTGAGCCCTTTCATTGAGCCCTTTCATTGAGCCCTTTCATTGAGCCCTTTCATTGAGCCCTTTCATTGAGCCCTTTCATTGAGCCCTTTCATTGAGCCCTTTCATTGAGCCCTTTCATTGAGCCCTTTCATTGAGCCCTTTCATTGAGCCCTTTCATTGAGCCCTTTCATTGAGCCCTTTCATTGAGCCCTTTCATTGAGCCCTTTCATTGAGCCCTTTCATTGAGCCCTTTCATTGAGCCCTTTCATTGAGCCCTTTCATTGAGCCCTTTCATTGAGCCCTTTCATTGAGCCCTTTCATTGAGCCCTTTCATTGAGCCCTTTCATTGAGCCCTTTCATTGAGCCCTTTCATTGAGCCCTTTCATTGAGCCCTTTCATTGAGCCCTTTCATTGAGCCCTTTCATTGAGCCCTTTCATTGAGCCCTTTCATTGAGCCCTTTCATTGAGCCCTTTCATTGAGCCCTTTCATTGAGCCCTTTCATTGAGCCCTTTCATTGAGCCCTTTCATTGAGCCCTTTCATTGAGCCCTTTCATTGAGCCCTTTCATTGAGCCCTTTCATTGAGCCCTTTCATTGAGCCCTTTCATTGAGCCCTTTCATTGAGCCCTTTCATTGAGCCCTTTCATTGAGCCCTTTCATTGAGCCCTTTCATTGAGCCCTTTCATTGAGCCCTTTCATTGAGCCCTTTCATTGAGCCCTTTCATTGAGCCCTTTCATTGAGCCCTTTCATTGAGCCCTTTCATTGAGCCCTTTCATTGAGCCCTTTCATTGAGCCCTTTCATTGAGCCCTTTCATTGAGCCCTTTCATTGAGCCCTTTCATTGAGCCCTTTCATTGAGCCCTTTCATTGAGCCCTTTCATTGAGCCCTTTCATTGAGCCCTTTCATTGAGCCCTTTCATTGAGCCCTTTCATTGAGCCCTTTCATTGAGCCCTTTCATTGAGCCCTTTCATTGAGCCCTTTCATTGAGCCCTTTCATTGAGCCCTTTCATTGAGCCCTTTCATTGAGCCCTTTCATTGAGCCCTTTCATTGAGCCCTTTCATTGAGCCCTTTCATTGAGCCCTTTCATTGAGCCCTTTCATTGAGCCCTTTCATTGAGCCCTTTCATTGAGCCCTTTCATTGAGCCCTTTCATTGAGCCCTTTCATTGAGCCCTTTCATTGAGCCCTTTCATTGAGCCCTTTCATTGAGCCCTTTCATTGAGCCCTTTCATTGAGCCCTTTCATTGAGCCCTTTCATTGAGCCCTTTCATTGAGCCCTTTCATTGAGCCCTTTCATTGAGCCCTTTCATTGAGCCCTTTCATTGAGCCCTTTCATTGAGCCCTTTCATTGAGCCCTTTCATTGAGCCCTTTCATTGAGCCCTTTCATTGAGCCCTTTCATTGAGCCCTTTCATTGAGCCCTTTCATTGAGCCCTTTCATTGAGCCCTTTCATTGAGCCCTTTCATTGAGCCCTTTCATTGAGCCCTTTCATTGAGCCCTTTCATTGAGCCCTTTCATTGAGCCCTTTCATTGAGCCCTTTCATTGAGCCCTTTCATTGAGCCCTTTCATTGAGCCCTTTCATTGAGCCCTTTCATTGAGCCCTTTCATTGAGCCCTTTCATTGAGCCCTTTCATTGAGCCCTTTCATTGAGCCCTTTCATTGAGCCCTTTCATTGAGCCCTTTCATTGAGCCCTTTCATTGAGCCCTTTCATTGAGCCCTTTCATTGAGCCCTTTCATTGAGCCCTTTCATTGAGCCCTTTCATTGAGCCCTTTCATTGAGCCCTTTCATTGAGCCCTTTCATTGAGCCCTTTCATTGAGCCCTTTCATTGAGCCCTTTCATTGAGCCCTTTCATTGAGCCCTTTCATTGAGCCCTTTCATTGAGCCCTTTCATTGAGCCCTTTCATTGAGCCCTTTCATTGAGCCCTTTCATTGAGCCCTTTCATTGAGCCCTTTCATTGAGCCCTTTCATTGAGCCCTTTCATTGAGCCCTTTCATTGAGCCCTTTCATTGAGCCCTTTCATTGAGCCCTTTCATTGAGCCCTTTCATTGAGCCCTTTCATTGAGCCCTTTCATTGAGCCCTTTCATTGAGCCCTTTCATTGAGCCCTTTCATTGAGCCCTTTCATTGAGCCCTTTCATTGAGCCCTTTCATTGAGCCCTTTCATTGAGCCCTTTCATTGAGCCCTTTCATTGAGCCCTTTCATTGAGCCCTTTCATTGAGCCCTTTCATTGAGCCCTTTCATTGAGCCCTTTCATTGAGCCCTTTCATTGAGCCCTTTCATTGAGCCCTTTCATTGAGCCCTTTCATTGAGCCCTTTCATTGAGCCCTTTCATTGAGCCCTTTCATTGAGCCCTTTCATTGAGCCCTTTCATTGAGCCCTTTCATTGAGCCCTTTCATTGAGCCCTTTCATTGAGCCCTTTCATTGAGCCCTTTCATTGAGCCCTTTCATTGAGCCCTTTCATTGAGCCCTTTCATTGAGCCCTTTCATTGAGCCCTTTCATTGAGCCCTTTCATTGAGCCCTTTCATTGAGCCCTTTCATTGAGCCCTTTCATTGAGCCCTTTCATTGAGCCCTTTCATTGAGCCCTTTCATTGAGCCCTTTCATTGAGCCCTTTCATTGAGCCCTTTCATTGAGCCCTTTCATTGAGCCCTTTCATTGAGCCCTTTCATTGAGCCCTTTCATTGAGCCCTTTCATTGAGCCCTTTCATTGAGCCCTTTCATTGATGTTGCATAGGCTATGGACATCTAAAATCATATCCTTGGTGAATGATATATAGGCTATGGACAAGCAAGGACGAACGTGCTTCAATGCTATGGACAAGAAAGGATCTCGACGGATGTGCACAAACTTCTCCATTGGAGATAGTCTAAGTATTATATATTATTTTTTACTACTAGTATATCATAAAAAATAACAGAAGAGATAACATATAAAGGTACAGTTACAGACCTCTTAAATAATACAAAACTAGAATTTAACCCCGCCCGTTGCGGCGGGATTCAACATACATCAGCATTTATGTATACATGCTATTGACAAAGTAACCTACAAATGACATAACTAATATAAGGTGTCGTGTGTGATGGGTGAAAACATGGGTACTTGAACTTTAGCTCTCACTTGTTGAATGCTTTCATCAGGAATGTGGAGCACCAGGAGATCGGTCAGGATGTAAGCCTTGGAGATTACCTGATTAAACATCAAATAAATTTGACTAATCAAGTCATTACATCAAATGGAGTAGATAATCGGCAGCAAGTATAAAGATTTCTATCATGCAGTCAACTCCTACCCAAAGTAGTTTGAAACTTTGTACCATATAAACTAATATTCTACAACATGCATGGTGAATATTTGCTGGTCAAAGTTTGTTTGCCAAAAATTTACCAGGCTAATGATTGCACAATAGTGTTCTAAATCAAGGTCTCCTTGTCTAAATCCTATCCTAAGTACTGTCCTTGCATGATAAGAGGACTTCCAAAGAGCTAAAAGAATGAACTTCCCACTTTAAACACTTAGTTAACATTAAAGATAAAGTTTTTGTCAACCCATTCCTATCAATTCGAATGTCAAATGTCCGTATAGTTCCATCTACACTTGACTACTTGATGATTGCCGTTGACTACTTGACTACAACCCATTCAGATTGTAAAATCTTTGTAGAATTGATGATAACTATTGACTACTTGACTTCACCAATGCCACTGTCTTGCCTTTATTGATATGATACACCTAGTAACAGTTGGCTTTTGCATTGAGCCCTTTCATTGAGCCCTTTCTACATTACAAAACTTGAGATCGTATATATATTTTGGCCTCAAAAACCAGTAATTATCTCCATTTAGAGGTTCTTGGAAAGACAATAGTCAATCTATACAAAGCTGAAAACAGAAAAGGTTGACGTTATATGATTACTTTATGCAACATATGAAATGTATTTGTTAAACACAATGATAGAAACTTCACGGAAATGAAGTTGTATATCATTTCGTAATAGCCAATTGTTTTTAAATAATGGCACTCAGTTTTCCTAGTTATAGAAATAAGCTTCAATCGAATTCAAATGTAAGGTTAAAAAATATATCGAAAACATGTAGATGTAGTTACAATACTATACATACCTGTCTCATTTTGCATCATCCATGAAATGCATGAATAAATCGAGAACCCCAATGACTCTTAAATATGTGACTGCAATGTTCTTTAACTTGCAGAGTCAAATTATCTACAAATACATGCATATGGAAAAGTATATATAAATATAAGGGATAAAAGGTATTTAACTTCAAGTTTTATGCTAACTTTTTAACTTCAATCATTGGTGTCTCTGCCTGTCAAAGTACTGTCTTGATAAGACTTATTTGGCAAAACAATTTTTTTTTGAAAGCCCTTCTCTAATGACATTGTGTAGCTTAATAGCTTTAGAAAAGTTGGGTAGCAATCTAAAAGAGATTGTTTAATATTGTTCGTATTACCAAGTGAGGTTGCCTTTAAGCGTTTCGACCTCAATTGACTGATAACCACATCCCTGTTAATTAATCGAATATAACCTTTATGAGTTGATTGGAACTAAAAACACTAAACCATTTCACCTAAGGTACAACAAACAGAACACGTAAGAGTTTTTCTACAGACAGAGATAGGAGGACAGTATTACGTATTACCTCCAAGCAAGAAGAAAGCTATAGCAGATCCGATTGATGTCTCCCTATTAACAGATACGCATGATTTAATGCAATAGCTTTGTTTTTGTCATCTGTACCAAATTGTTGGAACTACTTCAAATTCATCATATTGCATGACATAGGTGGTAAATAATGCAATGGCTTGAAGTTGTATTAACCTGAAAATTGAGTCAAAGAAATGCGACCAATGGCTTGTCTTTTTCGTTTTTGCTGATTTTAAAAGGACCTGCCTAAAGTTGCACCTTGTTCTACCTACATAACAGTTATTTCCAATCAAATTCAACAAACTACTGCAAAATGCACTTTAATATTAAATTCAATTTTTTAAATTAAATATGAAGTTAAAAATCTTACGGAGCCTGCTCATGTATGACATGATTCGTATTTGATCATAGAAAAGATTCTCTTCAAGCAAACCGGCCTATCCTCTGTATGGGCTTACGTGATGGTTGGATACTAGAAAGCAGCCTGTCTTCATAGTTACATAGCTAGAAAGCAACCTTGTTGAAACAACCGAGCATAGCGCATGAAAACATCCAACATATTTAACATAACATATTACATCATATTAGGCAATGAGAATACGACATAATAGCCTATTAGAACAATTACATAGGAATGAATATATAAAGTCCATTACATGTGTTTTCTATATTAGTTTATAGTAGCTTAAGTAAAGCGTAACCTAAACTTAGCTGGCATATCTATAAGCCCAACCCCTAAGCTTATCTTTTCCCGAAACTAGAAGTAAATCTACTATCCCTCTACCCTAATTGCAGTCCTCCAAGCATTCCTATCCACGGTCAAAGCCTCTGCCAGGCCAAGCTCCTTAAGGTCGTTTGCCAGTCTAACCTCCCAAGTCATGTTAGGTCGCCCCCTTCTCCTCACGCCTTCTACCTGGATGGGTTCTGCACTCCTAACAGGCGATTGCCGGTCTCTCCTCTTGACATGGCCAAACCATCTCAAGCGTCCTTCCCTGAGCTTGTCAATGATGGTCCCCACTTCAAGTTGAGATCTAAAAACCCCCGTCGGAATCCTGTCTAGCAAGGTCTTTCCGCATGTCCACCTTAGCATCCTCATCTCGGCCACCTCCATCCGAGCTGCCTGGGCTTTCTTCATCGGCCAACATTCTGACCCGTATAGTATAGCCGGTCTAATAGCCACCCTTTAGAACTTCCCTTTCAGCTTTAAAGGGATCCTCCTGTCGCACATGACACCTGTAGCCGCTTTCCATTTCATCCATCCTATTTGTATCCGATGAGCCACGTCTTCATCTATCCTCCCTGACTTATGTAGCACCGATCCCAAGTATTTAAAGGACTCTTTCGGTTGTAGAGTACGCTCCCCAATGCGGATTTCGTCGCCACCGTTTAGTAGAATCTCGTCCTTGTTGAAGTCACATCGCATGTACTCGGTCTTTTCTCGGCTTACCCGCAGGCCATTGTCTTCTAGGGCTGCCCTCCATTTCTCTAATCTGAGATTTAGGTCCTCTGCAGTTTGTGAGATAAGCACAATGTCATCAGCAAAAAGCAAGCACCACGGTAAACCCTCCCCTAAGCTGCTTGACAACTCGTCTAAAATCAATGTAAAAAGGTAGGGACTAAGTGCTGATCCTTGGTGCAAGCCCACTTCTACCGGGAAAAGCCCCGTATTCCCCAGAGGGGTGCGAACGCAGGTGTTAGCTCTATTATACATATCCATGATAACGCTAATGGATCTTTTAGGGACCCCTTTTGCGTGCAGAGTCCTCCAAATTAGCTCTCGTGGAACACTATCGTATGCCTTTTCCAAGTCTAAAAAGGTGCAGTGTAGTGATTTTTGTTTTTCCCTATGTTTCTCCATAAGCCTTCTGGTAATGTGAATAGCCTCTATCGTCGACCTCCCTGGCATAAAACCGAATTGGTTCTCAGCCACCTTCGTGACCCTCCTAAGTCTCATCTCTATCACTTTCTCCCATAGCTTCATGGTGTGACTTAGAAGTTTAATGCCTCTATAGTTGCTGCAACTCTGCACGTCTCCTTTGTTCTTGTAGATGGGGATAACCTCGCTAATTCTCCACTCCTCAGGCATTTTTGTACTTATCCAAATCTTGTTGAAAAGCCTTGTCAACCAGCTGGCCCCCATCTCCCCCAAACATCTCCATGCCTCAATTGGGATTTCATCAGGGCCTACTGCTTTATTCGTTCCCATCTTCTTTAGTGCTATCCTTACCTCATCCTGGCTGATTCTGTTGTCATCTTCATATGCTGGACTCGTACCATAACCGTAGTCGTTTCCTCCTTCACTTTGCGTTGAACCTCTGCCATTAAAAAGATTAGAGAAGTATTCTTCCCATCTTTTCCTGATTTCCTCTTCCTTAACAATGCTTCGTCCGCTTTCTCATAAGCAAGGAGATTTCACTTGGTAAAAAAAGAAAAAGAAATCCAAAGGAAAGTTCAAAACTCACTTGGCCATCAGAATTCCTTTTTTTTGTAGTTCTTCTTCTTCATTCTAAACAAACAAACCTTGCACCAAATCTATAAAAAAAAATCCGATTCAAAGAAAAGAAAGAGAAGTTAGATAAAGCAGATCAAATAGTAGAGGAAATCCCCAAAGTAGCAAAAACCCTAACCTGTGTTCAGCACCGCGGCTGATATCCACCGCAACAAAAACCCTAATCGAGGCTCCTGCAGTCGGAATTTGGTTTGTGGAGACTCCTGTAACCGGAAATAAAGGCTGGCGGCGGAAAAGCTGTTCGCGGTTGATCGGCCAGTCATGGAGCGGCTCAAACAGATGAAGAAGAAGAGAGGGTGAGAGAAGAGGAAGAAAGGAGAAGGAAAAAGAAGAGGGAGAAGGGTCCCGAATGTTTTAGAAGATAAAGGGTAAAAAGGTAATTAAACCCTTAGCTACTTACCAATCTTCATAATATTAAAACATAAGCAAGGAGATTTCACTTGGTAAAAAAAGAAAAAGAAATCCAAAGGAAAGTTCAAAACTCACTTGGCCATCAGAATTCCTTTTTTTTGTAGTTCTTCTTCTTCATTCTAAACAAACAAACCTTGCACCAAATCTATAAAAAATCCGATTCAAAGAAAAGAAAGAGAAGTTAGATAAAGCAGATCAAATAGTAGAGGAAATCCCCAAAGTAGCAAAAACCCTAACCTGTGTTCAGCACCGCGGCTGATATCCACCGCAACAAAAACCCTAATCGAGGCTCCTGCAGTCGGAATTTGGTTTGTGGAGACTCCTGTAACCGGAAATAAAGGCTGGCGGCGGAAAAGCTGTTCGCGGTTGATCGGCCAGTCATGGAGCGGCTCAAACAGATGAAGAAGAAGAGAGGGTGAGAGAAGAGGAAGAAAGGAGAAGGAAAAAGAAGAGGGAGAAGGGTCCCGAATGTTTTAGAAGATAAAGGGTAAAAAGGTAATTAAACCCTTAGCTACATTACCAATCTTCATAATATTAAAACATAAGCAAGGAGATTTCACTTGGTAAAAAAAGAAAAAGAAATCCAAAGGAAAGTTCAAAACTCACTTGGCCATCAGAATTCCTTTTTTTTGTAGTTCTTCTTCTTCATTCTAAACAAACAAACCTTGCACCAAATCTATAAAAAATCCGATTCAAAGAAAAGAAAGAGAAGTTAGATAAAGCAGATCAAATAGTAGAGGAAATCCCCAAAGTAGCAAAAACCCTAACCTGTGTTCAGCACCGCGGCTGATATCCACCGCAACAAAAACCCTAATCGAGGCTCCTGCAGTCGGAATTTGGTTTGTGGAGACTCCTGTAACCGGAAATAAAGGCTGGCGGCGGAAAAGCTGTTCGCGGTTGATCGGCCAGTCATGGAGCGGCTCAAACAGATGAAGAAGAAGAGAGGGTGAGAGAAGAGGAAGAAAGGAGAAGGAAAAAGAAGAGGGAGAAGGGTCCCGAATGTTTTAGAAGATAAAGGGTAAAAAGGTAATTAAACCCTTAGCTACTGTAGCTAAGGGTTCTTAAATTGTTATATATAAATAATTAATCATAATATAGAAAAACAATATTACAAGTTATTAATAACTAGAAAATTTTAGAACTAATTTATTTATGTTGAACTATTAATTGTTAATTTAAACTTTGAACATATAAAATAAATATTTGTTAATGGCAATACCCCAAATGCTTTTAAATTTTGCGGTATCGAACACATCATATGTAATATGTGTAATAAATCAAAAATCACATACGAAATGAAAGTATGCCAATAAAATTGAAAAAGAAAAAAAATATATGCAAGACTATCAGAAATAACACGAAAGAGAAAATCCAAGCGGGATGCGATGTGACAAATTCTAAATAGTGATATGGGTTGTGATCACAAAAAATTGAATAAAAGTTTTCAATATGTTAGTTAAGAACCCAAGCGTGACGCGATGCTGCAAAATCCGATAGTGTTATGGAGTTCAGCCACAAAAAAGTTGAATAAAAGTT
>CM067171.1:30470128-30487184 GCA_034093135.1 Erigeron breviscapus
TGATTCTCTCTGATGCTCCTGTGTATCATGCTCAGTAAAAATGTCGTTTGTGGCTCTGAGCCACAAACCATGGATAGTTTGCAGATTAGGAAGGCAATACTGAACGGTGTGAACCACAACAAATCTTGTGCAGGGCTCTTATGTCATGTGACGGGTTCCGATTGCTGTTGAATAGTATTACCACATCCATATGATATATTTTTTGAAATGACCACTGACTGACATGTTAAAAGGAAAGTTATATTAGTCTACATACAGAGAAATGATTTGAACTCCCTTAACATTTACACTAAGGTTGAGAGCTTTGTTACCCTTTAAAGAACAAGTTTTCTTTAACCAGAGTCTAGAGCTTGCTGTGAAGTTGCAGCTTGCCACTGCTATTAGTTTCAGCTCTTAACGGGTCAATTGAAGGCATCCGTTATGGAAGAGTTGCATAATGTGGGTACTAAAGATACGGGTGATCACAACACTGCAAAGTTACTTAACCAGATTAAAGACCATTTAAACAACAGCCAAATAAAAAGAGAAAAAAATTAATGAACCTTCTTTGTTTGCATGAAAATGTCAAGGTGAGAAGAATTGTTCTTTAAAAATGAAGAAGTGCCTTGAAACTGGAATCTAAAATCAAACAATACTGCTCGATTTGCATAGGTGAAAGATGAACAGGGACCCGATACTCTTCAAACTCGGTGTTGAATTTACACTCACATGCAATAGAAGGCAACAATCTTTCTTTCAGTGTGCTAGTTTCAATCTCTGCATCCATATGTATCTCTTCATCCAGGGAATCAAGAAATGACAGTATATTTTGGTAGCTCTGCCTAATATTGAGTCAATACTTCTATCTATGACAGTAAGCTAGTATCAATGACAGTATGCTTCAACTTTTAGATTAAAACGGACCATGTACCTTGCTTAGCAGCTTGAGTATCAATCGCATAGTTGTGTTCTAACTATCCTCACATTTTGATTCATTCAAAAATGCTACCATGAGCTCCTTTAAACTGCAGTTGCACAATTACTAATTCAAGAAATTCCTTAAATTTAACCCAAGAATGACAAATTAGGAATACCAATATCATAGAATCTGTTCAACTCAATGGGCAGCTTGGGCAGACCTGTATCTACTTGATAATCCCATTCTTCATATCTATATGAATACATGGCAAAAGTGCGCAATGGGTGTGAGGCGATACAAATAATGATGGATTTGACCTTAGATGAGGGGCTGGGTAACGTAGCCCTAACCTGCCTCGACTAGGAAGTAGGAACATGGGTTTGCTGGCCGTACACTTGCAGATGCAGGAATTTTGGAAACTCTATGTGAGCTAGCTGCTGTAAATAAATTAATAAAATATTCAGAACCCATTATAAAGTGATGATGTTATACAAGGACATGTGAAAGATCAAGAAATTGGCAGAGAAGTTTGAGCTTGTGAAAGTTTGTTACGAAAGAAAGTTAACGTCTGCATAAAATTTGGTTATGAACCTACATCCTAATCAGTATGGTTGGCCATTTTGACCCATTTACTAAATGGGTCAATTTGGGTTACGCTTTATCCATAATGCATTGAACCTCCTAGATATTTTTATCAAAAGAAACAGATTACTATCTAGACAAAATCCCTTTTGAAACCATATATAGCTCTGGACCAATAATATTTTGAGACAATGACTCAACACAGACCCGTTTGGATCCGTTATCTGTCACCTGGTAGCTCTTGCCACTGCGACTAATGAGTAATGAGTATTCATCTGTAATAAAGTGTTTGTGTCACATCCATCCATTGGCTTATCTTAAAAGCACCATGTCCTTGCAAAATAACCTATTTATTTAGCCATGTACTTGATTTAAACAGAAAAATTAGCTTAACTGCATGACACACAGTGTAACTTGAACAAACAAAAAGCGTTGAAACAAAATACAGTTAACGAGGGAAAAGATGGATAGAATAATAAACCAAATCACAATAACATCATAACATATCAATTGAACAGGATATATTCAAACCCTTTATAATGCAAATAAAACTCTTGTTTTCAAAACACATTAACAAATGTTGCATCTCAAACTTCAAGGTAACACAAACTGACAAAAGCAACACAGTAAATCAGTTGGCTATATATCATAGACAGAGTTCTTGACTGCAAACGGAGCCCTTGAGCTTTCTGTTACAGATTTATCTACTTTATTAACCTTCCCAGCAACAAGAGATTTAACCTCGGAACTGCTGTAAGACATCTTCAGGTGATCATTTCCCGGTGTGTTGGTTTTGCAGGATGATTTGTTTCTCAAATTGGATTGTTTATTTGGTTTCATGGTTGTATGAGCTGATGCTGTTTTAGATTGGGGAAGGTTTACATCCTTAACACCATTTGAATTGGTTGGACCAGTTGGCAACCCAGCTTGAGATTGTATAGCTCCAGTTGGGGTTCGAACACCTAATTTTCCCTGCATGACAATGATGATTTCACGAACATTGTAAGTGTGATTTTTCACAAACATTCCGTGCACATGATGCTAAAAGAAAGTATAAGGTGGTGTTTGTTTCTAAATGGGATTTGTAATGGGTATGGGTATAGGTTTGAAAGAAAATAAAAAAATAATCTATATTGTTAAATATTAATAAAAACGAGAGAGAAAGAATGATAAGGATGTATGTAAGAAGAGAAAGTGAAAAATAAAGAGAGATTAATAAGATTTAGTGTGTGTATGAGAAAAGTTTTATAAACCCCCCTTGGTAGGGGTGGGTTTTTACAAACCCATATGTTCTGGGTTTTGTAAAAGTCATTGACATCAAACAAACATGCAATATAACTTTCATATTCATCCCATATGCAAAAAGCCAAAAACCCTACTTGACTCTGGAAGATATGTAAGTTATGATGTATCATATTAAGGATTTCATAGAAGATAATAAGTAAAAGATGAAATGAACTAACCCCATCAAAGAACCCGATCTTGGGTGAAGGCATTCTAAGTCCTGTTGGTTGAACAGATGGAGGTCGAGCAAGAGAACCAGTTTGCAAGGGAGGGACAACTACCGCCTGGTTTCCATTCTGATTTGAAATTTGATCAGTAGAATGAATACTTGACGCTGATTCAACAGAAGATCTGTAAGAAACAAGAGTATCTGTACTGCCCCTGGGCGTAGACTTTCTATTGATAGTAGAGGTTGATGATGTTGATTCTGAAGAACATTCACTTGCAGAACTAGCAGAAGGTATGCGTGAAGAAAGTTTAGATGAGACAAAGCGGGATGGAAGGCGAGAATTAGCAGGTGCTGGCGCTTTGGTTTTCGTGCTAATCCTTGAAGATGTTTGGGGAACTGATCCGGCTGTAAGTTTACCTGTTTTGGGTTCAACTTTTTTTCTTGAAAGGTCGACTGAGGTTTTTACATCAGTTCCTGAAGAGCAACTACTAGAATTGCTACATGATGAAGAAGGTCGTGTGGGCTCTGTCTTGGATCCCAATGAAGATGGCTTGATACTAGGCAAAGGCTTCGGAACTCCCCTTCGAGGACCAATCACTCCAGTTACCTTTGGTCCTTGTGTTGTTTTTGCTGCTAGAGTCCCTTTCTGAGTAACTGTTGCATGAATATGAAAGTGTAAGAAAACCTTTTTTGGGTCTACCAAACCGCCTGCGGCCTGCCCCATTTTGGATTACCCAAACCACCAATCGGCCACCTCTACATGATTTGAAATGGACTTTGTACTGTCAAATGGAAGAATAATATTATAGATAGACATGAATCTTGTGATTACCATGGGCTTGTTTTAAAATATCATGATCCTTCTTTGCAACATTGGTACTCAAAGCTCTTTTTGTTAATGTTGTTGTGGAGTTTACTCTTGTTATTATCTTGGGTTGCGGAATTTTTGAACCATTGTCTTTGAATCTTGCAGCAGGCTTCAACTGAACATTCCAATACAAAACACATCAAAAGTTGTATATATGAAATCATCCATTATAAACATAAAACCATGACAATAGTGTTCAACTATAAAAGCAATAGAGCTTAGCAGCATACCCGTTTTCCAGATTCATGATCAACCTTCTTTGATGCTGTAGATATAGGAAGAAAAAAACAACAGAAACTGGATTAACCAATCGCTCTATCTAAATGAAAAATGAACCTAAACATTGATTATCAGTTGCAAGGATGGAAGTACCAAGTTTAATGTGCACAAGATGAGGATACATTAATTAATATGATATAAAACATAAAGAAGACTCGGTTACTCACAGGTGCTAACTTTTGGATGTGAATCTCCGTTTCCGGGTGATACCTTGATACTCGAATTAGTTGGGTTAGACGCTCTAGTAGATTTTTGGATTGAAGCTCTAATGTCTTCGAAAAGTTCAGCCTCAAGACACTCAAGTGACAAATTGTCACTTTCCAGAGTTGAGATTGAATCCATGGATCTGTAAACCTCCTCTTCGATTCCTGGTAACTGATGTTTTACACCCTTCTCACCTCTATCAATCATGGTCGACAACTCATCCGCATCAAGAACACCTGTGTATACAAGATAAGCGATTCTAAGAATGAGCTTGAAATTGCAAGACAAAGGGAGTGTTTGGCTGTGCCATTCTAAAAATCAGTTGTTTTGAGTGTTTTAAGAAAATCTGATCAATTAAGAAATTAATAGGCAAAATGACCATACAAACATTTTTATGGCAAATGAAGAGAAACTTTGTGAAAGGGTAGTAAAATTACAACTAAAAAATTTTAAAAATGATGGCCATAAAAAATGCAATACGCATTAAGTTACCAATATTACATACCATCACTAGTGAAAAAGGCACTGTCCCAAGCTAAACTTTTTCGTAAGTTGAACTTTGCATTCTTTCCTGACTTGACAGGTTCAGAAGTTTTAACCATTTCAGGCATTTCTTCAACACAATCACTTGTTGTATTACTAACATGAGCCTCTACTGTTCCTACTTGCTCGAAACATGTGTCACTGCCAAGTCCTGGATGTAACACAAATAAAATTAGCTAAAAACATAAATCTGGATCAGTAAATTTTTACAGATATCCTTCATCACCATTTATCATATCAAAGGTGACCCACCAACTCAGTAAAAATGATAAAAAAGAAAGAAAAAGAAAAAGAATGAATAAAGACCAAAGACAACCAATCACAATCTCAGTAATACAAAACAAGCATGTGATAGAAGGTGCACGCAGTAATAAATAGAATTGCTTAGAATTGAACAGCATTATTAATCCACACATTCACACCTACCAGCATCTTAGAGTTGTAACTACAACTTACAAAGAGTTCATACTAATTTAATGTCGGAGATTGTTCCACGATGTAGAAACTGCCATGAAAACTTGGATTCTAGCACCACTCACCACGATCCCACGTTAAACACATAGGATACAATTAATCATAAAGTAACAATCAAATATCTTGATGATGAACACCACATGAGCAACTTTTCCATGGCTCCTAACACACAGTCGGATACGTTTACACTAGTGGTAGGTTAGCATAAGCACCAAAACAATTACAATTATTATGTAGCACTTGCCGTTGGCAACTAAATGCATCTTTGCTCAACTACTAAATACCATAAACTTAAAACATTCATGAAATCCCATACTAAAACAAGCTTAAGCTAATTTAAGCGGATAAATTGATACTTCGAAGCTATCTTTCTTTAAGATTGTTTAAAAATTCACATTTTATAAATTACAACCAAATAGTGATACAGATATCGTAAATGATTATGCCCACTTATGTTTCTTAGTAGACAGACCAATCACAAATTCAAATGATATCCGAAAGAAGAAACTGCACGCATTTAACAAATGCCCACAACTATTCAAGATCAAACAGCATAACTAATCTTAAAGTAATTGTTATTCACAATCTCAATAATCATCCTAAGAGTAGAATCCAATCTAGCACAATAAATCATCCATTGCTTTCATGTTACCTCAAGTTAACCACCAAGTAATTGTTCTATTTCATAAGGAAAACAAAGGAACTGAGCACAGCTATATATAACAATGGGGGAAAGAAGAAGTAACAACTAACAACCTGAAGATCTGTCATCGGCAAGCGTGGAGAACGAAGCAGCAACCAGTATATCATCACTTTGAGATAAAAGGTCGTCATTGGGAGCACACTTTTCAATCTGTTCAGTTGTTGATTTATTAACATCAATCTCAACTGTTCCTGATTGCTCATGACTCGTCCCATTCCCAAGTCCTGGATGTGACACAAGCTAAAATTAGAGATTAACATAAAATCTGATACAATTAAAGGTTCTACAAATAGTCAAATACCATTGATCATCATCAAATCACATAATAGCCAATCAACCTAGTGAGTATTGAGTAATAACTATATCAATCCTTAAATCACAATATAGCCAACCAACCTGAACTTAGTGAGTAATAACTATATCAACCCTTAATAGCTTTAAAATAACAAAGACACAACCAATCCTAATCTCAATGATAAAAGGTACTAAATATGCGAAATCTTAAAAAAAATAGCATTGCCAATCACCCATGTGAAAATCGTAAGAGTCATTTTTAGGATACATTATTACTCTTTGCTGATTAACAGGAATGCATCCACAATTGATAATATGTTCAGTGACTGAAGCATAATGATAGAGTGTAGCTACAATATGACAAAGAGTTGTACTCATCAATGGTCAGAGTACTTCAAAGATCTAAAATGCGAAGAGCTTTAACATATGAAATATAGATCGACGGAAATTAGACCTCAAGAAAACTTGGATTTCGGTGCCACTTACTATGACCCCACGATAAAAATAATAGAGTTCCATTGATCATAACTTAAACTACAAGATTTGTTTTAATACTTGAACACTACTTGGTCAATTCCTCCATGACTCCTAACAAAAATTCTTACACAAGTATTTTATTTGAACGAGCACCAGGATAGTGTACAATTTTATGTAGTAAAATAGTCCCATGCCACTTTACTCTGATCAGGCTTTTGTAATATTTTAAAGCTTGGAAGTTTCACACTTTACGAATCAGAAAAGGATAGCTGCTGACATAATTATGCATCCCCTGTTCCATAAAAAAAGGCTAGATACTTTACTTTAGCTTTCACATCTTACTATTCTGATTGATACATGTTACAAACATTGTCTGAAATTAAACTAATGGTATAGGGTACCAGTTTTTCTTAGATAAGAACACTTGTGAACTCCATGCTAATCTTGAGTTGGTAGGAAGTTGTAAATTTAAACGATAAACATGTCATCCATCTCCTTATGAAACAAAATAACAACGAAAAAAGTCGGAGCTAAATCTTATGAAACATGAAAAATGACAGAAACTAACCTGAAGAACAGCCGTCAGTTAGTATGAAAGCAGATGAAACAGTAATCGGGTCATCGTTTGGAGATAAAACGCTGTCGTTGACGGCACCAGGTCTGGTCACTTCAATATCTTTCATGTCACTCTCCTCAAGCTGATCATTTATTGATTTATCAGCATCAGTATCAACTGTTTCTAATTGCTCAAAGCATGTGCCGTACCCAGGTCCTGAATACATCCCAGATTTATTAGCCATTAACATAATCTAGATCAACACGTGGTCAGACTACACAAATCGTTGACTATCATTAAATGATATCAAAGCCATCCTACATTCCTACATTATGTATTCAAAATCAAATTTAACTAGGTTACACGCACCAAAAACAACCAATAACAATCCCAGTAATAAAAGTAACAGAGATGTGAGAGAAGAAATTCCACATGTTAAAGGTATGTCTACAAATTACTCAGATTCAAATTAGCATTAATAATCATGTCTACCAACATCCAAAAAAATTAGAAATGCATTATTATTTTTGCACATTATCAGGTCAGTATATAGGTAAACGTGCTCTCTGACTAAAACCTGATAAATAATCACATAACCTTTTAAATAGGGAAAGAAAAGCATTAAACCTAACAAATCAAATTGATCACTACAGTTGTTATATAGCAAATAACAACAGGGCACTAAATAATATTCTGTTCAATTAATCATTACCAAAGGTTCAAGTCATTCATCGAATCCTTACAACTTAATACTGTCAAGGATAGATTTACATTGCCAAGAACTGACCAATTCCTTTAAATGGTTATCCCTTTTACATCAGCATTTCTAATAGACTTTAGAGTTCAGACTTCAGATAAAATAATTTGTTGCAAATCTTAACCAAACAAACTCTACTCATAGTATTAGCCTATTAGTAACTGTATAAGGTGTAGTGTACAGAGTACTAGTTTTTTCTTACTAAAAGCACTTATAAAGTCCACGCTGATCTTATGTAATAACGAATGAAATACGAGATATAACCTGAATAGTGGACATTAGCAAGTACCGAAGAAGTCGAAACTGCAATTAGTAGGTCATCATTTTGAGGTAACATAACAGCATCTGTGGCACCTGATCTTTTCACTTCCGCATCGTTCACATCATCCTCATCAGCCTGTGCACTTGTTGATTTATCAACATCAACCTCAACTGTTCCTAATTGCTCAAGACTTGGATCAATCAGTAGGTCATTACTTTGATATAAACCGTCGATGGAGGCACCGGATATTTTTACTCCAATATCTTTCACGGCACTCTCTTCAATCTGTCCACTAGTTGATATATCAACATCAATCTCAACTGTACCTAACTGCTCAAGACTTGCATCAATTTGTAGCTCCTCATTTTGAGATAAAACAACATCATTGGCAGTACCAGATCTTTTCACTTCAATATTTTTCACAGCACTCTCTTTAATATGTTCATTTGTTGATTTGTCAACATCAATCTCAACTGTTCCTGACAGCTCAGGACTTGCATCAATTTGTAGGTCCTTACTTTGCGATAAAACACAGTCATTGGTGGAATCGGATCTTTTCCCTTCGATATCTTTCAGAGTATTTTGCTTGTGTTCACTTGTTGATTTATCAGCATCAGTCTCAGCTGGTTCTGACTGCTCAAAACTTGAATCAATTTGTAGGCCATCACTTTGACATAAATCACTGTCAGTGTCCGAACGGGGTCTTTTCGCGTCAATAACTTCTACGGCACTTTCTTCAACCTGTCCAATTGTTAATTTATCAAGATCAATTGCAACCATTCTTAGCAGCTCAAAACTTGTACCAACTTGTAGATCATCCCTTTCAGATAAAACACAGTCATTGGCAGAACCGAATCTTTTTACTACAGTATCCACGGCACTTTCTTCAATCTGTCCACTTGTTGATTCATCAACACCAGTCTCAATAGTTCCTAAGTGCTCAAAACCTGTATCAACTCTCAGCTCATCACTTTGAGATAAAATGTTGTCGTTGGCAGAACCGGAACTTTTCACTTCAATATCTTCCGTAGCAGTCTCTTCAATCTGTCCACTTGTTGTTTCATCAACACCAGTCTCAGTAGTTCCTAACTGCTCAAAAGTTGTGTCAACCTTCAGGTCATCACTTTGAGATAAAATGTTGTCATTGGCAGCACAGAAACTTTTCACTTCAATATCTTCCATTGCAGTCTCTTCAGTCTGTCCACTTATTAATTTATCAACTGTTTCTGACTGCTCAAAGCTTGTATCAACTTGTGTGTCATCACTTTGAGATAAAACGCTGTCATCGCAAGAACTAGAACTTTTTACTCCAACATCTTCCCTAGCACTCTCTTCATGCCCACTTGTTAAGTTATCAACAGCAGCCTCAACTGTTCCTAACTGCTCGAAACTTGATTCCTTTCCAGGTCCTGGATAGGATACAGACTATATTTAGCTACTAACATAATCGAGACCAATCAGGTTCTACAATCATGATTGATCATCATCATAGCATATGAAGACAAATCCTCTATTGAGTAACATTAAAATAAACTTAAATAGCTTAAAGGGACCAAGACATGGTTGAATTCGAGCACTGCTCGGTAATCACTATTATGTGGCCCCAAATTATAAACATAGAAGAATTCCATTATCATAAATAAACAAAATATAACTTATTACAACTATTATGTAGCAATAAAGTCACAGCTGACTTAACGCAATAGATACCCTCCCTACGGCAAGGTGCTTACTGATTAGTCGCTTTCTTTGCTAACTGGACACCAACCCGTTCTAGAGGGCAGGGGGCATAGATGCCAAACCAACTTGACCCCTATCTATCGCCGTAATGCTCATACCATTCATCGAACACCCCAATAAGCTACCAATATCAGAAAGCTTAGGTTGAGCTACATATGTATTAATACTAAAAAGGCTTCTTTTTGATGTTTTGAAGTTCAAAAGTTGCTGTTTTAAAAGTTATAACCTTTAATTTTAACTTTAACTTTAAGATATTACTTTTCTAATAGAACCAATTTGATTCAAATACTACCCAAAAGTACTCTATTAGTAGTACTACAAACACTTATAAAGTCCATAAAAACTCGAAACAGGAATGAATTTGATAAAATCGCACTTAATTATACAATAACGTAAAACCCGTCTCCATCAATTTAACCTGCATTCAACTCGGGTTAATCCCTGATCAAACAATTTTAAAACTTTTTCCATCAACATAAAACATAACACAATCTAATGAAACAATGCCAAAGATACAAGGAAATAACCTGAACATGGGTCATCAGAAAGTGTAAAAGAAGTCGAAAAAGCAATCACTAGGTCATCGATTTGCGATAACACGTCTTCCTTTACCTCACCGGAAGTTTTCACGTCACTATCTTCGTTGAAAAAATGTCCACTTTTCGATGTATCAAGATCAATCTCACCTGTTCCTGAATATAAAAAAAATCCGTTTAGCTAATAACCGATTTTTTTTACGGTTTACAATAATCTCCATTAAATCACATCAAATCTAACCTAATTCTTGACTAAAAAAATCTATAAATTCAGATTACAGTTATTAAAACTATTAGATCTAAAAATGAAATATATATATATATATATATACGAGATCCCATATTACAGATCCCTATATAAATATATATATTTATATGAATAATGGAAAACTAATAAAAGAAATAACCTGAAGATTGATCAACAGATAGTGTGGAAGAAGAAGGAACGGAGATAATGACGTCATCGATTTGAGGTAAAACGTCGTCGTTTGGAGTGACACTGGATTTATTAAATTCAATATCTTTACTAGCAGAATTATCTTCCATATGATTGATAATGAAAAAAAACCCTAATATTTTATTTGAATCTGATTTCAAGAAATTCAAAAAAAATAAAAATAAAATGTAGTGCTTGTGTGTGTGTGTGTATTTGAAAGATAGAGGGAGAGAGGGGAGGAATGAAAAGGAGTGGGAATATATTTTTGAATTTTTTTTTACAAATGCGAAGGAGCGGCCTTCTTAAAATTAGAACGTTATTCGAATTTTTAAAAATGAAAGTGAATTTTTTTTATTTTATGCGAAGGAGCGGCCTTCTTAAAATTGATATATTAGGCCTCTCCCTAAGCTAGACTCATCAACACCTCTTCCACACCTCTTCCACACTGCCACATCAGCTTTTCTCTCTCTTCATCCACCTCTTCCACACTCACTCCCTATAACCCCTCTTCCACACCTCTTCCACAACTCACAAAAACCCACATCTGACCCCACATCTTGGCATTTTCCTCCGCTCCCACTTCGTCTACGCTCTTCGGTGGATGGAAACGGCTTGAAGGATGAGGCGGTCGACGAGATGCTCCCTAAGTCTTCTTGGTCGAAGAGGTGTCGATGAGGTGGTCGACGAAGGCTTAGGGAGAGGCCTAATTAAGATTCTAAAGGTATATAATCATTGTTGATTGTGATTGAATGTTTGAATTGATATTTGTGAGCTGACTTGCTAGTGACACTCATAATCAAATTTTCATGATCATTTGTGCACTTCAAACAAAAATAAATAAATAAAAATAAAATTATGTGAGTTAAATAGGTAGTAAACACACTAGTCTAATAGATTGGACAAACTCGAGATAAATAACTAAATAGCATTTTTTTAATTAGAATGCGTTTTCAAAATTTTTATTTATTTTCTATAAATGAAAATCTCTTTCATCTTCTAGAAATTTGAAATGGAAAATTAAAATCATTTCCTACAATCAAACACGTTCAACAAATCTAAGTTTCCTTCGTAATTAGATTTATAAAATACCTTCTTGCTAAGTAAGCCAAAATACCAATAAACAATACCAGCTAACTTCAACTTACATTCTTAAACACATTAAAAACCTATATCATGCATTATCTTGTATGTATATTGTTATTGTGTCAAGGTATTGTTCAAGGGTTCACCATGTTTTTGCCATTGTTTCTTTGACAAGGGCAACATTTTCCCAAATAAGATGTAATATGTGATCTAGCGTAGTTGCCAAAACATTCATCCATGGATGGGTCTACTATATATGAGAGAGGATTCCCTCAAGTTATTTCCCCAACTTGAGTCAAGTTGGGGAGATCTTGACCCTTGATTGAAAATCAAGGGCCAATTGATTTTCATCCAAGGGCCAAGATAACTTGAGGGAATTCCCTCCCACTATATATAGTGAACTGATGGAAATATGGATCTATTATATATAGTGAACATTATATATTATATATATGGATCTAAAGGTGGACATATGGGTTTTGATTGGGTATGAATAAGTGGCATTGTTTAAAAAACCTTACAAAACAGATAAAGTTTGATACTTATAATAGCAATATGGTCAAAGTTAAATACATATAATAGCAAAATGAATAATTAAATTTAATACACACAATAGATATTGCAAGTTAGATACATCAATTGTGATAAAATAAGAGCTTACTATACACAATACAAGATTTAGAATTGGATACGCACAATAGAACCAAACATATCTATGTACAATTTCATGCAATAATCCTTTTTATTAAGGGTTTAGTGCCCCAAAATGCAATAAACTATGTTCAAATGTATATTGTGTAATCAACTTTAAATTCATAAATATTGTAACACCCCAAGCCAAGGCTCAGAATATCACGGAAATCATATAGCGCAAGGTGGGATTAATGTAGGACATGAACTAAATGCAAATAAAGGATTCAGTGAATCCTTACAATGAAAGAAACAAGTATCAAATTGTAACAGAAGCAAGTATCGTCAAGGTTTACAAAACGACAACGAAAGAAAGCTAACAATCCTAAGTACAATGCAACATAAGGCAAATGGATCCTTGATCCATATAAGTCCAGTCCGGGTTCAACAGCACGCAAACAATCAAACTTCACGCCATGGATAACCTGGTTACCTGAAAAGTGTACTAAGCATAGTCAACACAAGGTTGGTGAGTTCGTAGTAATGGTCCACAAGGAAACCATCCTCCAAATCATAATACACTAATAGAGGCAAAACATGACTTACAGTGAGCCTCTAAGTAACACAATAACGTCCAACAACAAGATCACACAAAACGAGTAAGCGTGAAATAAGAGTGCACAAATGATGTAAATATCAACACAAACGCCAAAAGCATAAACAATCATAACGCCTATTGTAATACATATCGAATTCGTATCAACCATGCCACAAAATACACCAAACAAAGTATACTTGCGTGTGAACCGCATGCGTGTGAACCGCATATATAAACAGGTCATACTTGCGTGTGAACCGCGTGCGTGTGAACCGCGTATGAAATATATATATATATTATGCTTGCGTGTGAACCGCGTATAAATATATATATGCTTGCGTGTGAACCGCGAATAAACACCAACCACAATTCAACAATCGTCAACCATCGATAATTAACTCAAAATAAACTACACGCACATACACTTAGGAGGATTCTGCTTTCATCAAGTTCTAGATGCTTATATATAGGGTCACCCGCAGCCTTCCCACCACATCTAGAACTCTTTGAAGGCGTAACCGACTTCCATGTATGCACGTCCATCCTAAATAGTAATAATAATCACAAATAATATATATATCTCAATCCTTTACTAGAATCAACCATAATTACATAGCACATACATTTCATACGACTTTACTTTTAAGGAATCATAGATGCTTATATATAGGGTCACCCGCAGCCTTCCCACCACATCTATAATTCACTAAAGGTATCGTCGTCTTCCCTGTATGTACAACTATCCTGATCACAATATCAAATCACTACAAGACCATATGGGGTAAAGCAACATCGCATAATAAATGAGTACGCGAATTATTAACGTCAGATCATGTATCGTACGTATGTAAGACCATGATGTATATCAAATGCGTATCAATAACGTCATCAATGCAACAATAAAAGTATGTTTGAGTGTGCACCGCACAAGTCAAGTATAACAAAGCGTACATGAACATCCCAACACATTCCCAATATCCATCAATCACTCTAAACAACGCGTACATACACTTCGGAGGATTTTACTTTCATCGAGTTCTAGATGCTTATGTATAGGGTCGTCCGCAGCCTTCCCACCACACCTAAAACCTTTTGAAAGTAAAACCGACCTCTATGTATACACTACTATCCTAATTTATTTAACAATATCACAATCTCATACAAACCCATCAAGCACTAAAGCAAAACTATCCATCATTCATCCAATGTCACCAACTAGACATTTTGTACGCGAGTAAAGTCAAACAACACCAACAATCATTTACAACACAAATAACAAGTAATCACATAAGTTTACACTTTTCAGCCCGAATCTCAAGCGAGTAGGGAACTACGGAACTCACCTGATCGGCAAAGAAAGTTAAGATTGATATAAGGTCAAGTTATCGCCGTACAATGTTCGCTTCACGTCCAACACCTAATTATTGATCATATACATTCGCATCAACACACATAAACACAATACGCAACTATTGAATAAACGGCAAAACCTTAATTAGGGTTCCAAGGTGTTTCTCGACGTCAAATGACCTCTACGACTCTTAATCAATGTTATATATGATAAGAAGTGAATTAGATTAAGACTCGGCGCGTAAAACGGTCTAGAAGGTCAAACTAGGTCAAACAAGGAACATTTCAGAATACAACTGCCGTAACTTACGGTCCGTTTGGGCGTAGGTTACGGTGGCATATTTACAACTGGCGTAAGCTACGGTGGCAAGGGGCGTAAGCTACGCTGGGCAAGTTTTGACTGGGCGTAAGGTACGGTCAATAGGGGCGTAACCTACGGTCCTCTCTAAATGTCCTTTTTGGCGTCTGGTGTGGCGTAAACAGAGACTTTTTGGGCGTAAAGTAAAGCTTAGGCGTAAGCTACGGCCATCCTAGGCGTAACCTACGCCCAACCAAATTAGACCTGGCGTAACCTACGCCTGGGAGGGGCGTAAGTTACGCCCAATACTGGGCAGCTCAAGAACAGCAGCACCAGCAGCTGCAAGTCCGACCCAAAAACCCCCAAAAACAACCCAAAACGATTTGTAAGCGTTTGTAACATAATTTGAAGCATCTTTAAGCATTGTTACACATAACCACACTTAACCCATACCATAAATCCGCCCATTAACATCAAAATCATACCGAATCGCCCCAACCCTAAACAAAACCCTAATTACACTAAATCGCCTTGACTCGATTCAAGACTTGCAATAGCACCAAATCAACTAGAAACATATAAACAAGCATAAATGGAAGTAAATGGGATGATTTAGACTTACCAAAACTCTTCCTAGTGCTCAAATCCGAATTTAGGTCAAAATGGGTAAAATGTTAGAACTTGGCCTTTGATTCTTCAAAGATGGCGACAATGAGAAGATGATGATTACGATTCTTGTATTATAGCAATTCCAAAACACAATTTAGATGCAGAAAAGAGAAGAGATGAGAAGAGGTTGCTCTTTTGCTTGAGAGAGAAATAGAAAGATAGATAGATAGAAGTGAAAGGTAAGAAAATGAAAGGGAAAGGATAAGGGGGAGGGGAAATGGGTCTTGGGGCTGGTGGGTCTTGGACTACCCACGGGCCGACCCGTTTCCTTCTCAGGCCAAATTACAATCGTTAGACATTTAAACACCGATCAAAATACATTATTGACCCGAATACAACACATTGCCATTTAATTCACGAAACGACCCAAATACTTCATCAACCTATATTGTTAGTCATATTACACGTAAAGTCAACGAGTCAAAATTCGCGGATGTTACATTATCCCCCCGTCAAAAGAATTTCGTCCCGAAATTCAACGAATCACCAATTGTTGAACAAAGGTGGGTACTTAGGCCTCAACTCTAGCGATCTCCACCACACATCAATCCATTTCTTGTCTTCGGCGACTTCATAATGAAGTCCATCACAATTTGTTTTCCTTCAAATCTCTCTCCCGTCTTTCACTACACGCTTATTCGCATCTCAGAAGTCTATAAGGGTTTTGACCACGCGCGCGATGTTAGGAAGTTAAGCATATACGAGATTTAAATTATCGAGATGGGACAGGCCCGATAAGTCACCCGGGAAACCTCGGGAGACTCAAGATTATCAGAGATGACGTTAGTTTCCAGATTCTTAAGACAGTAGCTCTAAGGACGCTTGAGTTTGACAATTTGCATGAAACCCTAAAAACCCTACCGTTAAATTTTTCTACATTGGTAACCCTACTACACAACTAAGAACCGTATTAACCGTTGGTATTCAAATTGTACTCACTTAATCGTCAAGAACCTTAATATCATAGAGCACAACGTACGTGAAGAGTTTGTCATCTTCTAGAGTCAAGATGTACACACGGGGTATTTGACCAAATTTGGTTAGTGAGTCGTTAAACACCTGAAATCTTAAACATATAATTCCAAAACACACGAACGAGCGTAATTCAAAGGAGTAACGTTAGGATAACGAGATCATAATCTGTTCCAATATCGAATAGTGTCATATCATAACGATTGTTAAGAAGAATGTACCTTAACCAATGTTTGGATCATTTTGGCCTCCATTGCCAATTCCCGCAAAAGCTCGGTCACGAGGATGAACTTGATGGAGGGGAAGGGAGGGGATCAACTAGGGCTTGTTTTAGAGGAAGAAAATCTGCATAAGGCTCTCAATGACAACCTTAAACCTCTAAACCCGTTTTTGA
>CM067171.1:30488184-30515999 GCA_034093135.1 Erigeron breviscapus
GACACGTGCACGTTTAAGGGCCCAAAACGTAAAAGCAGTAAACGTAGTAAATGTTTAGGTAATGCAGTCACCTAAACTAAATGAGATGCAGGTCGAGCTCGTTAAAATTTGATGCAGGAAAGTGTTAAGCTTAACCCGTACTTGCCCTAGCCCGGCTAAGTGCGTTGACATAGGTTGCTTGGGTGGCTCCTTAGCAACATGGTCATTGAGATGCAGTTGAGTAATACGAGGGGTCTGACCCCCTCTTGTCTTGACATACGGATTACTCCGGGATTGGCTTGCCATCCTTAACGACGTTGATGTTCAACTAAGGTTGTCATCTAGTCGGGTGTAACTTACGTTACACATTAACGCAGTTAATAACGTAGTAAAGCAGTATTGAAATTGAAACGATCTTGAAATGAAACGGTCTTGAAATGAAATGACTTTGAACTAAATGATTTTGGATAAAAAGATCTTGAATTGAAATGAATTTGGATTGAAATGATTCAAGGAACTGGGACGATCTTGGTTGAAGATCGTCTTAAGTTCAGAGGAAATGGGACGATCTTGATGAAGATCGTCTTAGGTTTCGAGGAAATGAAACGATCTTCGTGAAGATCGTCTTGTTTTCTTTCTCAAAACTTATAAGTATTTGAGTTGACCAAACCAATCCTTTCGGATTAATTAGCCAGAAACAAACACACAACACACTCTTGTCTAGAACGATCTTGTGAGGATCGTCCAACAAGCCACATAGCACAAGAATGAAAAACGAGCTTTCAAAGACTAAGACGATCTTGGGAAGATCGTCCTAGTGAAGATCGTTTTGGGGTCATCTTCTTCATCTCATCAGTTTTCCAGAAAAACTCCATTAACAACTTCAGAAAGCTTTAATAACTTTTGAATTACTGGGAGTTAAATCATGAAATCACTTGCAAACTGATTGTATTCACGTCCGCAACAGATTTATGAACAAAATTCAACACAAAACACAACAGATTCAAATCCCTCAAATTCGCGCCTAAAAACACAAAATTCAATCTCGAGAATTAGATTGAATTGAAACTTGAAACTTGACAGGATTATGTTTTCAACAACCACGAATCTATTGGTGAACAAATAACTGTGATTTTATGTGATTTGAAGTGTGAATTTTGATGAACCAGTAGGTGAAAAATACGAACAAAAATTGTAAATAAATTTGATTTTGATGAATTTGTGATTGAATTCAGTTATGGATCGTCATCAGATTGATGTTTTGCTCTGATACCACTTGTTAAAACACGATTTCTATCACTGAATTCAATTCATCAATGACGGTTTGGATAGTGTGTGTTCTTAGTGTTTGTGTGTGTTTTGAGAGAGAATCGTATGTAAAAAATGTGTGTGTTATTAAAAGTTATGGAAAAGTTATACAAAGGTTATGTGTAAAGTTATGATCTCTAAGGTATGAGAGGGCTATTTATAGTCTAATTATACAATTATGCTAATTGTCACAATTAGCCCCTCAACCTTAGTAATCATTTATCTATGAATTAAAAACAAGAAATTCCTCTAATCTAGATTACAATTTATCACTATTTTTGGATTTCTAACATTCTGTTTAGGTAGCATAATTTGATGCCTTACTCGGTTTGGAGTAAGTTGGCTCTAGGAGTTTTGAGACCTACCCGCATGAGTATTAGATTAGCTGACCATTCTTTTCAGTATCCCATTGGGATTGCTGAAAACATGACTGTCCGGGGAGGCCATATTGTGTTTCTAGTTGACTTCGTTATCCTCGAGATGGAGGAAGATACGAAGGTACCCCTTATTCTTGGACGACCATTCCTTAATACCGCGGATGCTATCATCCGTGTGAAGGATAAGGAAATTCTTTGGGTGTGGGTACGGATAGAATTGTGTTAATGTTGAAAAGTCTAGCATTCATATTCTAATGATGAGTCTTGTTTCAGGATTGACGTTATTGATGATGCTTTAGACCGAGAGTTTCAGGAACTAATGGAGACCGACACTGGAGACGAGGAGATTGCTAATTTAGGATCGGGAGATATATCTAATGATGATTTGTTTTCAGAGGTTATGGCGCTTAGCTTGGATGAGACACCTCCCGAGGATGAGAGTTTTGAGGAGGTTGTTGCTGATGGAAGTTCGAGGGTACCGAATTCTGTTGATGTACCACCCACTGATTTGGAGCTTAAGCCATTACCTTCCCATTTGGAGTATGCTTATTTGTCAGGTGAATCTTCTTTACCCGTGGTTATATCGTCCTCACTCTCGAGTGACGAGAAAGATTGTCTTTTATCTGTGCTTCGAGCCCATAAGCGGGCTTTTGCTTGGAAGACCACCGATATTCCAGGTATTAGTCCTAACTTTTGCCAGCATAAAATAGATTTTGTTGATGATGTTAAGCCCGTTGTCCAGAGACAAAGGAGGCTTAATCCGAACATGAAAGAAGTTGTTAAGAAAGAGGTCATTAAGTTGTTAGATGCTGGGATCATTTTTCTTATTGCTGATAGTCCTTGGGTTAGTCCTGTTCATTGTGTGCCCAAAAAGGGGGGCATGACAGTTATTGAGATGAGAATAAGGAACTCTTGGCCACTAGGACTATAACGGGTTGGCGGGTTTGTATTGATTACCGTAAGCTTAATGATGCCACCCGTAAGGATCACTTTCCCCTTCCTTTCATTGATCAGATGTTAGAAAGACTTGCAGGTAATGAATATTTTTGTTTCTTAGATGGGTTTTCCGGGTACTTCCAAATACCCATTGATCCCAAGGACCAAGAAAAGACCACCTTCACATGCCCATTTGGTACTTTTGCTTATCGGTGAATGCGTTTGGTTTGTGTAATGCCCCAGGCACCTTTCAAAGGTGCATGATAGCTATTTTCCAGGACATGCTTGAAACCTCCATGGAGGTTTTCATGGATGATTTCTCGGTTTTTGGGGACTCTTTTCATACTTGCTGCATAATTTGGAAAGGATGTTAGAACGGTGTGAGAGGGCACACCTTGTTTTGAATTGGGAAAAGTGCCATTTTATGGTGACCGAGGGAATTGTTTTAGGGCATAAAGTGTCTAAGGCCGGGATTGAAGTTGATAGGGCTAAGATAGATGTTATAGCCAAATTACCCCCGCCTTCCAATGTGAAAGGGGTAAGGAGTTTTCTTGGACATGCCGGTTTTTACCGCCGTTTTATTAAGGATTGTTCTAAGATTACTCGTCCTATGAACCACTTGTTGGAGAAGGACGTCCCTTTTGTGTTTGATGATGCTTGTTTGAGTGCATTTCAGGTTTTAAAGGAGAAGTTGACTAATTCTCCTATCATGGTTGAACCGGATTGGGAATTGCCATTTGAATTGATGTGTGATGCAAGTGACTATGCTGTGGGAGCCGTGCTTGGGAAAGGGTTGATAAGCATTTCAAGCCAATTTACTTTGCTAGTAAGACCTTGAACCCCGCTCAACATAATTACACCACTACTGAGAAGGAGTTGCTTGCCGTGGTCTTTGCCTTTGATAAGTTTAGATCTTATTTGGTGTTGAGTAAGACCATTGTTTTCACCGACCATTCAGCCCTTAAGTACTTGTTCTCGAAGCAAGATGCTAAACCTAGGCTTATCCGATGGATTTTGTTGTTACAAGAGTTTGATATAGAGATTAAGGATAAGAGGGGTGCTGAAAACTTGGCGGCCGACCATTTGAGTCGTTTGGAAGATCCTCACCGGGAGGAACTTCGAGATGGGGAGATTAATGATCACTTCCCCGATGAGTCTTTAATGTTTATTTCGAGATGGGGAGATTAATGATCACTTCCCCGATGAGTCTTTAATGTTTATTTCTAACTCTGATGATGCTCCTGGTTTGCAGATATTGCTAATTATTTGGTTGCAGGTGAGATACCGAATGATTTCACGTCCCAGCAAAAGAAGAAGCTCATATCGGATGCTAAGCACTATTTTTGGGATAGTCCATACTTGTTTCGTGTTGTGCAGATGGTATGGTAAGGAGATGTGTAGCTGGAGCTGAGCCGAGGGAGATTCTTGATGCTTGTCACTATGGTCCAACTGGAGGTCATTACGGTCCTTCAGTTACTGGTAAGAAAGTTTTGATGCAGGTTTCTATTGGCCTACAATTTTCAAGGAGGCCCAGACTTTGGTAGAGACTTGTGACATTTGTCAAAGACAAGGGAGCATTACTAAGCGGGATGAGATGCCTCAACAAAGCATTCAGGTATGCGAGGTATTTGATATTTGGGGTATAGACTTCATGGGACCATTCCCACCGTCTAATAAGTTTCAATAATTCTTGTCGCCGTTGACTACGTGTCTAAATGGGCCGAAGCCAAGGCTTTGCCCACGAATGACGCGGGGGTAGTCATTGATTTCTTGAAACAATTATTCTGTCGATTTGGTTGCCCTAGAGCTTTGATTAGTGACCGAGGAACCCATTTTGCAAATCATCAATTAGCTAAGGTTATGAAGAGGTATGGTGTTGTGCATTATTTTTCTACTTCTTATCATCCACAAACTAGTGGACAAGTAGAAAACACCAATAGGGCTTTGAAAAGGATTTTAGAGAAAACTGTTGGAAATAACCCCAAGGTTTGGTCGAAGAAGTTGGATGACGCCTTGTGGGCGTTTAGGACGGCTTATAAGACGACGATTGGCACCACGCCATACCGGTTGCTCTATGGCAAAACTTGCCATCTTCCTATTGAGATAGAGCATAAGGCGTATTGGGCGTTGAGGAATCTGAATTTGGATATGATGGAAGCTAGTGAACTTAAAATGTTGCAACTTCATGAGCTTGATGAGCTTAGGCTAGGTGCTTATGAGAATTCTAGGCTTTACAAGGAAAGGACCAAAGTTTGGCATGATAAGAGGATCCGTAGGAAGAGTTTAAGGTTGGAGCTAAGGTTTTGTTATTCTTGTCTAAATTTAAGATTAAGCAACCTAAACTCACTTCTAGATGGATTGGACCGTTTGTGATTAAGCATGTGTATCCGTCGGGTTATGTAGAGTTGTTTAAGCGTAATGGTGACGGGTCATTCATTGTTAATGGTCATAGGCTTAAGTTGTATTTGGAAGAAGAGCAAGTTGAGGGGATAATCGAGGAGATCCCCATTTTTGAATTGGAAACTTGAAAGTTGGTCGAGTTTAGCTAAAGACTCGTTAATAACTTAAGCGCTTCTCGGGAGGCAACCCGTGTTATTTTATCGCATTTTATTTTCTTTTGATTAGTTAGATTTGATTTTGATTTGTCAAGAAAGTGCAGGTGCAGATTTGGTGTGAAGCGGATTGAGGTAAGTTGTTTTTAGTTTGTCATACAAAAAAAAATTCTAAGGCAAAATGAGGGAATTCGGAACAGTGAATCCCCACTGCGCCGCAGTGGGGATGTAACTTGGTCACTGCGCCGCAGCCAAAATCTTCTGCCCAAAGTTGGAATAAGCCCCACTGCGCCGCAGTGGGAATGATGCACCTCCACTGCGCCGCAGTGGGAGGCCGGGTAGGTCAAAGTAAGGGGCAGGTAAGTTTTGTTCTTCACTTTATCACTTTTCACTCTTTCTTCTTCTTTGCTCTCATCTAAAAGCAAAACTCCATATTTCCATCAAGATCTCCATTCTCCTCCATCTTTAATCACTTTTCCAGATTTTCATCTTCATACATTGCATCATGGGAAGAGGAGTAAGTTTTCTTGATTATTTTCTTTATTTTACTTAATTTTTGATTTTTAATTTCTAGGGTTTTCAATTCCGAATTAATTCGTGGGTTTTGTTGTTTAAGGGCTATTGATGCTAATGGGGTGGTTAATTTCTCAATTCAAACACTTGTTCTTCCGAATTTGACTTTGAAATTGAAGTTAGGGTTTTAAAAAATTTGGGGATTTATGGATGAATAAGTGTGGGGGGAAGTAATGTTTGATTATGTGGTGATTATTGCTTGTTGTTGCTGATGGAATGATTAATTGCCCCTAATTTTTGGCTGCCTGTCGTAATGAAAACAAGAACCTACCCAGATTTCTTAGCCCACTGCGCCGTAGTGGTGTTGTGTGTTGGCCACTGCGCCGGCCGCACCTGACCTGCACGTGTTACTTGCCTCACTGCGCCGCAGTGAGGACCAGCCAGTCCCACTGCGCCGCAGTGGGAATCTTCTGACCCGCAGTTGAGTTTGATGTTGAATGAGGTTTCAAGTTTTGCATCCACATTTAACGTGTTTGTTTGCTTTAATGTTTGTGATTGCAGACTGATACTACTGATAAGAGGAAGCAAGCGGAGGTGGGACAATCTAGCGGGACTGCCGATGTCCCCGCTAAGACGGCTAGGAGAGAACCAGCGGTACCTCCTCTTAATTTTGGCCGGGTGCATTGAACGAGAAGCATGCATGGTTAGAGTTTGATGGGGCTAGGCAACCCCACAAGAACAATTATTTGAACAAGCTTTACACGCTTCATAAGCAAGTTGTTTGCCCACCCAGGTATCTTGCTCAATCTGATGCTCGGTTTTTTGGGGTTCAGGGTGATATTGGAAGGTGGTTTAGTATAGAAGCGAGGGTTGGTGATAGGACAGTTAATAGTGATATGTGGCAACAGATTTTTCTTAACAGGGAACCTGTCTATCGTGAGTTATGCCTTGAGTTTTATTCTAGTTGAAATTGACTAAGGAATTGAATAAGATCAAGGATATTTTTGAAGAAAGGGTTGTTTTGTTTTACTGTGGGGGACAGCAGAGGAAGCTGTCTATAGCTGAGTTTGGGTTTTATGCTGGTATGTATTCTAGGCAAGAGTTGGATAACCAGGACTTCAGGCAACTTTTGAGACAGGGTTTTTATGTCAAAGGTGATTTGGGTGATGGTGAGTCCATTCCACAGTATTGGGGTCGGATTTCTGGAGGAGAGGCTTGGCCTTCTGGTGGGACGGTTAGTGTGTCTAAGATCCACAGTGTTAAGCTTTGGTTGCTTCACAGGATGATAGTTACGTTTTTGGTCCAGAGGTCTACTCATTGGGACAAGGCATACCAGACTGATTTGTGGTTGCTAAAGCTATTTTCAGAGGGGGCTCCTAGGAAGTTTGCATTGGCCCCGATGGTTGTGATTGATCGCATGTGTAATCATTCTGACTCAGAGTTGGTTTTGGGACATTTCATAACCCAGATTTACAAGAGGATGGGTGTATTTGATTCTGAGGAGTGCCAGACCCATCTGTCTCCACAAGTTAATCAGGAAGATTTCCATGTTAAAGAGTTGATTCGGGGGAAGATAGTGAAGAAGAAGCAGGGGAGCCAGCCTGCTAGATTGTTGGATGACACTGGTGTTGTTGAGGAACCACCTCCAGACTTGGAGGTTGCTGATGTAGAGATGGGTGATGCTTCCCAGGAGCCACCTAGGATGCGTGGTCGTAGCATCCCTGTCCCGAGCTCCTTTGATCTTACGCTTTTGGGACAGACTGTTCAGAATATATATGATGATCAGCAGGCTAGCCGTCGGGCTTTTGATGACTACCAGCGGAGGATGGATCAGGACATCACCTGGATTGGATCACAACAGGCCCACACTAACTATAGCCTTGATTATTATCAGCCTATGTAGGATACTCAGTATCATGGCCGGGAGTTTGTTCGACCTGACCCGATTCCTCCATTCTCTCCACCGCCTATTTATGTCCCTGATTATCGTCAGGGGGGTCAGCCTTTTTTCTCTCAGACGACTGTTCCGGGGAACATGTAACAACCCTCAAATTTTGACTAGGACAATTTACTTGGACTTATCTAGACATTTAATTCTAGAGGATTATTAAGAGAATCTGCCTTATAGGCATTAAGGCATAGTGATACTTTCTCTCTAGTTCAATGGAATGCCCAAAGATAGCTAGCTAGTTATCTTAGAAATGCCAAAACATGAGACAATCTCAAAGTAAAGAAATAATGACAATCTTATAAGTATGTAACCATAATCAATCAAATCAACTTCAAGAATATGTAAAGTAACAACAAGTTTATAAGTATTCAATCCGACAAACTCTCTCTTTCTCTTTTCGGTTTCCAGCAGAAAAATGGGGTAAAAATACCCCCAAATCTTAACAATAAATCATAAAACAACAACAATAACATAATAACATAGTAAGGGATCAAGCTATGGTGGATTGGAGCATGCATGGAGAAGCAAAACAGCCCCGAAGAGCTCTAAAAATCGTGATTTACCTGCTGTCCGAACAGCCCTCTTTCTTGCTTATTTTACATCACCAAAGGTTGATTTCAATGCTTCTCTTTGTTGTCTCTTCCTTGTGCTTTCATCTAGTAACCTTCTTGCCCTTTTTCTTTCTCATTTTCGTGTCAAAACAGCCCCCAAGGAGCTTGAAATCTGCCATCAAGAACAAGACCCAACAACACTCTTGATCTTCTTGTTTTGATCTTCAAAGGTTGTTAGCTTGAACCCTCTTGAATCTCACTTCACTAATCCTTGATTTCTTGAGATAAACAAGTCTAGATCTACACATGCATGCATATTTGAATGATGGGTTAACAAGAAATAATCATTAAAAAGTCATACACATAAAAGATGATAAGTAATCTTGTCTAAAAATGTTAGATCTTAACATGCATGCTTAGATTTGCATTAGTTTTGATTGATTTTGATTTGGGGATTTGAGATGGATGATTGGTGACTTTAAATTTGCTAAGAGATCTGTATATTTGATGTTAAAATCACACAAAAATGATCAACAAACTTGTTAGTGGTAATCTAGGGGCTATAACAAGCAACCAACACCATTGGTGAGTTGTATTAACCAAAATACATTCTGACAGAATTAATTTTCTGTATTGGAACGGGTAAACTGAGCATGTGAGTGCCGTTTCAAGCAAAACTTTCAAAATAAAAGTTGTAGATAAACGAGTTAACTTTTACCACCAACTGGAATCACTCAAAAATACTGAACCAAACAAAAGATATGATTTTTCTACTAAAACTGGTCAAAACTGCATTTTTGTCTGAATATTTTATCAAATTTAACAATTTTTATCTCCTAATCCATAAGGTTCCAGGAGGCCATACTTGGTGGAAAGTAAGTCCAATGTGTCCTAAACTTAAAATAAAATCATGGAATTTTATTAAGAGCAAAACCCAAAGAACTTTTATAAAACTTTCGAGTATGCAAAACAGTGACTGTTTTGACCACTTCCATTTATAAAAATATTTAGAGGTAGTAAACATTATTTATAAATTAAGCCAAAAATTACAAAATAAGTGGACACATATAGGTTATTTTATAAAAATCAGGAGGGTCAAAATAATTCGGTTTAACCCCAAAACAGTAGCCAATATTGCATAAAAATGTGAAGTAAAAACAGAAAATTCTGAAGTAAACCAATAATTTGTGTAATGGGCTAAAAGATACACTAAGGACCATAATGGACTAACCCGGACCAAATAATAAACCCATTGAACCATAAATCAGTAGGCCCACTTGGCCCAATAAACCATGTAGCCCAATAACCAATATAACCCATTAAGCACATAACCCAAATAAGGTTAAGCCCAATAACTAAATTAAGCCCAAGTCACTTAAAAGCCCATAACACTTAGGCCCAATTTGGTAATGGCCCATAACCCCTAAGCGAATTTCATAAACCCGAATAATCATAAGACATATTGAGGAATATGTGAGTAAAAGATAAGCGTAATCAAAGTAACACAAAAAGGATGATTAAGTAGAATGGACATAAGTAATTACTTTAACCAAACTATAAATTGACATCACAAATACTATTTAGTATTAAAATTGGTTACACATCCAATGATGTTTAAAAGAACATAACTTAACTCGGCATTCCCATATGATAACCTAAGATGCCAAACGAAACCACAAATGAAGGCAAGTTACCGAAATTCTAACAACTTATAACTACATGTATATTGAAAGTGACCTTTTTGACCATCAATCCCTACAACCAAAAAGATGCGAATATTAACAATACACTTGGATCCCAAAATTTATGACAACATAATGAAAAGTGGCATTTCTAAGTGATGGCTTAAGATAGGAACTTACGTATATTAGTCCTATCGTAGGGATAGTCTTGGCTTGAAATGTGATTGAGGAATATGACGGATATATGATCAAGGAAGCGATAGATGGGAAGTACCCATTTGGATAAGTGAATATAATATGCGGCATATCAAGGTGAGTCATAGCCCCCTTTCAAACTCTTTTATGTGTTTTACTTTCGGGGTGAAAAGCATGATAAATAAAATTGTTTTCTTTTATGAAATGATGCTTTGGAAGGATGATTATGATATGGGAATTATTGTATGTTCAACATGTTATATATTATATGATGAGCTTGAGTATTGTCAAACTGTTTCACCTCGGTACACTACTATTAACTCCTTGAGAGGCCTGTAGTATGAGAGTTGCGCAACTAGGACTTGTCCCCTCACCCAACGAGTAACGGTGGGATGTTTGGTTGCCTTTGTGACGACCTTCATTCCCAGTCCGACCACGCGGTGCTCTAGCTACTATATTAGTGGTCATGCCACGCCCCCTTCTATTATTGGTCGTCTCCATGGCACGACCCCTTTATTATTATTATTGCACATGATTGACGGCATGTGATTCTTATTATCTTGGACATAACCGGTCTTAGTAGTGGCTCAAGCACAGATTCATCAAATTATGCCTTTGGCTAAATATTATTGATATTATTTATGGTTGGATATTATGGATTGAACATACGGTTGGGTATTGGACCTTATATGGAATCTTGAAAGTTGTTGAAATTGGCGATATTGAAATATTGATGACCGAATGGTTTTGGTATGATGTATGATTAATCGAATTATATACTTTTCTCTCACGATAAATTTGACAAATGAGAGCTTTATTACTTACCATGGATTCTCAACTCTTTGAAATGACGTTATGGTATTTTGAAAACTTGATGGTGTGATAATGAGAATTTTGCCAATCATGTGGTTTGGGTATGTTGATATCTAATAACAAGTTTTCTAAGTGTTTAAAATGGTTAAGTAACGAAATTTACTTAAAAACCTATGCACTCACCAACTACGTTTTCATAGTTGACACTTTTTCTTCATGCTTTTCAGGAGTTAGCATTAGCTTTGAGGAATTGTATGCATCATGACTGTTTGCATTGCACTTTGGAGTCAAAGATCAAACCTTGTGATGGGCAATGGAATCCGCCTTGATCATTGTAGTATACTATTTCATGTACTTGTTATTTGTTTCGTGAACTTAATATCCAAGTATGGTGGACGCATTTGTACTTGGAAATTGGTTCACATGCTTGTACATTTGTAAATTCTTTTTATCAAATAAAGCTATGGTGAATGTTATTTATAATCTTTTGTTTTGAATACTCGACTTTCTGTACATCTCATTGTTCCGCCTTAGTTGGGGTGTTACAAAAAATGGTATCAGAGCCTAAGGTTATAGAGAACATTGGGGTTCCTCCGAGAATTCCAAAACTATAGCCACTTTTCAAAACGAATTTTTATAGTCGAGTCGAGCATAAGGTTAAGCGGACTAGTTTGAGCTTTACATGGTAGGACCCTAATTAAACGTAGGTCATGAACTACGTTTAATTATGAGAGCACCATGTAAAACTCAAACGGCCACTTAGACTTATGTTCAAAAGGATTCCTTTAAAAAAAAAAAAGAAAAAAGAGAGATCTTTATTAAACTCGTTTTAATGAGAATACGTGTTGCATTTAGACATTCACCTAAGCATATAGGAATTCGAGACTTGCCTTACTAGAGGATTATGCTAGTTTGATATAAGGATTAATTTTAGATGTCTCGAAGTTACGAAGCCCTTAATAGGATTCCCTTTTTGCACATTAGAAGTGGAATGAACCTAAGATTGAAAGATATCTGTTGATACGTGATACTCTATGCTATAACATGTGAATTTGGGCATGATTCGATTGCAATGTGAAAGTTTATAATGTGCAATGTGAAAGTTGTAATATGCAATGTGAAAGCTTGTAATGTCCAATGTGAAAGTTTGGGATGTGCAATGTGGAAATTATGAGAGAAATGCATACGTAAAAGCTTTATGATTTATGATGTTGATCTTTAAGTAGCATATGCAATTTAAAATAATGTGATTACTATGAGGCATGAAATCACTTTGAGATATGACTTGATTAAATTATTGGGTAATGAGGTTGATTATTTATGATTGATTTGAAAGAGAATATGGGCATGACGAGTTGATATGAAATTTCATGGACGATATGGATATAAGAGCCTTTACTCCCTAAGTTTGAGCTATTTGAAACTAGCGCGTGAATATTGCGATGATTATGTAGTCATGCCTTACTATGGAGATAGTTATTGCGCCCTAAGGTTGAGCTATTTGAGGACTAGTGCGTGAATGATGTAATGATTATATAGCTGTGCCTTACTATTGAGATAGTTATTATGCTCTAAGATTTGACTATTGAGAACTAGCACCTGCTAGATATGATTATAATGTGGTTAGTCTTTACTACTGAGATATATATTGCGTGATGAGATTTGACCGCTTGGGAACTAGTGATTGTCTCTGAGAAATCCATTATAAATTAGAAATTTCCTAAGTATGAAAGTTGTCATTAAATACCCCTCCGTCATTCGTTCACTTGTGCTCTTTTGAAAATTATCCATCATCATATTTCTTATGACACCGCTACTCATTATTGACATACGACAACGCGATATCATCGGTAGAACATCTTCCCACGAACGTTGGACGATATACTCTAAGAATTGTAGTCCCAAGATATGACACGACTCTATCCTTTTAGAAACTACACATAACCTTTGCGTTCGATCTAAGATGGTGCGAAACATATGGGAACGTCGAACGAAGTTGGAGACATACGAACGCTGAGCTGTTTTAAAGCCATATGATGATATGACGACACTAGTAGGACGCATTCCTATATATTCTAGACGACACGTCCTGAGGATTGTAACCCCAATATTTGGTGCGATATTTCTATTCTAACACGTGTACGCAAACAACTATCTATATTCTAAGCCGGTGCGACATATATTGACGTCATCGAAAGTTGGAGTCCATTGGGCAACGAAAGACATAGAAGTGATTTCTTTAAACCGCGCAAGGAGTCTGATTCGAGCCTTAATGATTCTTTTGTTTTTGTATTTCCTATTTCATTCATTCGAAACCAAACTCTATATCCTTGATTATTCAAAGTAATGACCACCACCGCTTCTCTTCAAAAGTTAGTAACCTAACAATATACAATTCATTTACGCAATACTCAGTAAAGGCAAATTCGAGTAAGTAGTACCCACTCTCTCGTTGCGACATCAAGGGACGCGAAAAACAGTTGAGACACCAGTCGTCCATATGTGGAAGACTTGGGATAACTTTATCGCGTAGAAGATGCTATTGGGTCACGTACATAACGTAGGACGTGCAAGATATGTTGTGTGTCAATCAAAGTACAAGGAAGCAAATTTTCATAAGCGACGTTGAAGCAATCCGTTTAACTCACCTAAGAATATTAATTTGAGTTGTCGTCTTATTCTCGCTATGAACTCTTACTCCCCACTTCCACATTGAAATTAGCCAAGTGAATTTCGACAATCTTGAGGACCAGACACGATGAAAGCATGGTTCTTCTTCTTTTCCAAAGATTTACGATTCCCTTGATCCACGGATGACTCGACGCAACACCTGAAAGTGGTGAGACCAAATAACTAACACCACCCACTCGCAACGACGTTAAGAGAAGGACCCACTCGATACAAGGAAGTTTAGAAAACTAGTGAGTTAGAGAAGTATAGTATAGAAGATACTATAGACTAGTATACCCAATGAAAGTGATGCCTTGGATATGGTCTACATGTGAGAGAGTGTAGAGGCAATTGAACCGAGGCCTCAAATTGGTGAAGGAATTTAAGGACCTTCTATCCATGTAAAAAAATGGAGCCTCGGCGGCAATTAGAAGAAATCCCAAAGTTACCGTTGGAGCGAAGATGTAATTAAGAAGGAATAAGAAATTTGGCGAATTGAAGATCGTCAAGGAAGGCGAGGAGAATTGAAGAGCAGGAAGCCCTTTACATTTTTCTAGAGGAAAAATGTTAAGGGGGTAATCGCAACAAGGAAGATACTCGAACAAGGAGTATGGATAGCAAGATTATATTTTATCTTTCAAGAAGGGTTATTCACTAGCGTCATTGAAAGAGATATGAAGTAGAAAGTAGAGTAAAGAAAGGCGATTTAACCCAAACGGTAAAGTAAAGGCATTAACGCCATCTACAAGATGTAGTTCTGGTGGCGTTTATCGTTATGGCGGTCCACTCGTTATTATTTGAATATCCCTTGGAAAACCTCCATCGAAAAAGAACTATTAGTGGAGTATATCAACCGAGCTTAGAGAAGGCGGTACACGCTTAACGCCTGATGGAGGCTGGCTTTACCAAGGAGGAGAAGTATGGTCGATAAGTAGAGGAAGCACGATGACCTGTGATGGTTATCTCCTCCAGGTCAACGGTCAAATGGAGGTAAGCTAAAACAAGATGAACTTGGGTGAGAAATTTTGCAACACATGGTGAACCGTCAAGGGCCATCGACCCACGAAGTAGTGCGCCCAAGAAAAGTGAAGAAGGAAAACCACATGAAATCGCTAAGTTAGTAGTGAAAGCAAATAAGAAATACGATGCTAGAAGTCAAGGCACATGCTACCACAACGATCAAGGAAGTGGGTCGCTGAACTAAGTTTCAAACTAACTAACAAACTCCGTGAAGAGCTAGTTATGGAATGTTTGAACGAAAGGGTGATAAGGATAATTCGCATCTGTGATGAGTTAGGATCAAAGGATCCGTATCACCATGATCTGACAAGTACCCTTGAGATAACTGCAAGGACTAGCGACTGCTTGTGTGCTGTTCAAGACGACGATTACTCTAGTTAGAGATGGATTTGAGTGACGAAACGGTAAGGAGTATGGTGACCCATAAGAAAACGAAAGGAAAATGGAGAAAACCGAATGGTTGAGAAAAGGATACAGTAACCGATGTTTCCCCTAAATTATATTATATCACAATTTCTAAGGACATTAGGTTATTGTATTTGAAAAGAAACTTAGCTTAGAAAGCTGAAAATGGATATGAGGCTCAGGAGAGCAAAGTAATTGAAAGTTTTGTAGAGGTCAGGAGGACCTAAGAAGGATTATTTTAAAGAAGAGTTCATACGAATAAGGACATCGAAGTATTTACCTTGAAATGATGGTGGTGATATGATTACTTAAGAGCATAAGGATTGTGTAAATCCTATCATGAGGAATGCGTAGGTATAGCAAAGAAACCGAATAGGTTATATGTACGATGTTAAAAGAGATTTGTCGGTGATGAGTCATAGATAATGGTCCTTCTAGCGTAAAAAGGAAGTAATTAAAGGTACCTTAAAACGATTTGAAAGCCAATATCGGCAAAAGCAAGAGAAATTGGTAACGATATGACTTAGCGAATAATGAAAGAGGTGACTTTGGAAAAATAAGGGCGAAATTGAAGAACAAAGGTAAGTATGAGGAACAAGATGGAACTATCATCATACAATTCATGATTCCCTCGAGCGCCATAAAGCAACAAAGACGACATTGGAAAACCCTAAAATGTGATACTACGAAGATGTACCTTTGCAATTTTAGTGCAACTCGGCACCCCAGTTAGTATTACTTTTGTTAAAGGGGTAATCCCTTAACAAGTGATTAGTCACAAGCGAAACCAATATTTTCAAGAAGCGGCAAGCGTGTCCAACGTCAAACCAAAGAAGGATGAAAGTGGGCGAGAAGCAATTGGAACGATTCTTTAATTGGGGTAGAAGACGATAAAGGAAAGTATGCAAAGTAACAATGGAAATGAATAGCCACCAACGATCGATATCCCAACGTCTCTCACTATTTTATTGTAACTCACGTTACGAACCGTTTGCTCATTTTACACCTCCGTATTGCCATTCTTATTATCATCCCATTATTTAGTATTGATCTAGGCAAGATTGAAAGCCCGCAACGATTACATACGATTAATCTCCAGTCGTCTCAAGAGGTGAGCGACATTCGTAACCTTTTTCTTTTTCGAAGTTTCAAATCACGAGAAATGTTAGGGCACTAAGCAAGAGATGCCCCCAATTACGGAGGTTAAAAAGCTTGCAAGAAATGAAAAAGGTCATGACGAAACCTAGTTGAACTCTCACATTTTATACGTCTCCGTGTAGCTATCCTCATCTCCGACCTATTCATTTTATAACTGTGTGAACGAGCGAACTTCGAGGACGAAGTTACTGTTAAGGGGGTAATGATGTAACAACCCTCAAATTTCGACTAGGACAATTTACTTGGACTTATCTAGACATTTAATTCTAGAGGATTATTAAGAGAATCTGCCTTATAGGCATTAAGGCATAGTGATACTTTCTCTCTAGTTCAATGGAATGCCCAAAGATAGCTAGCTAGTTATCTTAGAAATGCCAAAACATGAGACAATCTCAAAGTAAAGAAATAATGACAATCTTATAAGTATGTAACCATAATCAATCAAATCAACTTCAAGAATATGTAAAGTAACAACAAGTTTATAAGTATTCAATCCGACAAACAAGTCTCTATGCATCCAAAATATAATCAACAACTCAAATATAGAAGGTACATAAAGAAAATTTTATAAAGTTTAGTGCCAATACATATATATATACACGACATACATATTTATGCATGTATAGCACATACAACTAATAAAAGTGTAACAATAATTTATAACTAGCTAGCTTACATGCATGAAACTCTTACAACTAATTCATTTATTCTTACACTCTCATATTTTACATGAATTAACCAATAATGTATCAACTAATCCAAAACACACCCACATTTTGAACTTAGACACCATTTTGGACCAAATACACCTACACCACAACTCCACCACTTGAGCTAGCCAATGAGGATCACCACACCACTTCACTTGACCAATAAACACTCTCCCAACCCATTTCCCTGCCCTCCTTCACGTGATGAAGGCTTGGGAGAACCACCACTCTCTCATTTTACACTCAAACAACTCACACACACTCCTAAAGATGCTCTCAACTCTCTCTCTTTCTCTTTTCGGTTTCCAGCAGAAAAATGGGGTAAAAATACCCCCAAATCTTAACAATAAATCATAAAACAACAACAATAACATAATAACATAGTAAGGGATCAAGCTATGGTGGATTGGAGCATGCATGGAGAAGCAAAACAGCCCCGAAGAGCTCTCAAAATCATGATTTACCTGCTGTCCGAACAGCCCTCTTTCTTGCTTATTTTACATCACCAAAGGTTGATTTCAATGCTTCTCTTTGTTGTCTCTTCCTTGTGCTTTCATCTAGTAACCTTCTTGCCCTTTTTCTTTCTCATTTTCGTGTCAAAACAGCCCCCAAGGAGCTTGAAATCTGCCATCAAGAACAAGACCCAACAACACTCTTGATCTTCTTGTTTTGATCTTCAAAGGTTGTTAGCTTGAACCCTCTTGAATCTCACTTCACTAATCCTTGATTTCTTGAGATAAACAAGTCTAGATCTACACATGCATGCATATTTGAATGATGGGTTAACAAGAAATAATCATTAAAAAGTCATACACATAAAAGATGATAAGTAATCTTGTCTAAAAATGTTAGATCTTAACATGCATGCTTAGATTTGCACTAGTTTTGATTGATTTTGATTTGGGGATTTGAGATGATGATTGGTGACTTTAAATTTGCTAAGAGATCTGTATATTTGATGTTAAAATCACACAAAAATGATCAACAAACTTGTTAGTGGTAATCTAGGGGCTATAACAAGCAACCAACACCATTGGTGAGTTGTATTAACCAAAATACATTCTGACAGAATTAATTTTCTGTATTGGAACGGGTAAACTGAGCATGTGAGTGCCGTTTCAAGAAAACTTTCAAAATAAAAGTTGTAGATAAACGAGTTAACTTTAACCACCAACTGGAATCACTCAAAAATACTGAACCAAACAAAAGATATGATTTTTCTACTAAAACTGGTCAAAACTGCATTTTTGTCTGAATATTTTATCAACTTTAACATTTTTTATCTCCTAATCCATAAGGTTCCAGGAGGCCATACTTGGTGGAAAGTAAGTCCAATGTGTCCTAAACTTAAAATAAAATCATGGAATTTTTATTAAGAGCAAAACCCAAAGAACGTTTATAAAACTTTCGAGTATGCAAAACAGTGACTGTTTTGACCACTTCCATTTATAAAAATATTTAGAGGTAGTAAACATTCTTTATAAATTAAGCCAAAAATTACAAAATAAGTGGACACATATAGGTTATTTTATAAAAATCAGGAGGGTCAAAATAATTCGGTTTAACCCCAAAACAGTAGCCAATATTGCATAAAAATGTGAAGTAAAAACAGAAAATTCTGAAGTAAACCAATAATTTGTGTAATGGGCTAAAAGATACACTAAGGACCATAATGGACTAACCCGGACCAAATAATAAACCCATTGAACCATAAATCAGTAGGCCCACTTGGCCCAATAAACCATGTAGCCCAATAACCAATATAACCCATTAAGCACATAACCCAAATAAGGTTAAGCCCAATAACTAAATTAAGCCCAAGTCACTTAAAAGCCCATAACACTTAGGCCCAATTTGGTAATGGCCCATAACCCCTAAGCGAATTTCATAAACCCGAATAATCATAAGACATATTGAGGAATATGTGAGTAAAAGATAAGCGTAATCAAAGTAACACAAAAAGGATGATTAAGTAGAATGGACATAAGTAATTACTTTAACCAAACTATAAATTGACATCACAAATACTATTTAGTATTAAAATTGGTTACACATCCAATGATGTTTAAAAGAACATAACTTAACTCGGCATTCCCATATGATAACCTAAGATGCCAAACGAAACCATAAATGAAGGCAAGTTACCGAAATTCTAACAACTTATAACTACATGTATATTGAAAGTGACCTTTTTCACCATCAATCCCTACAACCAAAAAGATGCGAATATTAGCAATACACTTGGATCCCAAAATTGATGACAACATAATGAAAGTGGCATTCTAAGTGATGGCTTAAGATAGGAACTTACGTATATTAGTCCTATCGTAGGGATAGTCTTGGCTTGAAATGTGATTGAGGAATATGACGGATATATGATCAAGGAAGCGATAGATGGGAAGTACCCATTTTGGATAAGTGAATATAATATGCGGCATATCAAGGTGAGTCATAGCCCCCTTTCAAACTCTTTTATGTGTTTTACTTTCGGGGTGAAAAGCATGATAAATAAAATTGTTTTCTTTTATGAAATGATGCTTTGGAAGGATGATTATGATATGGGAATTATTGTATGTTCAACATGTTATATATTATATGATGAGCTTGAGTATTGTCAAACTGTTTCACCTCGGTACACTACTATTAACTCCTTGAGAGGCCTGTAGTATGAGAGTTGCGCAACTAGGACTTGTCCCCTCACCCAACGAGTAACGGTGGGATGTTTGGTTGCCTTTGTGACGACCTTCATTCCTAGTCCGACCACGCGGTGCTCTAGCTACTATATCAGTGGTCATGCCACGCCCCCTTCTATTATTGGTCGTCTCCATGGCACGACCCCTTTATTATTATTATTGCACATGATTGACGGCATGTGATTCTTATTATCTTGGACATAACCGGTCTTAGTAGTGGCTCAAGCACAGATTCATCAAATTATGCCTTTGGCTAAATATTATTGATATTATTTATGGTTGGATATTATGGATTGAACATACGGTTTGGGTATTGGACCTTATATGGAATCTTGAAAGTTGTTGAAATTGGCGATATTGAAATATTGATGACCGAATGGTTTTGGTATGATGTATGATTAATCGAATTATATACTTTTCTCTCACGATAAATTTGACAAATGAGAGCTTTATTACTTACCATGGATTCTCAACTCTTTGAAATGACGTTATGGTATTTTGAAAACTTGATGGTGTGATAATGAGAATTTTGCCGATCATGTGGTTTGGGTATGTTGATATCTAATAACAAGTTTTCTAAGTGTTTAAAATGGTTAAGTAACGAAATTTACTTAAAAACCTATGCACTCACCAACTACGTTTTCGTAGTTGACACTTTTTCTTCATGCTTTTCAGGAGTTAGCATTAGCTTTGAGGAATTGTATGCATCATGACTGTTTGCATTGCACTTTGGAGTCAAAGATCAAACCTTGTGATGGGCAATGGAATCCGCCTTGATCATTGTAGTATACTATTTCATGTACTTGTTATTTGTTTCGTGAACTTAATATCCAAGTATGGTGGACGCATTTGTACTTGGAAATTGGTTCACATGCTTGTACATTTGTAAATTCTTTTTATCAAATAAAGCTATGGTGAATGTTATTTATAATCTTTTGTTTTGAATACTCGACTTTCTGTACATCTCATTGTTCCGCCTTAGTTGGGGTGTTACAGAAAATGGTATCAGAGCCTAAGGTTATAGAGAACATTGGGGTTCTTCCGAGAATTCCAAAACTATAGCCACTTTTCAAAACGAATTTTTATAGTCGAGTCGAGCATAAGGTTAAGAGGACTAGTTTGAGCTTTACATGGTAGGACCCTAATTAAACGTAGGTCATGAACTACGTTTAATTATGAGAGCACCATGTAAAACTCAAATGGCCACTTAGACTTATGTTCAAAAGGATTCCTTTAAAAAAAAGAAAAAAAAAAGAAAGAGAGATCTTTATTAAACTCGTTTTAATGAGAATACGTGTTGCATTTAGACATTCACCTAAGCATATAGGAATTTGAGACTTGCCTTACTAGAGGATTATGCTAGTTTGATATAAGGATTAATTTTAGATGTCTCGAAGTTACGAAGCCCTTAATAGGATTCCCTTTTTGCACATTAGAAGTGGAATGAACCTAAGATTGAAAGATATCTGTTGATACGTGATACTCTATGCTATAACATGTGAATTTGGGCATGATTCGATTGCAATGTGAAAGTTTATAATGTGCAATGTGAAAGTTGTAATATGCAATGTGAAAGCTTGTAATGTCCAATGTGAAAGTTTGGGATGTGCAATGTGGAAATTATGAGAGAAATGCATACGTAAAAGCTTTATGATTTATGATGTTGATCTTTAAGTAGCATATGCAATTTAAAATAATGTGATTACTATGAGGCATGAAATCACTTTGAGATATGACTTGATTAAATTATTGGGTAATGAGGTTGATTATTTATGATTGATTTGAAAGAAAATATGGGCATGACGAATGAAATGATACCTGAGATCGATGTGCTTTGTCTTTGAGTGCATGACTGGATTATTTGAGATAGCAATGGCACTGGTATTATCACAAAATATGGGAGTTTTTGAATATTTAATACCATAATCAAGCAACTGGTTCTTCATCCAGAGTATCTGAGCACAACAACTGGCTGCAGACACGTATTCAGCTTCAGCAGTGGATAATGAAACTGAAGTTTGCTTCTTACTGGTCCAGCTGAGCAGTTTGCCACCAAGGAAATGACATCCACCAGTAGTGGATTTCCTGTCTATCTTACAACCTGAATGATCTGAATCTGAATAACCCATTAGATCCAAGCCTGAGCCTTTGGGATACCAAAGGCCCAAACTGGGGACACCCTTAAGGTATTTTAGTATGCGCTTTACAGCAAGCATATGAGATTCTTTTGGATTAGAATGATATCTGGCACATAAACATGTTGAAAACATAATATCCGGTCTACTGGCAGTTAAATACATCAGTGAACCAACCATGCCTCTGTAGACAGTGATGTTCACTGGTTTTCCATCTGGATCAGAGTCCAGTGTCAGTGGTGCAGAAATTGGAGTGGGTTTAGATGGTGAAGAGTTCATATCATATTTCTTTAAAAGATCTCTAACATATTTTTCTTGATTAATAAAAATACCATCTCTGGTTTGTTTAATCTGGAGTCCTAGAAAATATGTTAATTCACCCATTAAACTCATCTCATATTCAGAAGACATGATTTTAGAAAATTTCTTGCACATGTTTTTATCAGTAGACCCAAAAATTATATCATCAACATAAATTTGTACCAACAGAAGATTACCTTTTTCACGAAGAATAAATAAGGTATTGTCAATTGCACCTCTTTTAAAACCATTTTTCAACAAGTGTTTAGTCAGAGTATCATACCAGGCACGTGGAGCTTGTCTGAGACCATAAAGTGCTTTGTCCAGACGATATACCCAGTGGGGATGTTTTTCATCAATGAAACCTGGTGGTTGTCTGACATAAACTTCTTCTTCTAATTTTCCATTCAAAAAGGCACTCTTTACGTCCATCTGGTAGACCTTAAATTGATGATGAGCAGCGAATGCTAAGAATATTCTGATCGCTTCAAGTCTAGCCACTGGAGCAAATGATTCATCAAAATCAACATCTGATTGGCAATACCCCTGGGCAACCAATCTGGCCTTGTTTCTGATAACATGACCATCTTCATCTACCTTATTCCTGAAGACCCATCGGGTTCCAATTGGTTCTTTCTTGCCAACTGGAGGAGGAACCAGATACCATACCTTGTTCCTCTCAAACTGGTGTAACTCTTCTTGCATAGCTATCACCCAGCTTGGATCTTCCATAGCCTCGTCAATCTTCTTCGGTTCTACCAGTGATAAGAAGGTGACGTATAAACATTGTTCACTGGAGGCTCTTCTGGTCTGAACCCCTCTACTAGAGTCTCCTATGATTTGATCAATAGGATGAGCTTTTGTCTACTTAGAGTATTGACCAGGATTATTGCTTACAACAATATCAGTGCAAGAGTTCAGTTGAGTCTCCTCTGGTGTTGTTTCAGGAGGAGGATCTTGCCAGACTAATTCAACATCTTCATCTGAATCAGTAAGATCACGATTTGCATCGTGAAATTCTTCATTTAAAGGCATTTCTTGAATTACTGACTCAGTTTCAACTGAGACTGATATTGGGGGAGTAGTACGAACATCTGATCCAATAACAAGTTCAGAGGGTAGTTTGAAACTTATTGAAGGATAGAAAGGTGTACTACTGGGGGTTTTCTTCTTTTGAACTGGTTCCAAGTCAGAATGACTGGAAACTTCTTCAGGTGAATCTTTATTGTAGTTGATAGGATCAGATTCACAGAAGACAATTGGATTTACTGGGGGAGAATCAAGGGCTGGCTTTTTATTGATTGCATTATTTGATTCATCAAATGTGACATGTATTGACTCTTGTACCTTCTCCAGTCTCTTGTTATAGACTCTAAAGGCTTTGCGAATGGCTGAATATCCTAAGAAATATCCTTCATCAGCTTTGGCATCAAATTTGCCTAACTGACTGGAGTCGTTTAGGATGTAAACTGGACATCCAAAAACGTGAAAATAACCAATATTTGGTTTCTATTTCTTAATATTTCATAGGATGTCTTCTTGTGTCGCTTCACATACACTGATCGATTCTGGGTGTGGCAAGCAGTTGCAATTGCTTCAGCCCAGAAACTGGTAGGAAGACCAGATTCAGCAAGCATACTTCTGGCAGCTTCTATCAGCGTTCGATTTTTCCTTTCTACCACTCCATTCTGCTCTGGAGTGCGTGCTGAAGAGAAGTTCTGAGAGATGCCTGTGTCAGTACAGAATTTCTCCAGAGTTGCATTCTGGAATTATGTACCATTGTCACTTCTTAACTGACACACTTTTCGCTTGTACTTGAGTTCAATCTGCTTGATGAGAGTGATGATTTCAGCAGCAGCTTCACTTTTAGACCTGAGAAAGATTACCCAACAAAATCTGGAGTATTCGTCAACAATCACCAGGGTAAATCTTTTACCAGCACGAGTCTGAACATTCACTGGACCAAAAAGATCCATATGAAGCATATGAAGTGGTTCAGATATGCTAAAATTCTGCTTGGTCTTGAAACTGGCATGTTTCTGCTTTCCCATCTCACATCCTGGACATGGCCTTTCCTTTTTGAAGGAAACTGAAGGTATCCCATCTGCCAGTTATTTTCTAGACAACTTATTAATATTTTTGAAATTTAAATGGGATAACCTTTTATGCCATAACCAGTTTGTGCTTCATCAGCTTGAGTATAGAAACACTGCTCTGAAGAAGAGCTTTCCATATCCATCACATACACATTCCCTCTTCTGGGAGCAATCAATACTACCTTCCAGTCCTTGTTGAATACGATGCCATGAACAATATTGAACAGAACTTGATAGCCATCCTCACACAGTTGACTGACACTGATCAGGTTATATTTCAAACCATTCACATATGCAACTCGTCTGAATTTGACTTGTCCATTGTTCAGAACACCATACCCCTCAGTTTTTCCACAACCATCATTTCCAAAAGTAATGGAGGGTCCATCAGAAATTATGAACTCCTCCAGCAGGGTCTTACGTCCAGTCATTGTCCTGCCAGCTGCACTGTCAAGATACCAAGTATGTTTCTTTCGATCGCCCTGCACATCCACCAGATATATCAGTTAGATTTGGGAACCCATCGACTGATGGGTTCACTGGATCCTCCCTTATGGATCCCTGGGGGTATCTGGTTGAGTTCACTTTCTTCAACATTAGTTTTTGTTGAAAACACTACTGGAGTTGATAGTTTAGAAACCTTTTTTTTTTCTCAATTTAAGGAACATTTTTATCTTTCTTAGAAAAAGGTTTGGAATTTTGTTTAGGGCCAGATGGAGTACCCTCAAAGTTGTTCAGTCTTGCATTACAGCTTTGAACTTGACGAGCCAGTAGTTGAAACTGGTTCTCCAACCTTAACAAAATTGTTTCTTCAGATGACACCTGAGCCTTTCCAGATGACTGGACCTTAGGCTTAGGAAGGGAGCTGTTCTTTTTCTTTTGAACCTGGGGTTCTTTAGAAACAGACTGAGGCAAAGGTTTTCTTTGATTGACCTTTTTAACTGGAGCAGTCATCTGTGATGCTCCAGTCTTAACCTCTGGAAGTTGAGCTGGTATAATACAAGTTTTTGGGGTAGAAGGTTCATCATAAATGGTACTTGGTTTAACCTCCTCTGGTAACCGGTCAATAACTGGTATTAATGTTGCAATATGAGTATTTCCATCCAGATATGCACGTTTTTGGGATGGAAATTGGTTTATTCCAGCATCATATGGCTTTCTTGTTTCTAGCCATGATTTAATGACCTGTTTTTCTTTTTGCAAATTTATTTCCAGGTCATGTTTTTCTTGAACCAGTTGTTCAGTTACCAAAACTTGTGCTTGAAATGCCAGTTCAATATCTTGGAGTTCTTTTAATTTTGATTTTAAAGCAGCGATTTCAGAGGAATCTGTTTCTAAGCCATTAAGACTGTCAAATCTAACAGTTTCCACAAAAATTAAATCAGAATTTAGAGCTTCAACAATGTCCAATTTTAATTCAGGATCGGTTTCAATATCATACTCACTAACCTTTTTTATAACTATGTCCACCCATTGACCAGATGTGACATTATCCTTCACCAGATGCTCTTGGTCTGCCAGAGCCATAAAACAACAATCTCTTTCCTCTTCTTCATCAACTGATGAATCATCAGAGGGAACCCATGCTTTTTCAGTGGTTGCAATCATGCATTTATTATTTTCTATCTGTTGAGACATGAGAGTAATTTGAGCCTTAAGCTTTTTGTATTTGGACTTATAGCTATCATCAGGCTTGTTATAAGAAACAGATGGACCAGACTGAGAGACAAACTGACTGGACTTGCACTCCTTCATGAAATGACCTTTTCTGCCACACTTAAAGCATGTCAGATTGGTCTTGTCAGTAGAGGAACTGGGTGCATGTTGTCCAGTGGGCCTATTTGCTCTTGCTTTAAAACGATTAAACGTTTTAGCAATCATTGCAACCAGGTCATCACTGTCAGTTTCATCACAGTCTTGAGAGATATCATTAGTGATTCCACAATCCATTAGTTCAGACATCATCTTCTTCATAGAAAATACATTTTCGGAAGATATTAATGCAGCACAAGGTGGCTCAGAATTACTGACCAATGTGGAACTACTGGAAGCATGATTTAAAGCATCTTTTTCAGCCTCAATCCTCTGGGCTTGATTCTCTTCAGTGAATCTGAAGGCTCCATACAATGTTGACAGAGTATGGGAGTGCAAGGTTTTACCTTGTCTCAAGACTAGAATCATGTGAGACCATTTAGTGGGAAGAATATCACAAAATTTCTCCAAAAGTATAACCTTGTCTTTCTCAACCCCCAGTCCTCTTAACTGGTTTATAATGCTCATAAATCTGGTGTAAGTACCAGTTAGAGACTCATTGGGGAGAGCAAAAATGACTCATACTTTTTGTTTAGGGAGACCTTTCTGGTAACAACAGTGTCATCACCTCCTTCATGCTGGTTCACCAGTTCATCCCACATGGTTTTAGCACTGGGATATAGAACTAGTGTGGGAATTAGGGTTTCTGGAACATCCCCGAGGATCATGTTTTTAAGGATGGTATCAAGATTTACCAATCTCCTCTCCTCTTCAGACCAGTGTTCCTCCCTCTTTTCCCTTCCACTTCTTGATCTAGTTGGGTCAAGGAGTGCATTGATAGGAAGTCTAGGCACATAGGGTCCTTCATTTAAAATTTTCATCATATTCCTTTCAATACCAGTAACATGTAATATCATCCTAGCTTTCCACGTACCAAATTCATCACTGCTCCCATTGAATTTAGGAACAAGATTATTTGAGTAGTGCACATGTACATGTGGAGAAGCAGGAGGAGGAGGAGGTGGAGGATTATTATTGACAACGGGTGGAGGATCATTAAGATTAGTTTCATGATTTTCTTGTGTATTTTCTGGGATGGCCATCGTGAAACAGATCTAGGTAAGTATATTAACCTTCTGCTCTGATACCAATTGTAAAGTCCCTCACACGATGGTTTAACCCACGAGTGTAAAATAACAAGTCAAGTATGAACTAGATTGGACTAGTATTACTTTAAATACAAATACAAGAATATAAATAAAGTAATAAAGACTTAAAGCAATATTTAAACAAGTAAATAAATGGTGGAACACAAATGTAATTTTCAAGTGTATTTTATTTATTGATGTTAAACAAAATACAAGATTGTTGCGGAACCTAGATATTACAAGTATGTAACTATCTAAACAATCTTTGAATTACAAGTGATCTATACTTGCTAAAATAATCTCCTTGGATCGATATACTTAAAGTTGTGAAGTATAACTATTATGATCGAGAGTATTTTAGCAAGTTCACCAAATTGCAAAAAGTAATTTGTACGAGGTATGTGACTTGGTATTTATAGGCAAATAAATTCAACAGTGAATTTATTATTCCGTACAAATATGGTTGCATGCATTTAAGGCAACAACTTTTATTCCTTAAATGCATTGGTTAAAGTACAAGGATAAAGTCATATTGATGTGACTTGTCATCCTTTTAACCAACCACCTTTACACACGTATTGTAATTTTATCAATAGACAAATGGGTTGTCCGTGTAAAAGTGTGTAAAGGCAAAGTCAATTCCTCGTAATCAGTGTTCAGACTTGTAAGGTCTAGAACACTGATAAAGCCCAGTCAGGAGATCTGGTAAGACTGTCAGTGGGCTCCACTGCTTGTCAGTCTTCTTTCTTTAAACTTCAGTCTTTGACTTCAGTGAGAATGTCTTCAGTAGAAACGATCTTGACTGGAGTGAAGTCCAGTGAGCTAATCTGGTGGAATCCAGATTCCTATACAAGTAAACAGCTCACTGGTC